>JAMPIV010005458.1:0-457500 GCA_024509875.1 Oreohelix idahoensis
GTTCCTTTAAGGGGGCGTTGATAATTGGTTAACTCTGTTTTAAACCCCCCTCCTTTCCATTTGCTTAGTAAAGGGAAGAACAGCTGGGAAGATCAGGTTTTTGCTATCACCTATACCTAACTTTGTAACACCTCTTTCAGAGCAATTAACTTCACTGTTAGGTTAACGTACCCGTGTTCCTGATATTATCTATCTCTGAACTGGGTTTATCTTTGTCTAATAAGCGGGAAGGGCTTAGTCGATACCAATCTTCTTCACCCCTCTCAAACTTGTTATTTGCATTTGTGTACTTATGATAATTTATGTAATACCTGATATTTGTTAGTAATTGATGTTTAAGGTGAATAAAATCACATAAACTCATTTAGTTCTGTGTTGGAGATACCCAAAGCCCAACTTTTCCCCCATTCGTTTAATATAGTTTGTATCTACGTCGTCTGTGTGTTTGAAAACACCAAATCTGTGTGCGCGCAGAGGTGTGTCTGGAAAACTGGCAAATAATTGTTTGACCAGGAGAGCGGAAGAGAAGATTGAGAGAAACGATTTGTCGTAAATAAGTCTGTCTTTACTCTCCTCCAGCACGCTGTGAAGCAACTCTTTAATCTCTACATTTTCTATCACTGCGATTTCCATCATCATTTTCACTCTAAACCGGACCACTATTTCTAAGACTCTTTTCTCTCAAAATAAATTTACGACAGAGATGACAAGAGCAAGCAAAAAAATAAGAAACACTTTCTTTTATTTATTGTAATATAATAATTGTTTTCTTTCCATCTGTTTTTGCATTGTATTTTGCTAGGTTAGGGCTAGAGCAGTGATGTCAACTCAATGCGCAGACCCAACATGTCGGTCAGAGCCTGGGAGCACCTCAACAGCTGGAGGTGGCCCCCGTAAAGAAATCCTCACACCAGACAAAGAAAACAGAGCACGTGAGCTATAATTGGATTAGCAATTGAGCACTGACTGGGTGTTTTGTTTGCTTGGTTTTATATGTTTAATGTTTGCTGTGTGTGCTTATTGTCACTGACAGGGTTGTATGAATAAATACAGCCCCTGCCTTAGAATCAGAGTTTTATTGTTGATCGGTTCGGTTGCGAGTGTGCAAGAAAGTGATCAAATATGACAACAGCATCATCATCATCTCGCCCACCCTATCACAATTGATTTACTGGTTCATGGAACCACCACTGTAGATAGAGATGTTTGTAAATACTTGACCTTGTATGTGAGTATTGATCATCATTAACTTAGTGGTTCTTGTAACCATCACTGTAGTTAGAGATGTTTGTAAATACTTGACGTTGTTTGTGAATATTGATCATCACTGACTTTGTGGTTCATAGAGCCATGACTGTAGTTAGACATGTTTGTAAATATTGACCGTGTGTGTATTTATCATCATTGACTAAGTGGTTCATGGAACCATCACTGTAGTTAGAGATATTTGTAAATACTTGACCTTGTGTGTGAGTGTATTGATCATCACTGAAATAATAATAGTTGCCCATCGCAAGCAAAGATGGCGACAGCTTCAGACTTGAGTTGTGACAAATCTGTGCCTTATTGATCCCGGTATCTCCTGTGCCAGGTAAGTATAAGACAGAGAACGCCAGTGTCAATCTACGTCAGTGTCAGATTTTATTGTATAGACCAGTATCTGTGTGCGGGTGAACATTAATTACTGTGCGGTGAAACCCTCCGACACGATACGCTGGTCAAGATTGCGTCACTAATAGCTCAGATGCCGTGAGAGAATTTACGTGTGAGTAAATTAGAGCACCCACTACCCACCACTCACATTTCAGCAACGTGAGCAATGGCGATAAATCACGAACGATCTAGAACATGTGATGACATCCATAAAAGCCAGAGACTTAGACCCAAACGCCTCTTTCAACCAGGCATTTTGGAACGAGTGCATCTAAATGGCGAGTGAGATGGCGTCCGCCTCGAATTGTAGAGGTACCGGTTCGATTTCCAGTAGAGGGAATACAATTTATGGCTAGTTTTTTTTCAGAACAAGTGGTCCTAATCATGTCATAGTCCCTCCTGGTCTCATGGGTAGCGAGATCTGATGCCTAGCCTTCTCGATCAGGGCAACCAAGTATGAGGTCTGGACTGCAAGTTGTTCACGTCATAAATCTCGCAGCAATAGGAAATCGTAAAGAGTATGCCATAAGGCTGGTGCCCTGGCAAAATTTTAAAAAATTCCCACCAAATATGTTTACAGAATGTTTGATTCCTACATACACACATTGGGATTTTCGCTGGTGCTACGGAGTTTGTGCACTGTGCTGAGATCATCCTTGTGTGATCTAAGGGAGGAGATTGGAGCACTGATGGAGTCGTCCGTGTGCAATGAAGATAGTCGTTAAAATCCAACCTAAACCAAACCAAATTCTTGATATGATCTACACATCTGCTATGTGAGTGATTGTTGCTTGTATAAAAACTTATGAGCGCTGGCGGTCGCTGTCTCGAGAGACTGCGCGTGGTGATCCCGGCAGCACCGGGCCCTCCCAGTTCATCGGTTAGAGATGCAGTAGCTTGGCTCCTGTGTCCGTAAATCGCAGCCCCCGGTCGTGATGTGAGCAAGCTGTCGCATCTCCGTTTCGTGACTCGACAATAGTCTCGAAAAAGGCCCTCCTCACGCAACAAATCGTGGGCCGGAAGTCAGTAAGCTGGTGTTGCTTTCGGCCCGTCCTGTCCGACTAAGGGAACGTCTTGTCGGCAGGCGGCCAGTGGTTCTTGCAAGAATAAAATCGCCGGGGCCGCCGGGATCCGCTCTGCACAGAGCGCTGTCTCCCTCCCCGCGCGAGAGACGAAATGGTCGAAGAAGACGCACGTCTGTTGAGACAGTAATCTGGTTGATCCTGCCAGTAGTCATATGCTTGTCTCAAAGATTAAGCCATGCATGTCTAAGTTCTTGCAGCAAGCGTACTTCTGTCTTGATCGACTGTATGTGGTACACCCGTTTTGGGCCCTCCCAGTGTTTAAATTCCAGGCAGATCGCTGTGTTCGTTTCAGATTTTGCACACTTTCTCTGGCTTTTTTCTCAGACTTTCGGGTCGTCGGTGTTCCTCTATAGGTGCCTTCGGACAGAAGAGGAACGGGCAGTCCTCGACAGCTTCGGGTATAGGAGGCTCTGTCCATTTTGGCTAGAGTAGGGCTTGGAGGGATTGATGGTTTCATAGCGATTGAATGTGCACTTGAGGGCAAGTTAGGACACAATGGGCTAATCACGTGTTTGTCAAACATTTTGGCTAGAGTAGGGCCTGGTGGGATTGATGGTTTCATAGCGATTGAATGTGCACTTGAGGGCAAGTTCGGGCACAATAGGCTAATCACGTGCTTGTCAAACATTTTGATTACATGTCCTGCCCAGGAGCCTTGTGCTCTTTGGGTCCCCTCTACACTTCGTTTTACTGGGGGAGGCGGGTGGGGAGGGGAGGGGGGGGGGTAGAAGAGGTTCCGATTATGAGATGAGATGAGATAAAAACTTATCACAACGACCCCCACCTCTGCTATGTGAGTGATTGTTGCTTGTATAAAAACTTATCACAACCAGCCCCACCTCTGCTTTGTGAGTGATTGTTGCTTGTATAAAAACTTATCACAACTAGCCCTACAGCCAAAAGATGATAACATTTATCACATTAATTGTTTTATCTATTGCAAAGATAAAGCCAGTCCCATGTCAGAGATTGCCATAGGGAAAAAAAAGTGTTAGAAGCTTCACCATGGAAGGTAGGTGACCCGTTCCCTTCCTCGATGCCATTTCTTTCCCTAGCTCAGGAGCACAGTCGAGTGTCCATTTACAGCTGGGTAAACGTGAATGTGCCACCGTCAGGATTTAGCCCCCAAATCCATGTAGTTGTGCCACAGAGGAAAGCGCTCTGACTGCTTGGCCAGTCGAACACGCACTTTATAGATTTGCTATACCAATTAACTCCTGAAGTTACATAAGCCTAAGTTTCCCTATAATCTATAGACTATGTGACATAAAAGCCATCTCAAGGACTGAAGTCAGATGACAATAACGTTGAAATATGGATAAAATGGAACAAATGATTACCACTAACGTCACAAACAGATTAATTAATGTGTCATAAAGAAAACAATATTTGGTACATAACAACATTTTTAGTAAAGAAATGTAAACAAAATATTTATCAGAATACATTCAAACGAATTAGTCAACTAACAGTTTTATTCTTGGTACAGGTTTTCAATGAGACACCTCTTATATCATTTTAGACTCCAGTTTGTTTGTTTGTTTTCTTGCTCGGGATTAGATTAAGAACTCGTCGCTCTCTCTTCATTCCACAACTTTGTTTCTCACTTATACTACTACTACTTTTGGAATATTTCAGTTGGATTATATACAGTGTGGCCCAAAAGTCTGGATTCAAAGAGAATTCGGCAGCTACTTCACTTTGTGAGAATTGCTGCCTTGCGTACATGAGAACAATCTCTATGCTTTCATCCATCGCTAATGTAGAATACATTTTGGCACTGTAACAACTTATTATGAAAGTTAGAAGAGAGAAAAAATTGATATATGACAATTGCTTATATTTCCAGACTTGTGGCACACCTCAAAGTTATTTACCAAATACTCTGCGTAACCCTGCGAAATGTTTCTCTATCCCCATGTGGTAGTCATATCCCAGGCTCTACCCCAGGAACACCTGCTCTACAGTGTTAAAAGTAAATATTCACTGCTATCTTTCCCTCCTATATTATATTAGTTTGGCCAGATATGTTGCGGTGTGTTTCTCCTTATCACCACTCTTGCTTCAAGTACACACCAACGTTAAGGTAACAGTTTTGAATCGCATTCGCCACACAGGCACTGAAATAGCTGCTTCCCACTGGTAATAATATGGTTGTGTGTTGGTGTCATAAGTGAGGTGTGTATAGATACATTCACACACTACAGGTACACACAGCAGAGGCATGGAATGGTGTAACGGCCGGTGAAAGTTAACGATGTTTATTACACCACAACACGTTACGTTGACATAGAATACACAGTCACAGTCAGATTACAGTTTACAGCACTACAATAATAAAGTATTCCTCACATCTCAGAATCATACAAATACTACAATATCCATGGCCTCCTTAAAGATACTCCTCTTCTCAGCGCTATCCACCTGTCCTCACATTAGCGCTATAATAATAATAATGGATCCGTAAATATGGCCTCCTCACAGATAGCAAACGGCTTACATCATCGCTACTGCATAAATATGGTATCCTCCAGATACTCCTCCTGCGCTATAAGATATAATAATGGATCCGTATGGCCTCCTCACAGATAGCAAACGGCTCACATCATCGCCGTGCTACTGCATAAATATGGTATCCTCCAGATACTCGTCACATAAGCGATGTCATAATCTAATGAGTCCTACCAGCAATTTCTCACAAGACTCCATACCCGGCAGTCTGCAATAATCTTGCCTTTACTCATCTTAGCGCGATTATATCACAATATAAGTCAATGGATCCTAACATCTCAACATACACACAATACTGCTCACCCAGCAGTTTACAATGATATCCTCTTCAATCATCTCAGCGCTATTATATGACATATATAAGTTAATGGATAATATCACTTATCAACATGTCTTCACATATCAAAAATTATCCTCCCTCAGGAAATAATGGCCTACACAAATAATGGCCTCTTATCTCCAGCACTGTACAGGCTTACCATCAAGAACACACACTATGGTGCCGACCTCTCCAGATCGATGCCCAAAACTCACTGCCCACGGGAATACACATCTGCCGCCTAAAACAGATACGAGACCCGGCTGTTAAAAAAACACCGCTCAGTCTCACTACTTGCACGGGCTAGCCACAAATAGCTAAAACACCCGTAGCTCAAAACAGTTCGGAGTGAATAAATTTCCACAATTGAAATGACTAGCGTTCACACGCTTTCTAACTTTACTTATACTATTACCATTTAACCTAACATTAAAGACAATCACGTCTTCAAGCAACGACAACCCATAATCTAATCTGCTCACCTAATATTTTCCAGATCACTCCCCTTTCATTAAAATTACTGGCAACAGTTTGCCACCCCGTCCGGGAAAAAAAATGGTTTATCATTTTTTTTGAAAATTTAAGATCCAAAAATTTAAAGGTTAATGAAATTATATGAAATACGTACAAAAATAAACTCCTAAAAATTTAATGGTCAATGAAGTTATATCAAATATCTCTTTAATTAATTCCCAAAAATTAAAAAAATTAATGAAGTTCTATCAATTACCTACAAAAATATACCTATGACAAGAGAACATAGCACATCTACAAAAATACCATCAATAAATGTAAGATAACGACTAAATCATCCAACATACTCATTCAAACATACCAAAAAATAATCTAATACAAATCCAAATTAAGTATACATAGTACAAACTAAACAGAAAATAAACTATCGTAAGAGAAAACACAAAATATAAAATGGGAATATGATAAGAATCAAATAGAATCATAAGATGACAATGAAGACAACAATTCCATACATTTAAAACAAATAGAACTATAAGAACCAATTACATTATCTAAAATCACATAATTACCTTAACAATACAAATAATGAAAGTATAAATAGCACGAAAACACGAAAAAAATATACAAGAAGTATGAATTACATCAAAGATGAAACACGGAAGCATAAACAAAATATCAGACAATATTAAAAAGACAACAGACAAGATTTAAAGAAATGACGAATAGTCAACACAGAGAGATGAAAGTAAAGATACAAATGTAAAGAAAGTTGGTAACAATACCTTACAGTAACTATCCAAATGTAACAACGTATTGTAAAATACAAAAATGCTAAAGTATATTTATATACTAACACAAAAAAGAAAGCTTAAGACAAGCACAGCATAATAAGTAATTTAACTAAATTATAAACTTATACATAACTAAAAATAAATTACATCAAATATCACCCAAACAAAAAAAAATTATTAACGATAACACACGTTTCGCATTGATGCATAGTCAAGCGCTAAGAACCAAAAAATACATCCAAGCATCACAACATTTTCAAAGAATTAATGTCACTACATAATAGTAACCCTAACATACAATCTAGCGCTGGCGCAGAAAAAAAAATAAATATCACAATGTCCAAAACACATTTTGAAAAAAATTACAATACAATAAAAATGTTTCTTAACGTTATATTAAATAAAAATAGTGTTTTTATTTCTAAGTAATATGTAGCTATAATTAACGACTAACAATTAAATTAGCTGAGTAACATAAAAATAATCTTATCTTTAAACAGACATACATGAAAAACGTGTAAGTTTTTTTTCTCTTCTTTAAAAAAAAAAAATACATCACAGAAACGTTACATGGGCTAACACACTGTTGAACTGCTTACGAAGTTATAAATATATAAGTGTAATATTATTTATCTTAACTATGTATTATAGAATACGTCCTTAAACTTCAACGCTAAATCATTAATAATACATACAAGTTACGTTTAAAATTACATTTCACTAAACAATTAATTCAAATAATCTGTACATAAATATGTTAACTAAACATGGTATCAAACCCATGATGAAAAACAAAACCAAAATTTTAAGTAGTGAATAAAATATTCAGGACTATCTATGAAAATGACTATTACATCGTCTCAGTAAATAAGTTTGTGCATAGAAATTATTTAATGCATAATTAAAATACAGTCATATAAGTAACAACCAAAAATTATGGCAATCAAATGTTACAAAGATTACATAATATTCCATTAACAACATATAAAGTTTTATACTAAGGAATACAATAACATTCACTGTTTGTAAACAAACCAAAAATAAACAGGACCTTTAAAAAAAAAAATTCCTTCGAGGTCTTGCGAACATCTCATCAACACGCGAGGTGACATCATGACACGGTGGGTTAATGTACTAGCTAGGCTCGCTTGAATGGACAAATGGCACACAGTGATCTACATCTCTCCCAGGTAATGTCAAATTAGAATGGTGATTCCCCTCGCAGAGTCGCTCGCTATCAGACAATATAAATGAAAATATCTATTTTAATCCATGGTAAGATTAAGAGTGAACACGGAAAATTCACTTTACAATTACCCAACTCCGTGGTGGTGTAAGGTTGTGGCCCTCTCTGCGATGTCAACAACTCTCGTCACATAGCAGACAACATAGACGTCTTAGGGACAACTTGACCTATAATTCACAGTTGTCAGTGCGGTAGGCTGAAAAAAATTTACTACCTTCACAAGACCGAGATACTCTCTCAATCCTATCAGCATGACAAGCAAAAGCATTTAAGAACTTATTACCGTTCCTATTACTCTGATTACTAATAATCTTGCTCTTATGTGGAGCACAGTTAACCTGGTTGCGATCTCTATAATTGCTTTTGAGAGCATTGTTATTTGCTCTATTAACACCGTTGTACTGATTTACATCCCAGTTACAATAGTTATGCTTAATACTTCTTCCCAGATAACAATGTCCACCCGATATAACTGGCTTTTTAGCAGAAAAATTATTACCAGATTCATAAACTTTCATATAATTATTTCTATCATAGTTTCCAAAACTCTTAGGATCAAAATCTTGAGATCTGTCACATTTTTTCTTGTTTTTAGGAGAAGAAACATTACCGTAGGATGAACTCCCTTGGTACTTTATAACCTTAGGGTTATGTCTCCTATCAAAATTATTTTTTTCTTTGCTTGTGGCAATGTGTTTAAGAAATGAGTCACACTGCCTTGACTGGGTATGACTAGAAGGTTTGACAATCTCTTTATTTTTCTGCACAACATTTGTTTCCTTCATGGAACAAGCAGTGGTATGTTTGTTACTTGTTACCAATTTATCAGATCTGTCAATAAATACGCGGTTGGTTTTTAACACACTGACTTGAGATTTAGTACTGTTTCTTTCCTTATCTACAGGACTGCTTATTGCTGTAGAATTCTCTTTGTTGGACTGTCGCCAAGAAACAATATTATTGGAAATAGCATTGGTATTGCGCTGGAAGTTATATTTCCCACGAAACGTTAAAACTCTCAGCTTTTACGACCTTGCAGCTTTCCTCTGCTAGCAAATTTTCAATCTTAGTAAATTTGTCTTTCTCCATCATTAACTCTTTCATTCTCTCTTTATCAACCCTCTCAATCTCAATATCATGACTATTCGTAAGCCTATCAACCTTCTCTAGGGAAATGGTATCCTTTTCTTTAATTCGGTGACCACAAATCTCATCGTCACTTAATAGATCGGTAAGTGTTTCATTACACAACTTCTCATATTTCTTAATCTGAACTTTTAATTTCCCAGAAATCTCCGTCTTCTCTTGAACTTTTTGAGTCAGATTTCTAACTTCGCCATTTTTTTTCCATCTGAGCTTCCATCTCTTTAATTTTGCCTAATACTTACTTACTTAGTCGTTCCCCTTCTACCTTGAGGTGTAGAGGTTTGGAAGAGAGAGCGCCAGACCATTCTATCAGCTGTCTTCTTCCTGGCCTGGTCCCATTCTAGTCCTCGGTCCTTCAAAGATTGTCTAATGTTGTCCTCCCAGCGGACTCTGGGTCGTCCTGGAGGTCTGGATCCATGGCTCTTTGTTTCCCATGCTTGTCGTGGTAGCCGATCTTCTCCCATTCTGCAGACATGGCCAAACCATCTTAGTTGGAACTGTTCTATTTGGGTCTGCAGCGGATGGGATTTTAGGCCTTGACGGATCGTCTGGTTGCGGACCATGTCTCTTCTTGTTACTTCAACCACTTTCCTCAGATACCTCATTTCTGAGGTTTGGATCTGGCTTTTGTGGGTTGTAGTCATTGCCCACAACTCGCATCCATATGTCAAGACTGGGACATAGGTGGAGCGGTATACAGCCATCTTCGTTTTCTTACCAACCTCTTTCTTGCTGAGGAATCCACGATTTATGGCCTGAAAAAGTCTCCCAGCCGCTGCTTTTCGAGTGGCCAACTCTTCTTTGATGCCTCCCTTTCGGTCTATAATAGCTCCGAGATATTTAAAGTGGTCGACCTGCTCCAGGACCTGTTCTTCCAACTTAATCTGATGTTTTCTTTCTTCTCGTGATATCACCATGGATTTTGTTTTAGAGCTGCTTATGACCATCCCTCTCTTCTCCAGCTCTTCCTTCCAGACTTGCAGGTTGGATTGGAGATGTGGCTCTGATTTAGCAATCAGGGCAACATCATCAGCAAATGCCAGCTCCGAAATATAGACCTGTCTCATCTTCCAGTACCCCACTGAATACTTTCTTGTTCTCTCCTTACATGCCTTGATGACATCGTCCATAAGGAGTATGAAGAGGTAAGGTGATAGGATATCACCTGGTCTTACACCAGTGGTGGTCCTGAACTCTTCTGTCTTATGGTTTGCTGTCCTCACATAATTTCTGCAAGACTTGTAGAAGCTCTGTATAGCATGAATCAGAGGTGCTGGAATATTCTTCCTTGCCAAACAGTCCCAAAGTTTGCTCCAGGGGACCCTGTCAAACGCCTTTTCCAGATCTATGAAACAAAGATGGATCTCACTCTTATACTCAAGGGCCTTTTCACTCAGCTGTCTGAGTGTGAAGATTAGGTCTTGAGTACTTCGGTTTGCTCGGAATCCGCACTGGACCTCATCCAATTGTGGCTCAGCTAGGCGTCGGAGTCTCTGCTCTAGGATTCTAGAGTAGATTTTACCAGGGACACTGAAAAGGGATATGCCTCTATGGTTTCCACATTGTCGATTGTCACCCTTTTTGAAAATTGGTGTTATGATGGCAATCTCCCAATCCTTTGGTATGGTCTTGTTGCACCATGCTGCCTGTAGGACCTTTAAGAGTAATAGGTCGCCTGATGCTCCCATGTACTTAACCATTTCTGGTGTTATACCGTCATGCCCTGCTGCTTTGCCCATCTTGATTTTCTCTAGTGCTGCCCTCAGTTCTTCCATCTTTATGTCATCTTCACCATCATTGGTTTCCTCTTCTGTGTCAGTGGTTATCATTTCTGATGCTTCATCATGCTCACCATCCAGGAGTTCTGAGAAATATTCTTTCCATCTTTCCATTACTTCCTTCGGGGCAGTAAGCAATTTGCCTTGCTTGTCCTTTATAAATTTGAGAGGGCATTGTTTTTCTTTCCTCATGTTCTTTAGGGTCTTATAGAACAATTTCTGGTTTTCTTGTGCATCTTTTTCTAGCTTTTCTCCAAATTCTTCCCAGGACTTCTGTTTTGCTGCTAGCACTTTGTTCTTTGCTTCTGTTCTGAGTGTCACATATTCTCTATATTTTTCCATTTGTCCTGTTGTGTTTTTAGCTCCTAAGTATTGTTTCCATGCCATTTTCTTCTCTCTTATTTTCTCTTTGACTTCCTCTGTCCACCAAGGTGTCCTCTTTCTCTGGTTCCCAAGTCGGACTTCACCACATGCTTCTGCAGCAGCTGTCTTTATGATATCCTTGAATTTATTCCAGAGGGTTTCCAAGTCATCAGGTCGTTCTTCTGTGCTGCCCACTGCTGTAGCAATAAGCCCCTGATATCTGGTCTTAATTTCTGGCTCTCTCAGCTTGTAGGTCCTAATGCTCATTTCTCCTGCTCGTTTACTTGGTTTCTTGCGTGATGTTGGGCAGTTCCTAGGCTGAGCAACTCTTTCAGTTGTTCGTTTGATTGTTAGCAGGTAGTGATCACTTCCAATCTTTGGCCCCCCTCCAGACTCTTGCATCTCGGACATATCTGAATGAGCTTCTTCGAACAATGGCATAGTCGATCACTGACTTCTCATTCTTGGTTGGTTCACATCTAGTGTATGCATGTATGCGCTTATGGGGGAACTTTGTGTTTGTAATGATCAGATTCTGCTCACTGCAGAATCTAAGGAGTCGCTTTCCATTGTCATTGAGAGTATCTTCTCCATATCTTCCGATAACTCCACCCCATCTAGCATGGTCATTTCCAACTCTGGCATTAAAATCTCCGAGCATAATAACTTCATCTAGGCAGTCATCCACTGTCCTTTGAAGCAGCTCGAAGAATTCCTCCTTGACCTCTGCTCTCTCATCCTCATTTGGCCCATACACTATGACCAGGTTGACTATGGTTTCTCCTTCTTTTAGTTTTACAACCATAATGCGCTCCGAGACAAAGTTCCATCCCTTGATACTATCTTTTTGATTTTGGGCCACAATGCAACCCACGCCCCCTTTAGCTCTTTCAGATATGGGTACACCACTGTAGAGCAACGTGTTGCCATCGAGATCCATGACTCCTTGTCCTTTTTTCTTCGTTTCCGTTATAGCCAGGATTTCTAGTTTTGCTTTCCTCATCTCTTCCACCAGCTCCTCTTCCTTCCCATTTATACTTCTTGTGTTCCAAGTTCCATAAGTCGTAGTCCGTAGTCCGTTCCAGTTCGTCGCCTTTAGAATCAGTCCGGTTTTCTCTCTTGTAGTTCGCGTAATCATGATTTAAAGCAAACAGGTGATTGACCTGTTGTGCCTTTGCATGGTGGAGGGGCTGCCTCCTTACGGCCTCCATGCAGGCCGCCCTCCTCCTTTTTCATCCGGGCTTGGGACCGGCATTGGCGGAGTTTAATTTTGCCTAATGCCGAGTCTAATTTTGCTCGAACACAAGCAAGCTCAGAATTTGATTTACATAAATCACCTGTAAGTTTAGTCACTTTTTTATGTAGCTTATTCACTTCAGCAGTACTTTTTAAGAAACTTTCCCTTTGCTCCTGTGTACTCTGTTTTATATCTCCTATTTGCTTCTCATCCTTTAACTCCTTTTTCTGATCACTATGGATGCCGTCGCGCAATAACGTACGCATACTCTTCAATATGTCATCACGTTTCTTACCAGTATGCTGGTCCAAAAACAGACGAAGGTCCATAACCAATAACCTTGCCAGATCCTTAGCCATACTCACATGAGGAATTGACTGAAATCTCTCATCAGCAAACTCTCTTAGAGCTCTCGATGCACAGACCAAAAACCTGTCTATAACATGTGACTCAAGCTCTGGGCCTTTTAATCCCTGATAATCTGTCCCCTCTTGAAACAGATACTCTAATACAGGTCTCATATCCTCCGGATCTGTATCACAATCCATTGTGACTTGTTTACTTAGTCCACCATATATGTCTTAATTAAACTTTCATTAAACCAAATCAAGTTTAGATCTCAAATATTGTATCATCAATCCCTGTACATCATCATATTCTATAATTAATCGATATAATTATCGACAACAACAACAATAGTTATCAATAGAATAGGATAGTGCAGATTGAGGCTTGTTGACATGGACAGAAGTGGCAGCATTTACACACAACAAAACCACTTATCTGAAGATAATCCAGACCCTTCCGCCAACACACTGGATATCACAAAGTTCTGACGTTAAAACTACTCCACCGCAGAAAGGTACAAGGACTAAGCTCTCTTGTCTTCAGATCCCTGCCACTGTACAGTATGTCCTCAACAATGCATAAGACGACAGGAACTGTTCACAGCAACTCCGCAACTTGTCACTTGAGGTATACGTGCAGACGAACTCTCCAAAATACTGCACCTATAGTTGAATCTGTATATAGAAAGACTGGAACAAGCACTATAACAATTATGGCATCAATGTCGCTATCAGATAACAGCTGTTTGATATCCAAACCAACTGATAAATTTAGTTTAGCTGCTACACACGCCAAGATATGAGGATGGATATGCGCAGTCAGCTGATACCTGTGTACAGTTGAATAAAGCCACGCCCACACAGAGCTAAACATAACAAGGTTCAGTGTTCCCACTTGTAATGACTGGTCCAGAATCTGACCTAATTTACTCTCTTGTCACGCGAATGTAATGTGGGTGTTACGACCCGTTGATTTGGTCCACCAAATGTTAATATGTAATTTCTTTGTGGTTGATTGTGTGCGTGCGTGTTGGAACAATCACTCACAACACAGGTACGCACGTAGAAGTCATAGATGGTTATAAATGGCTGGTGTACAGTTAATAACGATGTTTATTACACCACAACACGTTACGTTGACATAGAATACACAGTCACAGTCAGATTACAGTTTACAGCACTACAATAATAAAGTATTCCTATCTCAGAATCATACAGATACTACAATATCCATGGCCTCCTTAAAGATACTCCTCAACTCAGCGCTATCCACCTGTCCTCACATTAGCGCTATAATAATAATAATGGATCCGTAAATATGGCCTCCTCACAGATAGCAAACGGACCACATCATCGCCGTGCTACTGCATAAATATGGTATCCTCCAGATACTCCTCCTGCGCTATAAGATATAATAATGGATCCGTAAATATGGCCTCCTCACAGATAGCAAACGGCTCACATCATCGCCGTGCTACTGCATAAATATGGTATCCTCCAGATACTCCTCCTGCGCTATAAGATATAATAATGGATCCGTAAATATGGCCTCCTCACAGATAGCAAACGGCTCACATCATCGCCGTGCTACTGCATAAATATGGTATCCTCCAGATACTCCTCACATAAGCGCTGTCATAATCTAATGAGTCCTACCAGCAATTTCTCACAAGACTCCATACCCGGCAGTCTGCAATAATCTCGCCTTTACTCATCTTAGCGCGATTATATCACAATATAAGTCAATGGATCTTAACATCTCAACATACACACAATACTGCTCACCCAGCAGTTTACAATGATATCCTCTTCAATCATCTCAGCGCTATTATATGGCATGTATAAGTTAATGGATAATATCACTTATCAACATGTCTTCACATATCAAAAATTATCCTCCCTCAGGAAATAATGGCCTACACAAATAATGGCCTCTTATCTTCAGCACTGTACAGGCTTACCATCAAGAACACACACTATGGGGCCGACCTCTCCAGATCGATGCCCAAAACTCACTGTCCACGGGAATACACATCTGCCGCCTAAAACAGATACGAGACCCGGCTGTTCAAAAAACACCGCTCAGTCTCACTACTTGCACGGACTAGCCACAAATAGCTAAAACACCCGTAGCTCAAAACAGTTCGGAGTGAATAAATCTCCACAATTGAAATGACTAGCGTTCACACGCTTTCTAACTTTACTTCTACTATTACCATTTAACCTAACATTAAAGACAATCACGTCTTCAAGCAACGACAACCCATAATCTAATCTGCTCACCTAATATTTTCCAGATCACTCCCCTTTCATTAAAATTACTGGCAACATACAGGTACTTAAAATCATCCCATATGTCCGAAACGTACGTCTATGCTATCTATTCTGACGTCTATGTATTATATTAAGTGTGAATTTCTGGCTTGGAGTTTGTAGAGCTAGGTAGAACATTCCCCCAGTTATAAACAACAAATAATAAGCTTGCATGCAGCTTATTGTCACCTTAATGAATATAGGATACATTCTTAATCATGTAAGTAGAGAATCAACTTATCCATGTTAGAACAAAACACTATCTTAGAAGACATGAATGTGGTAGCTGTCCGGTTAAACATCTCTTGGTGTTTGGAGGACCCACCTGTAAACTATGAAAGTCACTAAAGAAAGTTGTCATATATCCAAAAACAAAAAAACTTCATTACGAATGTGTTTTTCTGTAACTGATGTTTCTCTTCATTGTCAGATTTATGTCTGTGCTTACAATAGATCTGGTCGAAGACCCGTTTTCTTTGAGGTTTTGTAATACAATTTGTTTTTCGAGTTGAACAGTCCCAGTTACAACGGTTTGGTCACGTCTGCAGATTTTGAGAAGAACGGCTTTGTGACAAAACGTTTGTACATGTACTTTTGATCCCCTCTCTCACTCCTTCATCCGCTTTTTATTTTGCATATTTTATGCACCTTCATTCATATTTTTGCTATAAAGCCGCTCCCAGACTTGTTTACGTTTCGCAGATGAATCGTAATAATACCATGTTGATTACACAGGTCACCGGTAATACGTTTATCACTTGAGTTGCCTATCCACTTTTGATAGGAGTTGAACTATATGTACACAATATGGTCTCGTACGATAGATCAATAGAATGACATATAGTCTGCCAGGGAAAGCCGACTGAGAGATAGGCGAAAACACAGGTGATAATTAGATAATCGCTTCCGCGGGTCCATCCCTGTGTAACTATTACATATGACCTGGCAGATGAGACAATCTGGGCGGAAAGTATTAGTCAAGAATGAGTGCACCGATAGTGGTTATGAGTTTAGCATAAAGATGCAAGCGGAAGTATTACAGTATTTTTAGAAAGAGGTCACGCGATGGAATTTTAAATTTAATATTTTAAAACAAGCGGGGGTATTATGATTTAAACACCCCTACTTAATTAGTTCAAAAGAGATTGGATTGGTGTAAAGGGAGAGCTGGAATACACAATGGTCCTCATTGACAAATGCGTCGGAATTACAATCTGGAATTTTGAACTGAGAATTGGAAACATAATCTAGCAAAATCAACGTCACAGATCAGACTTCATTGCCGTGTCAAGCTAGCAATTCACCAGAGCCAGAAAGAGAAGGAGCAGACAAAGGATTCCACAATAATAAGGGAGAGATCAGAGTATTTGGGCAACTTTAAAACTAAAAAAAGTAAACCCGCATTTAAAATACAAACACAAGAAACTTAGAGTTCTAGGATCGAAGTAATTGGGAAACTTAAAAACTTAAAAAAAGTAGACCCGCTTTTATAAATATCAAGACTGGAGACCTAAGGAATCAGATCACCAGTCATTAGAGGAATACAACATTTCCAGACCAAGTGATTCGAAAGCTTCTAACCTACGTTGCTTGTGTCAATTCTAAACTGTGCCAGGAAATTGTGTTCCTAAAAGTTGCTTTTGGTTAGTGGAACGAAGCTATCAGACGGTTCGTTGAACGAAGCTATTAGAGTGTTCGTAGAACAAAGCTATCAGACTGTGAAGAGTCATCATTACTGAAGAACTGTCGAAACCACGGATGCAGTAGTCATCGATGCTAAGCTAAGTGCTTAACAAAAGGCAACAGCAAAGAACATTAACATTTCTCTATCCAGTCTCTATGAAGAAAACACTTTCATCAAAAAATTCACCATCATTTCAACCTGTGAAATCTAGTTGATTATTAAATTTATCACATGTTATTTTAAAACACAACAATCATAATTGATTCGGTTATTATATATATATATATATATATATATATATATATATATATATATATATATATATATATATATATATATATATATATATATATATATATATATATATATATATATATATATATATACGAGAGCCGTTCAGAAAGTAATGCACCACATCGTTTTTCTCAGCTAATAATGAATATAGAAGCATTGAATTTTGCACACTTCAAATATGGCATGTGCCAATTGTGTGCACCAAATTGCACTGCTACCGGTTGAATAATACGGCTGCCCTAAACCGTTGAAATGGAACGTGTTAGCAATATGCGTTATAAGCAGCGAATTGTGATAGAATTTCTCGTTGCAGAGAAGGAAACTGTTGTGAACATTGACAAGCGTTTATGTGATGTGTATGGAAGTTTTGCAGTCGACAGGAGTACAGTCAGTCGCTGGGTTCAGAGAATCAAAGAATCAGGAAGTGGAGATACGGAGCTGCTTGATCGGCCTCGCTGTGGACGTCCTGCCACAGCCACCAACGTAGAAATGTTGAAATGCGGTGAGGGCATTATTCTTACTGATAGGCGAATCACTACTCAACAATTGGCCTTACAGCTGTCAGTCAGCATTGGTAGTGCAAATGCAGTTATAAAAACTCTCGGATTTTCTAAGGTTTGCGCAAGATGGGTTCCTCGAAGTCTCACAAATGACCACCGATTGCAAATGAAAGCAATTTCTTTTGAATTGTTGGAGCGTTTCAATGCTGATGGAAAGAACGTTTTGGCTAAGATCGCTACAGGTGACGAAACCTGGGCACATCATTTTGAACATGAGACAAAAAATGGAGTGGCATCATCCGCAATCCCCACGAAGAAAGAAATTCAAGACAGTTCCTTCAGCTGGAAAGGTCATGATCACTGTCTTTTGGGACATTGAAGGTGGGATTCTTGTGGACGTTATGCCAAGAGGAGAGACAATCAATTCGCAAGCTTACATTAAGACATTGAAAAAACTCAAGCAACGTTTTCGCTGAGTTCGGGAGCACAAGAATTCAGCTGCACAAGAATTCAGCAGACCTGCTTCTCCTTCACGACAAAGAGCGACCTCACACAAGTCTGACAACATGGGAAGCAATCACCAAATTGGGTTGGACTGTACTACCCCATCCACCCTATAGTCTCGATTTGGCACTCTCTGATTTTCATCTATTTGTTCCACTTAAAGATGCACTCCATGGGACAAGGTTTGAAGATGATGAAGGAGTGATTCATGCAGCGAAGAAATGGCTACATGATCAAGACAAAATCTGGTACGGGCTAGGAATACATGCACTTGTTTCGCGCTGGCATAAAGCCGTACAAGTTGATGGGGATTATGTTGAATAATACCGATGTTTACATGACATATCCATGTATATTGTGTATAAATTTCATGCTTTTTGAATAAACAGCACTTTAGAAAAACGATGTGGTGCATTACTTTCTGAACGCCCCTGTATATATATATATATATATATATATATATATATATATATATATATATATATATATATATATAAACAGTCATTTACTGACACCTTAGAAGACCGTCTCAAATCTATCTCGCTAGACGGCCAAAGTGTGGAAACAAATTGGGCAGCCCTAAGTGAGCAGATCTACAACACTGCTACAGAGGTCCTGGGTCCTTCCATCAAGAAACAAAATGACTGGTTTGATGAGAACTCAGATGATATAAAGCAGATGTTGGCTGAGAAACACCATCTCCATAAAGCATATTTAAATGATCCAAAATCTACATCCAAGAAAGACGCTTTCAACAACATGCGTAGAATCGTCCAACATAAACTACGCCAGATGCGGGATTCATGGCTGAGTAATAAAGCAGATGAGATATAAGGCTTTGCTGACAGCCATGACTTGAAAAACTTTTACCTTGCACTCAAAGCGGTCTATGGTCCAACATCATCAGGATCATTTCCCCTCCTTAATGCAGATGGAAAAACACTAATTACAGACAAGGAAAAAATTCTCCAACGCTGGGCTGAACATTTTAATAATATCTTGAACCAGCCATCATCTATTAACGACGAAGCCATCATCCGCCTGCCCCAAATTCCTATAAATGAAGCATTAGATGATGTACCAACTCTGGAGGAAACTAAAAAAGCGATTCGTCAACTGTCTAGTGGAAAGGCCCCTAGCTCCGATTCAATTCCTGTTGAGGTTTATAAAGATGGCGGTGCAGTTCTGATAGAGAAACTTCATATGATCTTCCAGCAAATGTGGCAGAGTGAAACCATCCCACACGATCTCAAAGATGCCTCAATTATACATCTATATATAAACGTAAAGGTAATCGCCAAGACTGCAACAATCATCGAGGCATCTCTCTTTTATCAATCGCTGGGAAGATATTCGCCAGAATCCTTTTGAATCGCCTTACGGCTCATCTTGACAAAGGTCTTTTACCTGAAAGTCAGTGTGGATTCCGGAAAGAACGTGGAACCACAGATATGGTGTTCGCTGCAAGACAGCTACAAGAAAAATGCCAAGAACAGCACTGTGACCTGTACACAGCTTTCATCGACTTGACAAAGGCGTTCGACACGGTCAGTAGAGAGGGTCTATGGAAGATCATGGCAAAATACGGCTGCCCAAAGAAATTTATCACAATAGTGCAGCAACTGCATGATGGAATGCAGGCTAGAGTTCAGGAAAACGGTGAGCTATCAGAGCCTTTCCCCGTCTCAAATGGAGATAAACAAGGGTGCGTACTTGCACCGACTCTGTTCAGTATCATGTTTTCTGCTATGCTGACTGATGCTTTTAGAGACGGGGACACAGGAATCGACATTAGTTATCGTATGATGGAAAATTGTTTAACCTTAGGAGGCTTCAAGCAAAAACCAAGGTCAAATCACACACCATCAGAGATCTTCTGTTTGCTGATGATTGTGCCCTCAATTCCTTCTCAGAGGCTGATCTGCAGCATAGTGTGGATAGATTCTCCGAAGCCTGCGCCAACTTTGGGCTTACCATCAACACGAAGAAAACAGAAATCATGTACCAACCAGCTCCTGGCACAGTTTATACTGAGCCAGTCATCAAGGTTAATGGTGAGAAACTGAATGTTGTGAACAGATTCACATACCTTGGTAGCACACTATCCCAGAACATTGTCATTGATGATGAGGTGAACACCAGGATCTCCAAAGCCAGCAGCACATTTGGCAGACTATACACCAACGTTTGGCATCGAAGTGGCATTAGTCTACAGACAAAGCTGAAGGTATACAGAGCTGCGGTGCTTCCAGTGCTGCTATATGCATGTGAAACATGGACTGTATACAGGCGCCACGTAAAGAAGCTAAACCACTTCCATACAGTCTGTCTCAGGAAGATAATGAACATCAAATGGCAAGACAAGATCCCGGATACCGCCGTTCTTGACAGAGCTGGTATCCCTAGTATTGATACTATTCTGATGCAGTCACAAATTCGTTGGGCAGGTCATGTAGTCCGCATGCCAGACCATCGACTGCCAAAGATACTCTTTTATGGTGAGATGCAGAAGGGTAAACGCTCCCATGGTGGCAAAAAGAAGCGCTTCAAAGACACGTTAAAGACGTCATTGAAAACCTTTGACATAAACCCAGACACATGGGAAGCTGCTGCGCAAGACCGAACTGCTTGGCGCACATCTCTTCGTAAAGGTGCAGCAGCATGCGAATCATCCAGAAGAGCAGCAGCAGAACAGCGGAGACAAGCTAGAAAGGACCGTGAAATAAAACCTTCACATGAAGCAAACATTCCCTGCCCACACTGTCCAAGATCTTTCCAGGCCCGCATCGGGCTCTTCAGTCACCTTCGTACCCATAGACTAACCTAACATATTCTTAAATAATTGGATGAACAGAGTGGTCTTCATCACCCGTGATGGACGAACAACCATATATATATATATATATATATATATATATATATATATATATATATATATATATATATATATATATATCTATATATATATATATATAGATATATATATATATATATAGATATATACACTTAGACATATGTTTACATATGTAGAGCTAATTCTTAGAAAAGAATGTCGCTAGATTTACACCAGCTGGGGGCTTGAACGGGCTAAAACCTTTGCTTAATTCTTCATAAAAGGCGGCGAACCTATATAGGTTAACAATTGCCCTGCCAATACAGCATTGTTCTTGACTTCGGGAATATCTTATGAATACTCCATTGGGATAGAAGCGACATTACTCTTCTATCTACAACACTGCCAAGAGTAATCTTGTGTGAAGGTAGACACCTTTGACGACCTATTTTACATACTTGAGTTTTGGCCACTGTTGGACCACTACTGCAGAGCTAAGGGGAGGCAATCCGTCACAGGCTACCACGACACATATGGGAAACCAATAGCCAGGGATCAAGATCTCCAGGACGACCAAGAATTCGCTAGGAGAACAACATTAGACAATCCGTGATGGACCGAGGACTGGACTGAAACCAGGCCAAAAGGTATACAGCTTACAGGATAACATGGCGCTCTCTCTGGCTAACCTCTACACACCAAGGTAGAAGAGGTTTTGTTTATTTGGTTGTAAGGACCATCTACATTGTACACGGAAAACTCCATCAGTGGTTCCGATCTCCCATTTAGCTCACAATTAGAATCTCGGCATAGTGCACGAGCTCCAAAGCATCTGTGAGCAACCTAATGTGTGTATACAGGAATTACGCATTCTATAAATATTTTTATATCAGGTAGGTTTTCTTAATTGTGTAAACTCTGGCACGGCAGCGGCCGTATGGTCTACTCTTTACGATTTCCAAATGCCGAGTAATTTTTAACGTGCTAAACTTGTACACGTGACCTACTATATTTTTCGCCCTGATCCAATAAGGCTAGCCATCCGATCTCACTACTCAGGGAATCAGCGGAGATTAAGACATTTTTAGTACAAAGTGGTTTTGAAAAAATTCTATCAAGAATATTCTCTGTACTGGAAACCGACCCCGGTGTCTTTAGAAATAGATGCGGATGCCATGTCTCTTAGCCACTCGGGATAGGAGAGAACAAAGTAAGAAAATGTGTTTAAAGGATTATCTAAGTGCGCTATTTGGCGCCGATGAAACATTTCGGTGTACATTTTTTTTTTTTTTTTTTTTTCTCGCTTGAGGTCGCATATTTTTTCCTCGCATGAGGTCGCATTGTCCCCGCCCAAACCCGGCTCTGGTCAAGAACACATGTCCCAACACATGAAGACCCAATGACACCATGTGTCATTGTAGTGGTCTTCTATGTTCTTACACAAAGGACCTCATGACATAAATGTCACTACTGGTCCCTGTGTCTAGACACATGATCCTAGCCAAAAGCCAGATATTAGGCCGTGGGGTTGTACAGTGTAAAATACGATGTACACATCTGCGGCTCCATGAGAGAGATTTGAAATTGATTGTCATTGAAAGTGGCGGAGAAAATAAGTGTTCACTTCTTTAACTTGCGCATCAAACTCCATATTATTTAAAGCACTTTTATTCTAAACACGGTAACCACAAGTTTTTTTAACAACTTAACAAATATACTGATAAAAGTAAGAAAGTCTTTTGTGCCTCAAATTAATATGTGTATTGAATTGATAAAAGAATAAGTAAAAAGTGATAATCTGTTATTTAGTTTGATATTTTATTAATAATTGAACTGTTCCCCTTAGAAAGTAAATTGGATGGTTTCCCCTAACATCATTATCTCTGCTGCCTAAAGTATCATATGGTTGTTGTTTTGTTTCTTTTGTTTCACTTATTTCCGAGATTGGACATCACGTCAAAACCTGACAAGAGGTGTGATCTCTCGGTTATAAGTCGGGTATATTGTGTACATTTTTATAACATTTTGACCGCTGGACTGTTAGCTCTGTCCTTTTCTTTTTAAATTTACTGTGTGTGTGTGTGTGGTGGGGGGGGGGGGGGGGGGGGGGGGGGGGGGGGGGGTGACTTTTATTAACCATGAAAAGGTTTATTTCTGTGAAGCACTGCTAGCTGGATGTTTTGGCCGTCACGTTGTAAGTTTATTCAAGTGTTGCTGCTTATTCCATCCATATAATTATTTATTTATATTTTCTAAGTGTAATGATTTTACCTCTATATCTATTATTGCCAGTGTACCGACGTGTCGTTTTAAGTACTACTTGCTGAAATGAAGATCCATGTGTGTTTTTTGTTTCCTCTTGTGTCTACCGATAGTGTGGTCTTCATTAACTCCAGCTGATTTATGACTTAATCAATGCCGATGTGATGTATGGTGTCTAAAATAGCAATAAGTAATTCTTCTATTGGATTGTTTATTTTTTTTTTTTTTTTTTTTTTTTTTTGCGTTTGCCCGCTAATACTCGAGGCGAAATCTCAGGTTATTATTTTATGTCTAACCTGACATTGATTTTACCTTAGTATCCCTTTATTTCTTGTACAGAGACAGGTGTCCCTCGCCATTCAGGCAAATACTCGCCGATTTCGGAGGTACCCATTGCAGCTGGGTCGGCTCAGGAGCTGCCAGTCTCTGGTCGACGACACTCCTTCAAATGTCCTCGCCAGGTCTCGAGTTAATCCAGTCCAAATCCCGATCGACGAAAAATCCCCAAATGCCGTCGCCCGGGTTTGATCCTGTATCACCCGGTCGCCAGAGCGGTGTTGTAACCACTACGCTAGCACGGCTCCCTGTTTATTGTTTGACTGTGTTGGTTTATTTCATATGTCAGTGATAAACTGTCTCTCTTGTTCTGCGATTTTAGTTCGTTGTTGGTGGACAGTCTGCTTTATTTTTCTAAATATTAATAATTTCACAAAACATATCTGAAAGTGTTGCAATTCTCCTCCAGTCAGACCATCAGTAGTTCTGTGAGTATTACTAATCTATTCCAGTTAGATCGTCGGTAGCTCTGTCAACATTACAGATCTGTCCCAGTTATCTCAGCCCATCTGTAGTTCTGTTAACAATATAAATATTTCCAAGTTAGCTCAGATCATCTGTAGTTCTGTCTACATTACAAATCTGTTCCCGGCATTCATCTGTAATTCTATAAAATTACAAATATGTCGCTGTTATGTCACCCCATCTGAGTTCCGTCAACAATATAAATCTGTCCCAGTTAGCTCAACTCAACTGTAGTTATGTCAACATTACAAATCTGTACCAGGTAGCTCAGCTCATCTGTAGTTCCGTAAAGATTGTGAGGAATCAGTTGTGCACTTTTATAACTTTCATCCTCTCTGGCAGTATCACTACTTTTCTTCATTTTCCTCACCGATCGTCCTATGCTGTGACATATTTTATGCACCTACATTCAGCTCTAGCCGCTCCCAGACTTGTGTACGTTTCGCCATGTGAATCGTCGTAAGCTAATAAGGCAGGTCAGCGAATAATTTATCAGCTAAGTCGTCTAGTCACCTTTGATAAAGTCGATCTTTATTGACACAAGATGGTAGCGCACGTCGATGAAAAGAAAGTCATGTTGTCTGTCTGAGAAATCCGTCAGAGGGATTAACGCAAACACAGGTGATAAGACGTAATCGTTTCCGCTGGCCCATCTTAATATCAATATTACCGATAATGTGTCTTTGGAGACAATATTGTTGGAAAGCATCTAGTCAGGAAATGTTCACAGATTTGTTTGTGAGTTTGCATACAGATGCAATTGGAAGTATTACTCCCTTATCAGAAAGTGGTCACGCGTTGGAATTTTAAAATTTGATATTTCAAAACACGCGAGGGATATTATGATTTAACACCCCGACCCTTTTAGTTCTAAAGAGTTTACCATTGGCTTAATTTGAGAGCTGTAATAGACTTTGACTTTCATTGGCAAATTTGTCAAAAGTACAATCTGGGATTTGAACTGAAAAATGGAAATATAACATAGCCAAATTGGAGTCACAAATCAGACTGCTTCGCCACGTAAAGCTAGCAATTCACCAAAGCCAGAGAGAACGATCGGACAAAGGTTTCCAAAATTAAAATTATAAGTGACAGATCGAAGTATTTGCTCAACTTTGAAACCCGCAGTTGTAAATACCAAACTGGAAACTTAAAGGACCAGGACAGAGTATTTGGGCAACTTTAAAACTTAAAAGTAAACCCGCATTTTTAAATACAAAGACTGGAGACCTAAAGAATCAATTCACCCGTCATAAGAGAAAAATTAAAATTTCTCAGACCAAGTGATTCGAAAGAATCAACGTGCTGTGTATATTTTAATTGTGCCAGGATATTGTGTTCCCAAAAGTTACTTTGGGTAAGTGTAAACATTTATTTTACCATGTGAATTTGACATGTTTTCCTTTCTAAGTGGCTATAAATGAGGCTGGCAATATCAACATATGAAAATAGTATATTCATAAATCACTACAGCAAGCGCTGGTGTTTTTTTTCTTTCTAATTCACTTAAAAACGCGAAAGCCACAGCAACCCTAGACTCCGAATGGAGCAGTGATGAATAATGATTACGTCACATGTGCCTAAAGTACGGCGTATATACTCGTAATATCATGTTGTGACATATATGTACCTTGTTAATTGTAATTCAGGCAAATCATTGCAGTCACTGTCCAAGAACATATTATCCCAGTTCAATAACCATAAGAATAACGGTAATTTCTAATCATATTAAGGACATAATCAAAGAATCGTACTGTGTATACTCAGGGAGAATAATTATTCAGAGAACGAACAAACGAACTTTATTTTCAAAGGGTTGAGAATTGGGCACGCAGGCCCGTCTGACATTCTGCCCTTCCTTTCTCTCGTCTTTTATACTGGTTTCATTTATTCTCACATACATTTTACCCATCAATTCAAGGAATTCAACGTTATAAAGGTAAAATAATAGCATACTCACATTCACAGTATCTAATTATAAACATGAAATAAAGTATGTTGAAAAATACAAACTAAGTATCACCATGAAACAAAATATGTTGAAAAACACTATCATCATCATTAAAACAAACATTCGATATTATATCATTTTTCGGAAAAATAATGACATTAGGGGGGCAGATAATCAGAACTAATAAAGTAATCGAAAAGTTTACGATTGTATGAATAGGGACTGAGGTTGTTATCTTTCAGATAATGTGGAAGATAGTTCCAGAGATGAGCAGCAGAGTAAGCTAAGCTTTTCTTGAATAAGTCAAGCCTAGGCTTGGGCACTTGTATTTTGTTAAGGCGTTGACTGCGTCTTTCACTGTATTTGAACATTGGCCAAAGATATGTTGGAGCATTCTGTGACAGGATTTTGTGAACAAATTTAGCTTTGTTGAACAGAAAGCGCTTTCTTAGAGGCAGTATTTTGAGATCTTTATATAGATCTACACACTGTGCTTGGCAGTTATCAGAAACTAGACGCACTGCACGCTTTTGTAGTGATTGGAGTCATTTGTATTGGACATAGAACAACCATCCCAGATTGTGGAGCAATAGTCAAGGTTTGTTTGTATGTGAGATATATAGAACAATTTACGTGCATCTTCATCTAGGAAATGTTTGATTTTAGCTAACTGGTAAACTTTCTGTGCCGTTTGCTTGGTCAGTGCATGAACATGTGAGTTCCAATTTAGATGCTGGTCAACGACTATTCCTAGAGTTTTATGTTCATTAACGTTTTCAATTGGTAAGGTACCAATATAGATCTGAAGTGTTGTTTTCTCAGAATTTTGTAATTTTTGTCTAGTTGATATTAACATGCACTTTGTTTTAATTATATTAATTAGCTTGCGATTTCCGATGCTCCACCTAATCAGATTGTCTGTATCTTCAGAGAGGCTAACATTGGTGGCTGGACAGCGAGACAATGCGTCTGTTTATTTGCGACCCACAGATGTACTTTGCTTAGGCATTTGTTCTTTTTATTATGTCTAATGTTCGTGGAACGAAGCTATCAGACTCTACATGCAAGTCTAATGTTCTTACGCCACCAGATGTGAATTAACAGCAGGGAATCAGAACTAACCGCCTACATTGGACGAGTTGTGTGGAGAAGAGCACGCATCACAGAAGAATTGACGAAATGACGGTTGCAGGACTGTCGTAAATTTTGAGAAGATAGGACTGAGGAAATTATGGTCCTTTTTCTAGTAGAGGTGATGGTAAGAACTAGTGAGAGGAAGGTGAAAGAAATAAATCCTGTTTCACGAGAAGAACTGGGGTAAGAGAAAGAAAAGTCTTGGATTTTGTAATTGCTCCAATCCAGCCTATGTTTTTACGACTCTATTTAAAGTATACGCGCTTTCTCACTTGATACAGATTCAATTTACACTATCCTCACGTACACACACTTTTGTGACAGAGATACGTACAGACGTGAAAACAAATATATATATATATATATATATATATATATATATATATATATATATATATATATATATATATATAAACTATGGATCACATGTAAGGGCATCGGGTTTTGACCGACACTCTGGTTTAAGGTTTAGTAAGTTTATTATTTACTAGAAAATATCACGACATCATGGAAAAAAGAAAAACATTACATCAATGAATTTTAGTTACATAAGAAAAATGAAAATATAAATCTAATAGGCCGCTCTCTGGTGTAGGGAAACTAGGAAAGATCCCGACAGAAGTAATTTACCCAAAAGATCAAAATAATTAACAATGGGGTAGGGGTGTTTCATGACGGGTAAAGAATAAGTCCTTAATGTAACTGATAAAGACTCTCTAGTTGATAACTCTATTTTCTTTGCTCATCATCAGTTGATAAATATAAGCTCACTAGAACATCACCAGAGCTACATGCTGTGTTGTTGTGTTGCTTGTGGTTTGAGTATGGAATGTCAACTCGACCTACGCAGTGGTGTGTAGACATGGAGTGAGAGTATAATATGCGAATGATAAGAAGAGTTCGTGGTGTTGACAAATGGTCTTTTTCTTTCACTCATGTATGGCTGGAAGTCATCGACACCAACGACTGTGTACCTTTGCTACAGTTTAATTGGACGTACACACTCGACAGCACAGATAGTGACAAATCACAGGTTGGCATAATACATCATGGTACAGTGGATAAATGGTCTTGCGATGATACATGGGCACTCATGTAGAATAATAGCATAATGGACTGTCAGTAGACAAGCACTCAGTATTGCCCATATATATATATCATCTGAGTTTACTGACAAAGCACGTCAGATTATAAACAACATTCAAGATGGCTTTTAGACCTAACCTCGTCTAGTGAAGATTCCTTACAATAATGTTCAGCACATATTTTCCATATAATCATATTGAACCGCTAGTACTGGGTTCTCATGTGTAGCAGTGATCTCTGGACTCATCAAGCGATAATACGGGGTATCCCTTTCTCTTCTTGAAAGTCACAAAATATTTGGATACAAGATGGCTTCTCTCGTGAGCTGTCACTCACGTTTGGATACAGATAATGAATCTGTATTAAAGTTAGTCATTCATTAAATGTTCTCATAGCTCTGTAGATTCTATCATGATACAATTGACTTCATCATACAAGATATAGTGCTGCTAGGAATGAATGTCATCTTCATCTAGTTAAATACATTCTCTCAGACGTACAAATCGTGCCTATCGAAAAACGGTGGCTTCGTAAGAGGGTTCATAAAGAGAATCTATTGTTACCTTGGTATCAGAAATATGATTCTGCCATTCCTTGGCAATAAGAATAAACACTGGGGTAAAGCATACACGATAGGTCTAGACGACTATCACTTTCCCCATAAATACTGAGATCACTTTTCCGGCGACAAGTCGCTACACAAAATCACAGCCCCCATCAGGGCGAAGCCAAATCACACCTCTCTAGCGACACATCCGCCGAACAGCCCTTTGACCTTTCTATCGACCAAAGACCATATAGTTCGACTTAGATATGTAAAGATATACAGATATAAGACAGACTCGTCCTACCCAGACAAACAACACACATAAATTCAGGCCATAGATACACCGAAGCAAGAACAACCTATTTCTACCCAAACAAAGAATAAATCGCAGTAAAACTGGATTACCCGCAGAGTTCGATCAAAAATGACGACACTCCTTTCAAGGGAAGTAACTCAATAATGACTTTTCCTTAAGCACTAAAAAGTATCTATTTTGTTTACAAAATATTTGTGAACATAACAAGCATACAAATGTATTATATTGTAAGATATCAAAGACTGCATGTAACAGTAACCTATCCTGGGGACACTCAGATTAGTGAGAGATAAAAATGAAAGATGGTAAATAAGTAGTAACTTAAGAAATAAATTCTTTCGTTCCGTTCATTCACAACACACATACAGTGAGCTCACTATCTTGTTTGCTTACCCCTGTGTCGACTGTATACATTCCAGTGAATTAATCAAACACGCATTTAGACTAATTTGAGTCCTAGTATTTGTCCAGTTCAGCCCCAGACTCTCCGTTAATGCAACTGCTATTGTTCGGGAGTCGCTGAATTGGTGCGTTGATTATTTTTTTTTTCTCTGGGGTATTCCTCTTCTTACTGCAGGTATTGGTATGGAATAAGTTTTTTTTCTATGTAGTGGCACTGTCATGGAAATTTTTAAGTTAATATAATTCTCTGGTGGTCTCTAGCCTCCAGTGGCTGCGACTCTCTGTGTCGTAATGAAATGTGTACTATACAGACTGTTACTCCTAGGCTGTTCTCGGAGGGAAATAGCCGAGTATGACCCGTGAATTCTCTCTGTATAATTCCGTGGTAGGAAAAAACTTTACTGTCAAATGGTTTTAAAATAATTATAGATAACAGGTAATCATACTATAATTATATATTCTAACACCCGCGTTTAGGTAAGACCTCTTGACCACTCCGGTATTAAATTATATTTAAAACCCACAAGAGTCTAGCTAATATTATCGCGCTTTAACACGAGGTATAACTCTAGTAATTTACAAAATTACGCAGGATGAATAAAAGTAAGTTAATCTCTAATTATATCAATCGCCTAGCGTATATTAATTAATTTAAAGCACATCTTACTGCGGATTAGCTAGGAATTAAATTTACTTATTAAAGCTGCAACAATTTTCTATATGTTATTTAATATGCTATTTAATAAACACAGAAATCTCAGTGAAAAAAACTTTAACACGTTAAGACACTTAAACTAACGTATATATATATATATATATATATATATATATATATATATATATATATATATATATATATATATATATATATATATATATATATATATATATATATATATATATATATATATATATATATATATATATATATACTGAAGCACATTAAAAACGCACCACCTGTATAATTCAGGAACAGAGTGCGAAATGTAAATATAAGTGTGTTACGTCCATTTTCGCACAACCGTTTATGATGCGAGATTTAACAGATTACCAGATGCCAAAATCTAACTATATTGGACGTACTTAGGTACGCATCTATGTATGTGATAATAACTTAAATTTATTATGCACCAAAGTGCACAAACTCGGTGCGATATATTCGTTGGTTGCCTAAGAGGGGTGATGACGTCAGAGACAAGTCAGAGAGAGAGAAGAGACAACATGCCGGTTTTACAAGACAGACGTTGTTCTGGTCGTTGAGTCCCATATTGCGGGAATAGTTGATTGTGATTATAAATATTTGCTACCTTCCAGGGCGAAGCGTTAGCCACAGCCAAGTCTGACTCATACTCTTCAGTATCTCCATGTGATACTCGATGTAAGTACTTTACAAGATTCTGACAGGGCTTCAGTAAGGCATCATGACCTACTGCTAGTGTGTTCAGAATCCTTTTGCGAAGTAATATTGAAGTCGATAATTTTATGAAGTCTCAAGACAAGATGTCCGGCCAAAATTATACATAAGTATCTTTGATAAAAGATCGGATATGGAAAAGAAGTGAAAAATCTTCACCTCAATACTTTGCCGTTTGCGGGTTGTCCAACAGTCATTGAGGTCAGTCAAGTTTGACATTGAAATATTATCTACATGCAGAATTCGTATTACCATGCCTGATGTTCCAGTATGTCTTCATGATGATGTCGTCTACGTTTCGTCTAATAAACTTGTTATATAAACTGTCAGTCAAGTCCTGAATTCATCAATTACACCTGAATGTTGGTTCGCATATTGACATTGATTCAGTATTCTCTCAGCCCATAGTCTTGTCATCATTAATGTCACCCTATTAGTCAGCAAAAACAAAAGTCTACAACAAAGTGTTTACAAATTTACATATTTGGAATCTTTATTCATTTTCCTATGAATCCATGCTGGTCATTAACTTGTACATTTGATTGTTATGAAATTCATTGCATTCTGTGCAGGCTAGGGAGAAAACCAAAAATGCAACCAATAAAAAAATTCATTCACACTATCCTCAGTATCTGGTATGTCCATCGTGTGCTTGCAAACAAGCTAGGCAGCGGCTCCGCATGGAACGCACAAGTCTCTGAAAGAAATTCCGGGGAATCAAGTCCCATTAACGTGTAAGAGAAGCTTCGAGCTGTTGCAGATTAGCTGGAGAACCTTGCCTGTAGACTCTGCATCCAAGCTCGTCCCACAGATGTTCTATAGGGGACATGTCTGGTGATAGGGCAGGCCAATGAATCGTCACACTGTTCTGCTGCTGTAGATATTGCTGCGTAATGCATGCGGTGTGCGCATGTGCGTTATCCTGCCGGAGAAGCTGCAAGTCTGGATAATTTGTGAACGCATGAGCAACAAATGCATCCAGAACCTCATCTCGATATGTCACAGCATTAACATTTCCACGGAAGACGTGAAGCGGCAAGCGATGGTGAAAACTGAATACTCCCCAAATGTGAATACTGCCACCTCCAAATCGGTTGTGCTGACGAACACAGCATTCTGCAAAGCGCTTTCCACATCGTCGCCAAATCCGCATACGTCCATCAGCAAAGGATATGTTGAATCTGCTCTCGTCTGTGAATAGGACAGCATTCCACTGCAGTCTAGTCCATCTGACATGTTGCTCTGCCCATTGCAGGCGCTGTGAGTCAAGTTTGGCCCAAAATAAGGTCGTCTTGCAGTAAGGCCTGTATCTCTGAGTCGTCGTATGACTGTCATTCGAGAGACTTGCCCACGTCTACCCACGGTTGCTCTTGCTGTTTGACTTGCCGGGAGAGAACGATTCCTTAGGTGACTCAGCACAATATGATGATCTTGCGCTGGGGTAGTAACTCGTGGTTGGCCACTCCGAAATCTATCCCGGCCACTGCCAGTGGTTCCGTAACGTTCATTGAGACGTACAATAGTTTTGTGGTGGCAATTCATCCTTCTGGCAATGGCCCGCAAGCTCATTCCGGTCTCCAACATACCTATGGCTCGTTGGCGGTCGTTTTCAGATAGTCGTGGCATTTCAAGCACATGTACTGGGTGTTTTGTCTCAACGGCCTTTTTATACCGAGTATACTGCCACAACGCGTACACATTTTCAGGGTCATAGCTGTTGGGAATCGTGTTGCACGTGTAACTTTCATTGTTTTCATGTATCTGTACACAAACCCGTGGGTTAAATCATGCACTTTCCATTCCAGCAGCCATTAGCTCTCTACCTCATGACAAACACGGAAGAAATCCATTCCCACACTTATTTTTGCCAGATTCTCTGCATCAGTATATATAATAGTGGTGCGTTTTTAATGTGCTTCAGTATATATGTAATTGCCGACTAAAAGAAAGCGTGCACGAAGGCACCGACTCTTAGTAGTATAGACATTGATGGAAAATAAAAGATGTCAAGAAGGATTTGCAAGAGTAAAATAAACGGACGAAATTATGAATATGCTATGAAAGCACAAAGGTATTAGTCTTAATAACATGAAGAATTTTGCAGATGTGTGGACTTATTTATAAATAGTATATCGAAGGAAGGAATCGAAATTTAATTGAAGATGTCAAACTTTTGGAGAGCAATGTGTCGCTCATGAAAGTCTTTGTGATAAATAAAAATGAAAGTCGTTGAAACTAGAAGTCTTCAAAGAATTGTTCAAAGTGTTGGATTCTGTATTTAAATATTTAAACAGTTAACAGTTTATGACAGTGAGTTGAGGAATACGAATATGAATATGAAGAAGAACGATTACCCATAAAAAGTTCTGGAATGTTTTTATGGCAATACATCTACTAATAGAACAACCCTAGACAACATTCAGACAACGAAGGAATTGTTCTTAACAATTTATAACACTGATGCGTGATGCCATATGATGATGGATGGTATCCGCATGTCTGGTTTTGTGTAGTGTGCAGATGTGTTCAGTCAAAACAATGTTCATACAAAAATAACAGGGCAATCCACATAGGACGTCAGTAAACTCACGACGTATAAAGTCAATGATTCTTGAAACAGCCGTTGACGTTTTTCTTCATTATTTATTGTGGACGCCACAGTGACAAAATGGTTACGCGAATATGTAGACACATCAAACAGTCATTATCACAGCAACATTCAATACAGCAATAGACGGTAGAAGCATTACAATGATGAGTCAGATGCATGTTATATTTCATAGTGCTGTAAATGTAGTCAGGTGAAAAACTCCATCCTTTTCTATAACAGCCAGGAGATAACCAGATATATGAGATCAGTTCACTCTCCTTAGTCTGACTTCAGCAAGACAGACACGTCTGCCGAAGTATAAATAATGTCCTCAAAAATATCCTCTAGATAACAAAGGTTTTTCAAACCTAGTTCAGGTAACCAAGTAGCAAGTAATAGTCCTTGGGACCTGCATCAACCGATGCAACACAATACAGCGACATGTGAGCTAGGAAAACATCTCGTGACGACGACTTTCGAAGACAGGCTATGAATCGAAATCGCTCACGACCCAAAATCGATAGAGTTAATGAAAAAGTCAATTTACCTTGCTTTCATGAAATACACAGAAATATCACGCCTCCCGACATGTAGGAAAACACTAGAGGTATTATCTCGAATAAACGAAATATCCATTAAGAGGACTACACATCCCTGACAGAACAAAAAATAGCGGAGATCCCCTCTTCAACGAGGCATCTCTTTCGCCATTCAAATCGCTCACTCCACTAGTGGTGGGCGGAAACCGATCGACCAAAAAGCAAGACAAGTCATGCGCAGTCCAGCGCAACATGACCCCAGCTCAAAACTTAACTGCATTCGATACCAACGCGAGAAGACAAATGCTTACCGAGAAAAGTGACTATAAATTTCAAGCAGTTGTTGCCCTTGCGTTATAAAATAGATATTGTAAAAAACGATGTTGCGAGAATTTATCACGCAACATATCACCACCTCCTCCCGATAAAAAAAAAAATGTGGAACATGTTTTTTTTTTTTAAATGTCAAAGAGCATGCGATAAGCGGCTCAAAACGCACGAATTATGCGCTGATAATTAATTAAATTGCCTAACATGAGGCTAAATATAGAGTGTCTGGTGAGGATATACCTCAACAGAAAAATAAATATGTCTCAAAAAATATTCACATCGGGGAGGTGTCACCAACACACATCACGTTAGCATGTAAACACAATATACGTATGCAAGTTACCATAATCATCATTAAACAGCATACTCTAATATTGTCTTTAAAAATGGATGTACAAATCTGATAGGAAAATTTAAATAGTACATTATTTGACATGTAATGACATAAGTACATAGTAAAGTTAAACTACATGACGATCCAGGACATATGCTCTGGTATTCCGAGGGTAAGTACACAATCTAGAACTCGTCATGCTTGATACTAGTAAGGTAAGTCCTCAGCTCAACAATGACATTCTGAGAAAGTACAAGCAATATAATGCTAATTAATAACTAATATGCTTCATAAGGTATAATACATTATTAATAATTGTGGCTGTTTAGTAAACTAACGGCCCTTATATTAACTACTCAGTCCTCCTCTATCATCGTAAAAACGAACAGAAGAAGATGACAACAAAGCACGATAGTGTGTACATATAGAGTAAGTACAGATGTGCTAATCTATTGTAGTAATATAGGTGTGTTATGACTCTGTAATATATGGAAATATAGGACAGAAGTATTAGTTGGAGTCATGTGGGCATCTAGACAAAATGTCAGCCATCACATTATCCGCACCACGGATAGCTCGTACCGTGAAGTGAAAAGGTTGAAGAGCTATAGCATATCGAGTGGATCTCGAACTCTTCAAATTCTTAGTCTGAATAGCTGTAAGAGCTTTCTGATCAGTCTCTAGAATGAAATGTGCGCCCAGGAGGAATCTTTGTAGCTTTAGAATTGACCAAAACCATCGCTAACAACTCACGGTCTAAAACCGAGTAGTTCCTCTCTGCCGCATTTAGTTTTCTAGAAATGTACATAACAGGATGCAGAGTATTTGCATATTCTTGCATCAGTGCTGCTCCAATCCCAGTGGATGAAGCATCACTCCGAAGAACAAAAGTCCTATCAAGAGTAGGTAATCTTAAGATGGGAGGAGAAGAAAAATATATTCTTGATTTGGTCTAGTGAAGATTGGCATTCTTCAGACCAACGGACCAGATTAGGCGAACCTTTCTTCAACAATGTTGATAGAGGTGCCATGATCGAAGATAAATTTGGAATAAATCTCCCATAAAATTGAATTAAACCTAAGAGACTCCTAACTTGTTTCTTCGTTTTAGGAACAGAGATGTTCAGTATTTTGGAAGTATTGTGGTCTTCTGTCTTCAAGAGACCATGACCAACACGATGACCCAGGAAAGAGATTTCACCAAAACCAACAAAAGCTTTAGAAGGTTTTGCTGTCAAATTATTCTCACGTAGAGTGGACAGTAAGTCATATAACCCTAAATAGTGATCTTCCCAGGTATCACTGAAGAGACAGATGTCATCTAAGTATGCGATGACATCCGAACGATGTGACAGAATTCGACGCATCATGCGAACGAAAGTGGCAGGGGCGTTCATGAGACCAAAAGGCATAACATTCCATTGAAATAGACCCCTAGGTGTAGAAAAAGCAGTAAGAGGTTTGGCATGCTCTGCTAAAGGCACTTGCCAATAACCTTTAGACAAGTCAAGTTTAGTGAAGAATCTAGAATTAGAAAGTCTAATCAGTAGATCTTCTAACAAAGGCATCGGTTCAGCATCGAACTTTGTGACCTGATTCAATTTGCGATAATCAACACAAATTCGTATGTTCTTATCCTTCTTCCGGACAATAACCATGGAAGAAGAATATGGTGAAGTCGATGGTTCAATTATATTTAATTGAATCATTTCATCCAATTCCTTTTCCACTTGCGACTGAAAGTGTATAGGAATAGGATACGGCCTAACCCTAATTGGATTATTGTCGGTAAGAATTATGTCATGTTCTATGACATCTGTGTGTCCAGGAATGTCAGTGAGAACATCCTGAAATGTTTGTAACATCGACGAGACTTGTCGATGTTCGTCACCAGAAAGATTAGGAGAAACAGAAACGTTTTTCCAAGATTCCGTGGAATGTAATGGAACCACCGGAAGGGGAAGATTGACATCAGAGAAGGTAGCTTCCTCATCCTGTATGACAGACAGGGATGAATAATGACCGTGAGGTGCGGGAGCATCATCCGTTGCCTGGAAAATAGGCAGCAAATAGTCCGGACGTTCGTGAAATTCCGAAAGCATGTTTATGTGGAAAGTTTTATGCTTTCCATCAATATCGACCACATAGTCAACATCGGAAATCCGAGAGACTATTGCATACGGACCTTTCCATGCAATAAGAAGTCTATTTTCCCTACTGGGGAGTAGGACGAATGCTTTGTCACCTGGACAAAGTTGTCGTAGACATCTATTCTTGTTAGCAAACTGCCTTGCCTTCTCTTTAGCAATTTCTGATGAAGCAGTTGCTAGCTTACATGCCTCAATGATCTTTTGTCTAAGAGCAATGACATACTCATATGAGGATTGAGTTTCATCGCTAATATCATCGGCAGTGATGAGATCGTGTAATAAAGACATAGGGCCGCGTGGACGCGCGCCAAAGACAAGTTCGAAGGGAGAAAATCCTGTGTGTTCATTAGGGACTTCTCTATAGGCAAAGAGAGCCGCGGGTAAAACCCTGTCCCAATCTTGAGGATGATCTTCAGTTATCTTACCAAGCAAAGTCTTGAGCGTTCTATTCAGACGCTCAACTAACCCATTAGACATAGGATGGTAGATACTACTGAGAGATCGTTCAATATGTAAGGTAGACATTACCTGTGACATAGTGTCAGATATGAGTTGAGTGCCATGGTCTGACAATATTTCTCTGGGGAACCCCAAGCGAGAAAATATCAACCAAAGAGCAGAGGGATAGCCTCTGGCCAACGTGTGCACATATCGACACATGTAAGGATAAACTGATGTCCTCTGGCCGACTTGACCTTAAAAGGGCCAATAATATCTATGGCCATTTTCTGGAACGGCCGAATAGGAATGTCAGCAGCCTGGATAGGCGCAGCATGTCGTGGTCCTCTAGATTTGACCTCCTGACATACCTTGCATGATCGGCAGTAAATACGAATGTCCTTATTGACAAAAGGCCAAAAGAAAGCCGCAAGGACTCTCGACTTCGTACGGGAAAAAACCCATATGTCCAGCACATTGCGAGTCATGAGCATGTTGTAATATTTGCACTCTCATGCTCTTGGGAACAAGAATTTGCGAATGTGCCGACGTAGTCGAATCTTGTACCATACGTACAAGTACGCCGTTTCTCATTGCAATCCAAGATTTTCTATTTGTATCCTGATTCGGATCACCTTTCTTCGCAAGAACGAAGAATTTTTTTAAAGAAGGATCTTCTTCTTGCAATTTTATGAAAGAGTCACGAGTGATTACTAAGTGACTATCTTGGCTATCAACTTCATTATCACTATTCAGTGAAGTTTCGGGTGTTTGTAGAGCTTGTGCTCTTGTAACTACTGCATTTGTAGCTTGCATGTTATTATCTTCCCAAGCAGCAATCTGCTGTGGGGTACACTCCCTAACTCCGTGAATACGACCAATAATAAGGTCCGCAATAGGATTAGGTAAGAGACAAGCATGCACATCACCAGTAAAGAAAGGAGTGGCAATGCGAATTACAGCAGTAGGATATTTTTCTAGAGTGCCGCCAAATGTGACACATTTAATAACCCTTCCTGTAGCACAAGATGGATCTACAAGCGATTGTCTAACACCAATAGTGGTGCATCCGGAATCGAAAAGTAGTGAGACCGGAGTATCATTAACAAGACCCTTATGTAGAATTAAAGAACCCCTCCCGTCATGCGCAACAGCAGCAGGAAGAGCGGGAAGTGGGTGACCACAACTCAAAGTAGTTATGGTACCCGGTTCGAATAAAGTACTGCATTGGGGGCATTTGTTTGCTCTCTCAAAGTCAAAAGCAGAACCAGTGACAGCGTCAAAGTTTTTATTATCAACAACATGATTACAGGCTCCCTCAGTTTCCTGTTGTACAGCATTAGCCTGCTGATATCTTTTTTTTGTGTTGAGATCTACCCCGACTATTATTACCTCTGAAGTTATCAGAGTTATTATTATCTCTGCAGTTATTATTGTCTCTATTGTAATTGTTATCCTGGTTCGAATTCCAGTTTCCACGATTACTATCATGTTCACATTGATGCGAACATCTATTTGTTTGGTTCTGAGGTCTTCGGCAGGAATAACCTCTATTACCATATCCTCTTTTGAAATGCTTATAATTATTAGGATGATAGTAACGACCACTATCAGGTTGTCTCCAATTCTTCGAAGAAGAATCACCATGAAATTGGTTTCCATGATTTTGACAGAAATTACCGCTGCTCTTTCTATCAAAATTTTGTTGGAATCTACGAGCAAAGTTTTGACCATACGGAGCTGCCGAAGCAACTGGTAAACCTTCTTTCACCTTAGAGTTACCCATGGTTATGTGTGGGTGTGCAGTTACGTATTGGCAACAGAAATCTTCCATTTCTTTTATTGTTTTAGGTTTACGTTCATGAAGGAAAGCAAGGAAAGACTCATTGACAGACGACATGACTTTGTCTCTAAGTATTAAGTCCATAAGTCCTTCATAAGTTTTTTTCCGTCTTAGATAGTTCAACCCATCGTGAGAAAGTAATGCGTATTCTTGCAATAAACTCGGAGAATTCAACTCCATTTTCAGGTAACATGTTTTTAAATTGTAGACGATAGCCGTCTTCGTTAAGCTGATATTTCTTTAACAGAGCGGCCCTGACAACCTCATAATTGTTCTTGTCAGGTTCATCCACCATATTTAATATACTTAGAGCTTTACCTGTCAGTATCCCTGATAACTGATAAACATATTTTGCTTTGTCTATGTTATGAGCTGTACATGCTTGTTCAAATCTGTCCAGATAGAACATTATGTCATCACTGGAAGGACTAAAAGTTGGCAACTTAATCTTAAAAGTATCATTATTAGCCTTACCAGAAGATGAACCCTTGTTTGAATCATTACCATTACTCATGTTCATCAATTTCAATTTTTCCAACTCTAAAGCTAAGACCTTTTCTTCATGTTCCATTTTTGCTTTCTCTTTCCTCTCATCAGATTCTCTCTGTAATCTTCTCTCCTCAGCCTGAGCCTCTATTTGAAGTCTTTCAGCTTCTTTTTCAAGTCTTTTATTTTCAGCCTCTTTTTCAAGTCTTTTATTTTCAGCCTCTTTTTCAAGTCTTTTATTTTCAGCCTCTTTTTCAAGTCTTTTATTTTCAGCCTCTAGCTGGAGTTTTCTTTCCTCAGCTTCTGATTCCCTTTTTTGTTTTTTCCATTTCCATTTGGAATCTTTTTTCATCCACCTGCATCTGCAGTTTCTTTTGTTCAGCTTCCATATGCAGTTTCTTTTGTTCAGCTTCCATTGCTTTATCATATCGAGCAGTTGCAAATTCTTCTAACTTATCACCAGTCTTCCCAAGCAATTTACCCTGCTCAATAAAGTGCTCAAATGTAGACATGTTGTCTAACATATGCGTCCAAAACCTGAAATAATTAACTAATTTATTTCAAACCTAAGTGTAACAAGTCTTAATTAAGCACTTGTATATTCACATCACCTTATATTATCCCAGTCTCTGTGGGAAACAAGTCTCCAATCAAAGAACTTGTATATGAAATATCACCAATCAATTCTTGATCATAAGTGCACTTCTCATTCAATAGTGCACAACACTATTCATCATTCATTTATCATCAGTGTAGTAGTAACAGTGCATTAGCATAGCCCATTAACTAATTACTATAACTGTAAACAATGACTATGTAAACACATGCAGAATGTAAACATTGAAAATGTAAACAATGCAAACAATGTAAACAATAACAATGTAAACAATAACAAAGATCAGCAACAATACAAAAACGTTCGCAGAAATCAACTAAAAATAAAGCAGAAATTAATGAAATATCACAAAAAATGTGACGATATCTACGATAGAATTAAACAAAATACATGACACCACAGTGTATAAACAAAAATGTTGTATGAAACTAAATTATAGACAAGAGTAGGCTAACAAATACAAACAAATCAAAACAAAACTAAAGAATGCGAAATAATAACGAAAACAATATTAAAACATGTCATCACAGCTAACATAAATAGCAACAGAAGTCGCTTAGCAAATTCCAGTATCGGAAATTTGCAAACCCTACAGAAAACGCTCACAATAGACGACCTCTATGACGTGGCATAATCTAACGGAGACACCACCCAACCGAGAACCCGCTGAAATATAAACATATAAATATACAAATAACATATAGACATATAACATATAGAATGAGATGATACACAGAAGACTCAGCAGAAGTATAAGGGCACAGTTTACATACAAACAGGCCACTTAACTTATAGGCTTCCAATCGTCGAACACCAGAAAAACGGATGTCAATCAACGTCCTAAAGAGCGAAGCTCCAACGATGATGGCACATCTGAACTGCTTCCACTGCTAACACGATGGTACTTGAGCTTCTGACATACTGTGTGTTGAGTTGTTTCGGCACTTGACCTTCTAATCCAAAAGTAAGTTGATGGAAATCGGTACTTGGCCTTCTTCAGAAAACAACCCGTTTCAACCGGCACTTGACCTTCACAAAAAACGACAGCACTGGAACCTTGACAGCAGCAACTTGCTTGACTTGCGTAAAAGATAACAGCAGTCCGAGTTATCCGGCAACATGTAACAACGCCGGGTACTGTCAAATTCTTGTTTCCGTCAAAAAATTGAAATTTTGACTTTTACCGGGCAACGCCGAGTACTTTGAAAATTTTGAAGATGTTGACTGTCTTGAAGAATGTTAATTTCTTGAAGGATGTTGATGAATTCTTGTTGAAAATGAAGTGGGTAAGGGACCCCGTGTTTGCTGGTACCAGAATCAAACCAGCTTATGGCCACCAAATGATGCGTGATGCCATATGATGATGGATGGTATCCGCATGTCTGGTTTTGTGTAGTGTGCAGATGTGTTCAGTCAAAACAATGTTCATACAAAAATAACAGGGCAATCCACATAGGACGTCAGTAAACTCACGACGTATAAAGTCAATGATTCTTGAAACAGCCGTTGACGTTTTTCTTCATTATTTATTGTGGACGCCACAGTGACAAAATGGTTACGCGAATATGTAGACACATCAAACAGTCATTATCACAGCAACATTCAATACAGCAATAGACGGTAGACAGCATTACAATGATGAGTCAGATGCATGTTATATTTCATAGTGCTGTAAATGTAGTCAGGTGAAAAACTCCATCCTTTTCTATAACAGCCAGGAGATAACCAGATATATGAGATCAGTTCACTCTCCTTAGTCTGACTTCAGCAAGACAGACACGTCTGCCGAAGTATAAATAATGTCCTCAAAAATATCCTCTAGATAACAAAGGTTTTTCAAACCTAGTTCAGGTAACCAAGTAGCAAGTAATAGTCCTTGGGACCTGCATCAACCGATGCAACACAATACAGCGACATGTGAGCTAGGAAAACATCTCGTGACGACGACTTTCGAAGACAGGCTATGAATCGAAATCGCTCACGACCCAAAATCGATAGAGTTAATGAAAAAGTCAATTTACCTTGCTTTCATGAAATACACAGAAATATCACGCCTCCCGACATGTGGGAAACACTAGAGGTATTATCTCGAATAAACGAAATATCCATTAAGAGGACTACACATCCCTGACAGAACAAAAAATAGCGGAGATCCCCTCTTCAACGACGCATCTCTTTCGCCATTCAAATCGCTCACTCCACTAGTGGTGGGCGGAAACCGATCGACCAAAAAGCAAGACAAGTCATGCGCAGTCCAGCGCAACATGACCCCAGCTCAAAACTTAACTGCATTCGATACCAACGCGAGAAGACAAATGCTTACCGAGAAAAGTGACTATAAATTTCAAGCAGTTGTTGCCCTTGCGTTATAAAATAGATATTGTAAAAAACGATGTTGCGAGAATTTATCACGCAACAAACACCAACTCTGACTGCCACCAGGTAGTCATCCTCACAGATGCACTGTCTGTCCTGCAAGCTCTCAAGGGTGATAAACTCCCGCATCTGAGAAATGAACTAAACAAGGTAGCTGCCAAAAAGTAAACCATACTTCAGTGGGTACCATCTCATTGTTTTGTACCCGGAAATGAGAAGACAGATAAACTTGCAAAAAAGGGAGGGCAATGCAAACAAGAAGATAATGAAATCACATACACTGAGAAAAAGATAGCTATCCAGACTATCAGAAGAGAACAGAATCAACCCAACGACGACTACCACACTCTTGACCGGCAGGGACAGATAACCATTTTTCGCCTCAGGACAGGGCATAACAAACTGAATAAACACATGCACAAGCTACGATTATCTGCTTCACCACTGTGCACATGTGGATTAAACGAACAAACTGCTGAGCATGTTCTACAGTATGTATGACCAGTTAAGAAAGATATACTGGCCCAATGACTCAACACTAAACTCAAAGCTATATGGAGTTAAAGAGGAACTTCAAACAACAGTCGAATTCATCATGAGAACTCGTCTGACGGTGTAAACATCAAAGATGCGATCGCAAGAAGAAAAGAAGACCAGAAGCAGAAGAATTTCGACTTAACGTGTAGTCGACCTTCATTGTAGATGTGGCAGTTGGTGATGATGATGTTCAATACATCGATTAAAAGTGCATTTCAGCGCTCAGTGAACTTTAGGATGTGAACATGAATCAACTTGCGGTGTTAATGGGATTACCATTAAGAGGATGCAGAGCAAATACAAAATTACAACTCTGACAAGTGAAAAGAAACTTGTTTAATAACTATATTTTTTTAAAGTTTGAATTATAACATCAAATACAAGGTTTTTTTTCAAACAGTTTCCGTGTACTTTATAATTTGTATAATTATAAACGTAATCCAAAATTATTTAATATCACATTAATAACAGTGAGTTTTATTGTTGTATTGTTAGTCCACTAACTTCCCTTGGCAAAAGTTACATTTCTTGATCAAGAAACAATGAAGCTGAATTGGTGTCCTTAGCACAGTTAACTTATTAACTGCCCAACAACTTTTATGAAGATGTATATTGAATGATGATTAGTTCAGTTTAATCTTAATTTAACAATAATTGTATATATATATAATATATATATATATATATTATATATATATATATATATATATATATATATATATTAATTTATATTATATAATAAAACACGTTTATTATTCAATTATTATTAATAGTGTAAAATGAATAATTCTTTTAACCCTCTATTGGGCCATTTATGAAATAGTTGGAAAAAAAATTCTTGGAGTGGTTTTTGTGGCTGTCCCATGTCTGAAAAGTGGTGTGAAGGTTAATTTTGGGCAAAAAAATGTTTAGTTAGTGTTTTATGGGTATGTTGCCAATTGGCAACAAATCACCATTAAGGTTGGGAACATTTATTGTTGCCATTTGGCAACATATATCTTTTAACTATGTTTTTATGTCTAACAACATCTATTTCACCTTTTTTTACTCCCTACCTACATTTAATATTTAAACAGTAAATAGCAGACAACAAAATTTGTGAAACTTCATGAAGTTAAGTGTAATTTATACAGAAAATGCCACACATACAATGAAACATATAGTTACTGAAAAAAAAAAAAAATCTTCTGTCTCGTGACTCAATCACAGCTCCACACTCATGTTTCATGAAATACTTTGAAACAGTTTGAATGTTTATTGAGGCACAAGTGTAGGTTACACTTCTCACAGACAGTTCTGGAGTACCCCTTGCATCCAGGAAGTTTGCATCTCCCTTTGTTGGTGACGGAATTGGGGCTGTGGCCAACATTGTCAGTTCTGACATGAAAAGGAGGTACATTTGCTGTTTGCCCTCTCTTCTTTTTAGCCACCAGCTGTGTCTCAGTGCTTCCTGATGGCCTTCCCCTTTTATTATTTTCACTTTTTCCTGCTTTTAGGAGACACAAAGCAATCTGCAACTTGAAATCAACTAATGGTAGTCTGTCCTTTTTTTCCATACCATCCTTACACACATCTGAACAATAAGTTAGCCAAGCTTGCACCACAGAAACATCCAGGAAATGAAACAATATTCTGTGGTACCATTTCTTGGATCTAATAGGTATACGATAGAGTGCCAGCAAGGAGTCCAGCAAATCTACCCCTCCCATGAACATGTTATATTCTTTCACAGCTGCAGGGCAAGAAATGTGTATTTCCTTCTTGGCTTTTCTGTCCCATCTTCTGACTACACATTCTGGTTCAACTGCTGCATAGGTGCTTAGCAGTGTGACTGCTTTATTGTCATACCATTTGATAGCTTTCAATGTGGCTCCGTTTGTTGCTGCAGTACAAACAACAGATGACCCTCTTCCTTTCGTTTTCAGTTCCTTATCGGAACACAGATTACACCCTTTCAGCCGGTTTGCGCGGACAGTGCCAAGACATGCAATGCCTTGTTTCCAGAGGCATGCCTGCAATGCTGGCGAATTAAACCAGTTGTCAAAATATACTTTATGCCACACATTTTTAGGGATACGTTGAAGAAGTCTCAGCACGATATTAGCTGATGCTCCTAAATCAGGTTGGCCAGGACACACGTCAATTTTTCCAGTGTAAATTTCAAAATCATGAATCAAACCAGAAATGCTTGAACAAACGAAGACTTTATAGCCCCACTTTTTGGGTTTCGTTGGGTTGTACTGACGCAGAGATGATTGACCTTTGAATGGGATAACTTGCTCATCAATGCTCAGCCTTTCTGCTGGTTTGATTGAATTGAATTTCACTTTCAGAGCGTCAACTAAAGGTCTTAATTTGAACAATTTGTCGCCTTCATTGTCTTGCTGCTTGTTGTTGTCATTGCAGTGAATGTTACTTTTGATTTCTTTAAACCTCTTGTTCGTCATAGTATCAGCAACAAGTCCATAGCGCGTTGTAGAGTCCCAGTACAATTTACAACTGGGCATTCTAACAATACTCATCATAAACGCAATTCCAAAAAACTGTTCCAGTTCTGGCTGGCTCAATCTGAGAGGCTTCATGATGTTTTTCTGGATGCTGTACTTGTTTGATTCAGTGACCATATGTGCCATTGTATCATCATCAATGAATCTGCGGAAGTATTCTATTGGTTCTGAGGTAACTGATACGTGTGCCGAATCACCAGAGAAGGGCGGAGCTTCAGAAGATACATCTGAGGCTTCACGGTGTCTCCATAGCATCCGACGACGATCAAAGGTTACATCTGTGTCCTCCAGCTCTGATGCAGATAATTCTGAAAAAAAAAGAAAACAAAGATATTAATTATCTGGCAACATAAACAATCATTTATTGGTATACTGGTGTACATGTTATTATTCTGATAATAGTAATAATGATAAAAATTATTCTAATCCACATTATGGTATATAAAGCGTTCCACAAGTAAGTCTCCGTCAGCCGATATTTAGTACCTGATGGACTAGGCTGAAAACTGTACATAGGTTGTACACTGATGGACAAGGCTACAGCTGCAGTCTGAAATAAAGTGGCCACATTAAAAAAAAAAAACATCAATTAAATTCAACAAACCTGAATCGGTTGTGTCCGAGGAAGGGCCGGGTTGCCACGTGTTATCCAGGATGTCTTCAGCCTCACTGTCTGACAGCTCACTATCGCTAGAAGCCTCAGGTATTGGTCTATAGATTGTAGTCTTTTGGCTGTAAAACTTTTGAGGATCCATTGTGTTTAACTGTCAAAAAAACTTTAAAAAAAATGACAACATATACATTTTGTAATTCAAAAGTTTTTTCATCACAAAATTGTTTAATCTCATCTGATGATACATTATGTTTTGTGATTACTGGCAATTTTAGTGGTTATCATGTGTAGTTTAGTTCTAAAAGTCAAGTCTAGATGAAGTAAATATGTTTTATTCATTTACAATATTATTAGTAATTTATACTGGTAATTCTAGTATTTACATTGACCTTTTTAGGATACATAAAATTGCAAATAACAACTTTTTTTAAATGATGAAGTTTAATCAATTATAATGAGAATAAAATACTAATGTTGTTGATTACAGAGAAATACAACATTAAATATCATTTATTAGGTAAAAAGCAACTGTTGCCAATTGGCAACATGAAGTGGTTTTTATTCCTTAATCGACTTTTGTTGCCAAATGGCAACATACCTAAAATGTAAAATAAGAGTAACTTATGTTATTTATTTATAACTATTAAAGCATTTTGTTACTAAGATAAATGGTTTTAAGTTACTCAACATAGTTTTTTTTTTATACACCGTTTTTCATAAGGAATTTTAAAAAATAATGTGAGTAAACTCACCTCTCAATTCGATCTTGCAAACCAGCTACCATGCCTTGACAAAAGAGTGCGTGAAAAAAAAAGTATTTCTCCGACAAAGTTTTTTTTTTTTTTTTTTTTTTTTTTTTTGTTTTTTTTTTTTTTCTTGTTTTTTTTTTTTTTTTTTTTTTTTTTGTTTTTTGTTTATTTTTTTTTTTTGTTTTTTTTTTGTTTTATTAAAATTTCCTTAGCACCATATTTATATTCAAGTAAGCTTTTAAAAAACTGACATTTAGTTCTGTTATTTAGTGAGTTTCTTTTATTTATAATTTAAAATTACCCCGTAATTTAAAAAATTGGGAATGTTTCTAGAACACAATAAAACAAAAAAATTATTAATTTGAACGCCGGATAGTGAAATAGATGACTTTAAACGGTATGTTGCCAAATGGCAACAAGGCCCAATAGAGGGTTAAAAAAGCATCACTGTGTGATCTTATAGATACTGAGGGGATTTACTGAAAGTTCACTTGGCAGCTTTTAAGTTTGTACTTAGCTGCCAGTAAGATTGTTAGTTTCTGCTCCAGCCGATGATAGGTTCTTTGCAGGTTATGGATTGCTTCACTCACGTCATTGGTCAAGTCTGGAGGTTGTGACACGTTCCAAGAAATATCAGGGAGTAATCACGAAGCTGGTCTAGCGTCTTCAAGATTCGCCTTGCGATTATGTCTAGCGTTGACAGCAAGCCACTTATACCTCACATTTTGTTACAGAGTTAGCACCCTTAACTGGTACCACCGACTAGTATTATGACAGAAGAGAAACATATACCCTCATGAGTATTTGGTTTCCTGACATACAATCATGTGCCCCTCCTCCCATTTTTTTTATTCCACCATTCCATCTGCCTCAAAACTTTACACTCTCTGAGCATTAATATTAATTCAAGTAAGCATAACAAATTCACTACATTTATATTGAATATCTTTTTATTTGAACTGGTTGACAAAGTGAAAAATATAATACGTATGTACATCAGATCTATCATCATCCACTTCCTGCTCCATATGGATCTTGGGACTACCTCTGCTTTTGGTTCTCTATGAGAAATGCGAATAAAGCAGTCACCAGCTCTTGCAGTGGTTATTCATGACATCATCATTCTTTATGCTGAGGTTACCAGCCTCGTATGACCTGGACATCCATTCGCAATTTTCACATGTTAATAAATCCAAAATATAGAATGTTGACATATACAACTTACCCTAAAATCATTTGAGAATACTCGCTCCTGGCTCAGAGAAATAATTAAGACAACCTGCTTAAAATGCCTCTTACACGAGTTCTGGCTTATATCTTTACAATAGGCTACCACTCTGACGTTTTGTTGAGATTTCTAGGATTCCGGCTTTCCGTGTTGATGTAGGTCGAGTTTTTCCGGGATATAAGTCCACAAGATGCTCAAACACGGTCTAGTAAGATAAATAAAATTATAATCGTAAACCTTTCTCTGGCTAGCTGGTTGTCTTCTTGATGAGGTGAATTTCATAGTACTCTAAACCAACGAAAGTATCAGATTATTTCAGATATAAGTCACAAGTAAGTCCACAAGATGCTCAAACAACGTACAACCCGATAAATGGAATTCTAACCCTTTTCCTTTCTCTGGCTAGCTGGTCTTCTTGATGAAGTCAGTTTCACAGTGCTCTAAACAGAACGAAAGTGTCAGTTTATATTGCAACTTTCGTCCCACGCATGTGGTTGTTACTATATGACCAGGCTCCAATCAGAGGTATTGTTTATAACATCTAGAATTGCCCAATCAGTTGTATTCAATTATACTTGTTATGGGTGGGTTTATTTCAACAATTTCCTCATAGGAAAATTCTGCGTGATTATTTTAAAAGTCACTTTCTATATGAGGAATCGTTATTTCCATCGATCTTCGTTTCTGTTTATACTCACGACTTCCTACATTATCACAAATAATGTCTTCGTAACAATTCTGTCCGGAAGCGATTACAATATTTCCGTCGTCTTCTGGTGTGTGTGATATGACCGGTGCTCCCTGTGTAAACACAAACACAGGGTGTCACTACACGAAAATGACTGGCAGCCAATCAGCTCTTACCTGTATAAACTCTCAGGAAGGTTGATCAGGTAAATAGACGTGACGAATTATTACAGGAAGAAGTGTAAACAAGTGACTCGAAAATACCAAATATTGTCTGACGTAGTAAAATAGAACGTGAAGAGCACAAAATGCATTACGGGATGACACAAGAAATGACAAGTTTCAAGGTCATTCTGTGACAGTTGGGGCATCTGTGAAGCAGATGTTGAGGTCTTTCTGTGACAGTTGGGGCATCTGTGAAGCTGATGTTGAGGTCATTCTGTGACAGTTGGGGCATCTGTGAAGCAGATGTTCAGGTCATTCTGTGACAGTTGGGACATCTGTGAAGCAGATGTTCAGGTCATTCTGTGACAGTTGGGGCATCTGTGAAGCAGATGTTCAGCAGTCATTGTATCAGTTCCACAGTTACACTCATCGGTAGTTAGCTTGATGAATAGATGATGTCCCAATCTATGGTGGCCCGTGCGGAGTCTGAAGATTGTAACTTATTCTCTTCTGTTGAGCTGTTAATATGACTCATTTGGTGTGTGTCCTGGATTCTTTGCATACCATTTGTTTTATCTTGTGTGATCACGATTGTTTTGTGAGAATAGTATCTCTGAGTCTGATATGTAAGGCTACGAATATCTTGCGTGCGAATAGTATCTGTCATTCTGTTATCTCTAGCCCCGATTATCTTGTGTGAGAATATATTCCGGGAGTCAAATACATAAGGTGACGATTATCTTGTGTGATAATATATTATGTTAGTCTGTTCTACAATGTCACGATTATCTTGTGGGAGAATATATTATGTGAGTCCGTTATATAATGTCACGATTATCGTGTGTGACAATATATTCTGTTAGTCTGCTAAGTGATTATCGTATGTTAGAATATATTACGTGAGTCTGTTATGTAAATAGGGGATCCTCGATGTACATTATAGTTAAATTCCTTAAAAAGGCTCGACTTTTATCGAAACGACGTATATCGATCATTAATATCCCATTAAACTAATGCAGCGGTTCTCAAAAAGCGGACGCCGAGACCCTTTCATTTGGTCCGCGAGGTCAAAACAATCTTCAGAATAATCTAAGACGTTATTTGCATTTTTCACTCTCATTCTCTTGCGAGTGTACAGTGGAGTTTTTACTCTCATTCTCTCACGAGTGTACAGTGGAGTTTTCACTCTCATTCTCTCACGAGTGTACAGTGGAGGTTTTACTCTCATTCTCTTGCGAGTGTACAGTGGAGTTTTCCAGAGGCCACATGGCGTGTAATGACGTCATCGTTCTGACGGCTAATGGAATGTGTGCTTGTGTATTTTTTAAATACGTTTCTAAGGTAGTAAGTTTAGGCTATAAATATGCACGTTTTCTAATACGGTAAATATCGATAGACATAACACAAATAGTTAAAACCTCTTAGGGTTTTTTAAGAGTGTAAAGTGGTCCTGAGACCCAAAAAAAAAGTTTGAGAAACGCTGAACTCATATTATGTGGGAGAAACGTTCCAGACCAAGTTAAACATTTGACTTTATATGGAAGTCTATAGGCATATAAATATTTTATTGTACACCAAACTGTAATACAGTATAATTTATTGTAATTGCTAAATAAGAATTTTAAAATACACTAATAAATTATTAATAAAACATACAAATAATTGTATTTTTACATTATTCTTCCTGTTATAATTGCTGTTACTCAGCACTTGAAGTTGCTACAACTGTAGCTGAAGTTTCTGCTGATTCTGTGACTAGCTGTTGAGGTTCTCTGACTTTTTTATGTCAGAAATAATCTAACGTCATTTACTTTGTTGATTTAAAAAAAAATTCGACAACTTATTTATTATTTACATGTTTATTTCATTATATATTCTCTAAAATTATTATTTACATTATACAGTAATGGCTGTACAGTTTGATAAAATGGATTTTTTGAAATAAGTAGTTAATACATACTTATTACTATGCTTTTTTGTATACATAATATATATATATATATATATATATATATATATATATATATATATATATAAACGTTATATGCAATACGTAATTATGAATTTCAGAACAGAAGATGAAAGAGAAGATTGGAGGGAATTATACATGTACATTCCTGTTCAAACGGCATAAGTGCGGAAATATACGATGTATATCGAGTTTGCCGTCCCTAAATTAATCAACGACGTGTATGCGAAACGACGTATATCGGCGCGACGTATATCGAAAACCTTCTGTACCACGAATATGTTTGTTTACAAACGAGAAGTAAATCACTATAACACTTTAAATAACTAAATCTTTGTGTAAATTTCAACATTTACTGAACACATGATAGTGATGAACTGATGTGAACCATTTTTATTTACGACAGACAGAAGGCAGAATAAATAAGATGATGTAAGTACGGGAATAATAAAAATGGGTGTAACGAGAAGCAAAGACAGATAACCAGTTTATTTATTTTAATTGGTTACTAGTACTTTTATGGATTTAATTATTTGAATTCATTTATATAAATGTGACATGAGACTAATGTGACTGATTATACAGGTGACTTGTCTTAACATGAAACAAATGCAAAGTTATGTTATAAGGCACTCATAGGAAATAAAGAAGTAGAACACTAGACAACAGAAAAACAACAGACATGAGTGGCTTACCCAGGATTTGAACCCTGGACCTTCCGTGCGACAACACCGCCTAGCTATGCAAGCGAATCCCACTGTCCTCCCTGCCATCTATGCATCCCCAAAAAAGGATGTTTCAATGACAGGTCAATAGTGCGAACCTCTATACATAACACCGGAAGTTTACCATGGGCAGTTCAGCCTATTAATGACGCAATCACCTCTGTTGTTCCCCTATATATTAGTATTGGTCAGTCCAACAAGACAAAGACCTTAATACTGTGTCCAGTATGATAGCAGACTTAGAACAGTAAGAACAGGACAGAGGGTAGGTTTGGTATTGTATAAACATTTATAACACATAAGGAAGGGAAACCACGAGGCCTGCAAACAGTAAATTAACGTGAAACAAATACAAAGGTATGTTATAAGGCACTCGGTGGAAATAAAGAAGTAGAACACTAGACAACAGAAAAACAACAGACATGAGTGGCTTACCCAGGATTTGAACCCTGGACCTTCCGTGCGACAACACCGCCTAGCTATGCAAGCGAATCACACTGTCCTCCCTGCCATCTACGCATCCCCAAAAAAGGATGTTTCAATGACAGGTCATTAATGCGAACCTCTATACATAACACCGGAAGTTATAAATGTTTATACAATACCAAACCTACCCTCTGTCCTGTTCTTACTGTTCTAAGTCTGCTATCATACTGGACACAGTATTAAGGTCTTTGTATTGTTGGACTGACCAATACTGATATATAGGGGAACAACAGAGGTGATTGCGTCATTAATAGGCTGAACTGCCCATGGTAAACTTCCGGTGTTATGTATAGAGGTTCGCACTAATGACCTGTCATTGAAACATCCTTTTTTGGGGATGCGTAGATGGCAGGGAGGACAGTGTGATTCGCTTGCATAGCTAGGCGGTGTTGTCGCACGGAAGGTTCAGGGTTCAAATCCTGGGTAAGCCACTCATGTCTGTTGTTTTTCTGTTGTCTAGTGTTCTACTTCTTTATTTCCACCGAGTGCCTTATAACATACCTTTGTATTTGTTTCACGTTAATTTACTGTTTGCAGGCCTCGTGGTTTCCCTTCCTTATGACTTGTCTTAGCTTGTCTCAGAACACGTGACCATTGATTCACCACAGACGAAAAGTGATGTACTAGTACCCGCCAGTTTTATCTATTACTTGTTAGTTTGATTAGTTCCTCGACAGTTAGAAGCGTCAATTATTTTATGTTGCTAATGTATTTCTTTTCTGTCTATCAGGTCTTATTTTGTCTGGTACTGGGCATTGTGGGACAATCTTTGGTAACTAATGTGATATCCGTATACGGCTATACCATGTCTGCCTCAGTCATATTGTTATTATAAGAATATCACGTCTATCCATGTGTCTTTAACCTGTTGACTTGTTATAACTATTCAGGTTCGTTACTCCGATGATCTTTCTGTTACATTATATTTGTAAAAGTTGTTTTCTTCTCTCTAAATCTGTTGTTAAAGTCTCAGGTTAAAATCATACAGGTAAGCATGTTCGTGTATATAAGTACTGTCTTATATAACGACACTCTTACTACGTGTTTCTAAGCTATTAATTGTCCAGTCGGTTTATTAAACTAACGATCACGTTCAAGCATAGAGTTTGTACAGCGAGGTAGACTATTCACACCAGTTCCAACAGATCTTACTAAGATGTAAGTAGAAAACAATAACTAATCTAAGGGTGTCCGAGTTTTACAATGTAGCCCACATTCTAGATCACGAAAGTCGAGATTCAACTTATCCATGTTTGAATAGCACAACATCTTGGAAGCAACGAAGTTAGTAGTTAGCAGATTAAACATCTCTTTGTATGTGGAAGACATACCATTAAATTATGAACATCGCGTCAAAAGTCGTTATAAATCCAAACAGAAACTTCTTTGAAGTTGTGTTTATCTGTAACAGCTGTGTCTCTTCCTCGGTATAATTATTGTCCATGCGTATAAACAACAGCGTTGGCCGTAGACACGGTATTCTGGGATGTTTTGTAATACATCTTTTTTAAAAATAAAGTTTTGCCTCGTTTTGGCAAGGCCTGTCCCGTTCAACCTAGTCGGTTATATTAGGGCGCATGTCCAAATATAAAAGACCCATAGGTCTGGGATAATAGTATTGTTTGTAATACAGTAATACTACAGAGATTAATTTTTTTTTTTTTTTTTTCCCTCGCTTGAGGTCGCATTATCCCCGCCCAAACCCGGCCCTGGTCAAGACCACATGTCCCAACACAAGAAGACCCAATGACAACATGTGTCACCGTAGTGATCTTCTGTGTTCTCACACAAGAGACCTAATGACACATGAATGTCACTGTACTGGTCCCTGTGTCTAGACACTTGATCCTAGCCAAAAGTCGGATACTAGGCATTGGGTCTTCACAGCATTATTCATGCTGGAGTTCTAAATTTTACTGAATTTTGCTAAAGAGATTGATGAAACACGCGTTTCAGCGCTGAGCCATAAATTTACACTATATGTCATTATTATAATATTATCATTGAAAGTAGCAGAGCAGATATGGTTTCACTTCATCGTCCAGTGCATTAAGTAAAATATTGTTTTAATATTTATTACTAACAGCAAATAACAACATTCACAGATAAAATGTAACAGTTTTTTTCTTAACGTGGGCATAAGACAATATTCTTTGTTTTATATATTTTTGCTCTAAAACAGATGCAATTAAAACTGAACGAGAATCTTTTATTATTTTAGCATTTGTATAATAGTTAAATTAAGCATGGGAAACAAAGAGCCAGGGATCCAGACCCCGAGGACGACCCAGAGTCCGCTGGGAGGACAACATTAGACAATCTTTGAAGGATCGAGGACTAGAATGGAACCAGGCCAGGAGGAAGACAGCCGATAGGATAGTCTGGCGCTCTCTCTTCCAAACCTCTACACCTCACGGTAGAAGGGGAACGACTAAGTAAGTAAGTAAGTAAGTAATAGTTAAATTTTTTCCCTTGAATGATACATTAAAGAAACAAACGAATAAGTTACCTCCCCTAACAAATACATGGTGACACGTAGAGCCCCTTTATCTGATAAAGGGGCTCTAGTCACACGTAAAGAAATGTATGTACATTTACAGTATATTGTATGTTCCTATTGGTCACCTTAGTACTTTTTTAGTCCATCTACATTCTTGGCACACATTGACCTGAGGTAAGGTTCCCATTCGTCCCGTTTTTCCCGGGACAGTCCCGCTTTTTGATAAAATGTCCCGGTGTCTCGAATGTATTCCAAATGTCCCGCTTTTTAAGGGTCCTTCCTGAAAAAAAAAAATCTTTGGGTAACGGATTTTATTCCGTGTTTTAGTAGTGTTACTTTATCAATTTCCGGTTACAGTGGACCCTCGGTTTGAATCTCGAACAAAAATTCTGTACATCAAAATGCAAGAAAACACTGTGAACAATTTAATTGGTATTGGTTGTCCTGCACATGTGATACATAATGCTGTACAGACTGCTGCAGATTGCTTACCTATTGATCTTCAGTTAATAATTAACAAGATTTACCAGCATTTCCACATTTATTGTGTACGAGTTGAGGAACTCAAATCATTTTGCGAATTCACCAATACAGAATATAAAACTGTTTTGGGTAACAGCAAGACAAGATGGCTCTCTCTCTTGCCTGCAGTCCAGAGAGTTATTGACATTTTCCCTGCATTGAAGTCATATTTCCTTTCCATTCACAAATGTCCTACTAGTCTCAAAGATTTCTTTGAAAATCCACTTTTAATTACACTCCTGCATTTCATTGCCAGCCAGTTAAAAACCTTTTCTGATACCATCAAATGTGTTGAAAAGCAAGAGACAACACTAATTGAAGTGAAGGATGAAGTAAACAAACTGGTGGAAAAATTAAACTACAGGAAGGCAGAAAAGTTTCTTACCACTACTGTGAGAAATCAGTTGCATGAATTAGAAAAAGAAGGACACATAACAGTTGAAAAGTTTCAAAGCTATGCAGTAGATTTCTATGACACCTGCATTGAATATATTCAGGAGTGGTGTACACCATTTCTTACGCCTCTTCAGTCTATGGATTGGATCAATTTGAAGGGAAAGGAGTCTGTGACTTGGAAGAACATCCAAGAAAGCTACATATTCATGAAGACAGTGTCACCAAATTTTACTGTGAATGAAGAGGACTTATTTGATGAGTTTGCATGTGTGAAAAAATATTGTGAAAGAAAATTTGATGTGTGGAGTGAACTGAAGGATCAAAGTGTCAGTGAAAAATGGTGTGAGATGTTCGCTCATTTTACAAAGCAGGATATAAATCCTGAGAACCTGAAATGCCTAGTTAGTTTTTGTTTGACACTGCCAGGATCCAATGCAGCTGTTGAACGTGTTTTTTCATTAATAAATGCGCTTTGGACAGACGAAAAAAACAGACTTAAAATTGAGACAGTGAAAGCTTTAACCATTATAAAGACCCGTTTTAAGGATTTCTCTTGTGCTGAGTTCTATGTCCAAATATCAGAAGAAAAAAAACTTCTTGAACAGGCCCATAAATCTGATAAATATTCTGATGAATCTGAAATATAAACTTGACTATTGTGTATTTTTTAAAGGTGCGATTTTTCTAATTAAGTATTTTTGTAATTTAGAATTCTTTTTTAAAGTGGAAGTTGTGTTAGTTAATATGTGTATTTTTATACCAGTATCTTATTTTAAGTGCAACATATAATATATAATATATTTATTTGTGCTTTACCTTAATTTTTAACATGTCCCGTTTTTTTACTAAATGTCCCGGGTTTTTTAGGTAAAAATTTCGAAATGACCTGATTTTTAAACAAAACATTATGGGAACCCTATACTAGACCAGCAACTAAACTGGAACAAACACATAGACCTTTTAGTGCATAGCAGTAGGGGACTTATTAACATGCTAAGATTTATGAAAGGGAGTTGTTGGGGCGCCTGCAATAAGACAATGATAACCTTCTATAAATCATTTATTAGGGGCAAACTTGACTATGCCAGTGTTGTCTATGCGTCAGCCGCCCCGAGCAATAAGAAAATAACTAGACACAGTCCAAAACCAGGCACTGTCAATAATAGCAGGTGCCTTAAAGGGAACAGCAGCAGAGGCATTAGAAGTAGCGCTAGGCATTATACACCTGGAGCTAAGGAGAAAAGAACTGATATTCAGCTACTGGGCAAGAGTGGCAAAAGATCCAACTCACCTAACACACAAAACCTTTGATAGGGGTAACCAGTACATAGGCCACATTCCACTAAACCATAATAGATACCGGTCAGGGTGGAAAACGATGGATGAAGTGGATCAACACCCAAACCTATTTAATATGATAAACAGTAGTGCTCAGTATAAAGCAAAGATCCCACCACGGGAACTAAAAGTGCCAGAAACGGACTCCCACTTATCAAAGATCATAAGCAAATCTAACGACATAATCTCAGCAAAAAGTAAAGCAATAGAGTACATAGAACGGTATATGAATAATAGCATAACTATATGTACATATGAGTCAAAAGATGAAGAAGGACATTAATAACACATAAGGAAGGGAAACCCGAGGCCTGTAAATAGTAAATTAATATTAGACAAACATAAAGGTATGTTTTCAGGCACTCGTAACTGTCTAATATTAATTTACTATGAAGAAGGACAGTTTGGAGGAATAGCAATACCAAAATTAAAAATTTATAAAAGATACAAAGTATCAGGTAATACATTTATCTTTACACCAGAATTAATGTCCATCCGATTATCATTTTTTTTAATGTGTTTGCTACTTTTCTTTGTAGCACGCCCCTTTCAACCATCTACCATGTACATGGAGTTGTTGGTTATATCAGGACGTGTTTCCTTTATTGTAATATGTTTTTGTTTGTATTTATTTTATGCTATATTATCTCTAGTCGGTATTTTTCCTTTTGTAGTGATAGTTCAACATGGTTTTTAAAAGAAATTCCAAAATATGCTATTTTCTAAGTTAGTATGTTTTTAATTTTCACTGGATGGTTTCTTTGGTTAATCTGTATGTATCTGGGGCGAGTCTTTCACGAGTTTGGACTACTGACTCAAATCCTTATTTGTTTTTTATATGTTAGCTTTAGTTTTTGTAATATAGTGTTTTATTAACTTTTGCATTTCTGAAGGGGTCTTTGTGCCTATGAGATTTTCTACCCTCATTTCTACATTGTGGTTACTACAGTATGTCTTAATGTTTTGCCTCTGTTGGTCATATTTCTTGCAGTCCACCAGAAAGTGTCTAATTGTGTTTGGTTCTTGACACTCTTCACATGTGGGTCCTCAATCATGAAATATCCAGTTCCAAGCTTGAGCCTCAGCAATTTTTTATTAATTGGTATTTTTAGTTCATCTTTTATTTGACATTTTTTGCTTGGTTTTTTAAGGATTTTATATGAGTGTCTTGCTTTTTTACTTTGGTCCCATGCTGTTATCCACTCTTTAGTTATTGCTTGAGCAATTAAGCTCTTAATTTCAAACTTCCCTAATCCTACTTCAATTTTGTTATGGCTAGCTCTCCCCCCTTTGGCTTCTTTGTCTGCAAGCTCATGTCCTGCTATCCCCACATGTGATGGTATCCATGTTAGTGTTGCACTGCATCCTATAGTTTGTAGATATGTATTAACCTGTAGTATTTCCTCTATAATATCTGGCCTGCTACATTCATTTCTGTTTCTGATAGCTAATACTGATGATAGGGAATCTGTGAGAATGGTTACTTTTTTTGGTGGATTTTCTGCAGCTATTTCTAAAGCTTTTAGGATTGCCACTAATTCTGCTGTAAAGATGGATGTATTACCTGTTACTTTGTATCTTTTATAAGTTTTTAATTTTGGTATTGCTATTCCTGCTCCTAATTGTCCTTCTTCATCTTTTGACCCATCTGTATATATAGTTAGGCTATTATTTATATACCGTTCTATGTACTCTAGTGTTTTACTTTTTGCTGAGATTATGTCGTTAGATTTATTTATGATCTTTGTTAAGTGGGAGTCAGTTTCTGGCACTTTTAATTCCCATGGTGGGATCTTTGCTTTATACAGAGCACTACTGTTTATCGCATTAAATAGGTCTGGGTATTGATCCACTTCATCCATTGTTTTCCACCCTGACGGGTATCTATTATGGGTTAATGGAATGTGGCCTATGTACTGGTTACCCCTATCAAAGGTTTTATGTGCTGGGTGAGTTGGATCTTTTGCCACTCTAGCCCAGTAGCTGAATCTCAGTTCTTTTCTCCTTAGCTCCAGGGGTATAATGCCTAGCGCTACTTCTAGTGCCTCTGCTGATGTTCCCTTTGGTTTTTCCTGCTAAAGCTCTTTCTATTTCATCTACTGTAATATCTGCATTTAAATAATTAGCATCCTGTGTGGTGTCCATATTTTCTCCTTTTAATTTTTCTAGCAGTGACTTCCGCCTATTTATTTCTGCCTTATCTAGACTGTCTATTGAACTAACCTGATAGAAGTATTTAGCTAGTATTTTGGCTTTTTCTCTATCTGTTTCAGCTTTCTGTGGTATTTTAATTGTTGGGATTTTAAATTTCTTGTGGTTTCCTCCTTTAACCTGCTATTATTGACAGTGCCTGGTTTAGGACTGTGTCTAGTTTTTTCTTATTGCTTGGGGCGGCTGATGCATAGACAACACTGGCATAGTCAAGTTTGCCCCTAATAAATGATTTATAGAAGGTTAACATGGTCTTATTGCAGGCGCCCCAACCACTTCCTTTCATATATCTTAGCATGTTAATAAGTCCTCTACTGCTTTGCACTAATAGGTCTATGTGTTTGTTCCAGTTAGGTTGCTGGTCTAATACCATACCAAGAAATGTAGTTGATTTTGCTGTGCATACTTTTTGCTCATTAATGCTTATGTCAATTATATTGTTTTTAATTACACGCCCTCTACTGAAGATCATTCCTATGGTTTTTTTAACGTTTAGATTAAATCCCCACTTGTTCATCCAGTCAGATACTTTATCCATTTGCCTTTGTTCTGTTTTATACAGGAATGGGAGATTTCTTCCCGTTCTCCATATCGCAGCGTCATCTGCAAACTGGGATAAGTTGTTTTTTAAGTCTTTAAACTCGTCGCCTAGGTCGTTGACCATAATCGTAAAGATAGATGGTAATATTACTGATCCCTGGGGAATTCCATTCTGTTGCTCATACACCTCAGATCTATCATTGTTTATTTGTACCGTGAAGTATCTATCCTGCAGGAAGTTTTCTAGATAATTGTAGGTTCTGCCTACTATACCTAATTTCCTGATTTTGTGTAGTGCACCCTCCCTCCAACACTCATCATATGCTCTTGCTACATCAAGGAATATTGCTACTGTCTTTTCATTCCTTTTGAAGCCCGTTTTAACATCATGTTCCAGCCTCAACAGTTGCTTTATTGTACTATGTTGGCTTCTAAAGCCTGCCTGGGTTGGACTGCACAAATTATGCTTTTCTAGATGAAATTTTAGTCTGCTGTTGACTATTGTTTCTAGAATTTTTCCTAGATGCGATGTTAACGATATTGGCCTGTATGAGCTGACATCATGTGTTTCCTTATCTGGCTTTAGTATGGGGATGACTACTGCTGTCTTCCATGAACACGGTATTTTTCCCGTGTGCCAGATTTTGTTGTAGAGGGATGCAATCACTCTTAGAGTTGTATTTGGTACCTTTTTGAGGATTTCATAGCTCAGAATGTCTTCCTCAGAGGTAGTATTGGTTTTTCCTGCTAAAGCTCTTTCTATTTCATCTACTGTAATATCTGCATTTAAATAATTATCATCCTGTGTGGTGTCCATATTTTCTCCTTTTAATTTTTCTAGCAGAGTCTTCCGCCTATTTATTTCTGCCTTATCAAAGACTGTCTATTGAACTAACCTGATAGAAGTATTTAGCTAGTATGTTGGCTTTTTCTCTATCTGTTTCAGCTCTCTCTGGTATTTTAATTGTTGGGATTTTAAATTTCTTGTGGTTTCCTCCTTTAATTGCTTTTAGTTTTCTCCAAACTGTAGTTACTTGTGACCTATGGTTTAGTGTTTGACAAAATGTTCTCCAACTCTTTTCTTTAGCTCTGAAAATTATTTTATTTGTTTCATTTCTTACTATTTTGTAGTTTGTGTAATTCTCTTCAGTTTTGGCTTTTCTATACTTTGTAAGGTCCCTCTCCCTCAATTTCAGTTGTTCTGAACATCTGTCTGTCCACCATGGTACTGGATTTTTATCTTTGTTTCTTTTCCTATTTTTACCTTTTTGTGTTGGGTTTAAGTGCTCAGGCATATTCCTGTTTGGTATATATTTTATAGCTATTTTTAAAATCTCATTTGTTAGTTTTTCTGCAAATATATCTATACTGTTAGATTCAATTTGTTCTATGCTTAGTTTACTTAGCTCCAATTGGAAGGACTCCCAATTTGCCTTTTTTAGGTTGAATGTAGGTTTCGACCTTTTTGGACTAGTTTTATATTTGTCGTTTAGGTTTATTTCTATGGGTAAGTGGTCTGAGCTGGAGTCATTCAGTACTTTCCATTTAGCAGAGGCTAGGTTTGGTGTTATAATACTTATGTCTATTGCTGTATCTCCTCCACTGTTGCATGGGTTAACCCTTGTCACTGAGCCATCATTTAGTATGATTAGCTCAGCACTTTCAATGTAGTCCAACAGTCTTTTTCCTGCTGGATCATTACTGTTGTTACCCCATGCCTCATGGTGTGCATTAAAGTCACCTACCAATAATGTTCTTTGATCTATTTGTGTGTTAATAGTGGCAATATCCCTATCGGTTATATTACCCTTGGGGCTATAAATGTTTATTATTTTTAAGTTATCTGGCTCACTGTCTACTGTTACACTTATTCCTTCAATATTTTCTGTGTTGAATTGTTCCCAATTTAATATTTTGTAGTCTTCATGTATTAAAAAGGCCACGCCCCCTCCTCTTCCCTCGGGTCTATCATTTCTAAGTGTTATATACCCTTGGTAGTTCAGTTTTTGTTTGGGGTTCAGGAGGGTTTCTTGTATTGCAAAGATGGGTTTTGCCTCCTTATACTGTCCCATAAGAGACAACAGGTTCTTCCTGGCACCCCTACAGTTCCACTGAACTACTTTGATAGCTCTAGAGTCTGTGGTCCCCATTTAGTATGGTTAGCTTAGTTATGTTATTGTTTTTATTAGGTTCTTTGATAAGGGATCTACTTTTTTTGGATTTGCTCACTATCTCTCATGTTCTCTACAAACTCATCATTCCAAGTAACCATTTTACTCCGAACTCTTTCTGCGAGGTATGGTAGGTGTAGTTCCACTGTTTCCTTAAATTTTTCTTCCATATTTTCTATAGGCCTAGCTCTTTCTCTCTCTATTTTTTTAGGATTTCTTCATTAGCTTCTTTTATCTCTGCTATTTTTTTGAGGTCTCTCTTTATTTCCTTTTGTGCTGTTTTTATTTCTTCTAGTACCTGTCTGGCTTGGATGAGGTTATGTTCTGTCTCTTCTGTGTTGTCACCTTCTTTACTGTTTATGGGTGTTTTAATTTTATCTTCTTTCTGGATTTTTTCCTTTATGTCTTTCACTTCACTGGTTATTTGTTGTATTTGTTTCTTAATGATACTTTCTTGAGAGTTTTGGAGATGGTTGTTGGTTTTCTGTCTTTCTTTTATTTGCCAGAATGGTTTGTTTGTTTCTAGTGATTCTTTTAATATGTGCTTTGTCTCTTGGTAGATTGGGCACCCCTGATACCTGGCACTGTGGTTACCCTGGCAGTTTGCACATTTTCAGTTTTTGTTTTCTCGTTTATAATCTTTGTCCTCCTTAGCCATTGAACAGTCCACATGTCTGTGTGCTCCAGCACAGAAACTGCACCGTGTTGCTCTTTTACACACATGTTGGGTATGGCTAAAGCCTTGACAGTTTGTGCATTGTATAATGCTAGGTATGAATACCTCTGTCATTTTGGCTCTCTGATGGAGTTTGACTTGCTTGGGTATTTCTGTGCCATTTACACTTATCACTACCACTGTCGTATTCTTTTGCTCTTTGGTTTTTATTCTTTCTACTTTTTCTATTTGTGTTTGTGGGTTTTCTTTCGTTATGTTAGTGTAAGGATAACATTCGACTTCCGTCCGCTTGAGTGAACAGACGTGGTGTTGTTTTGAGACGATGCATATTTTCGAGAAGGCACAAGCCAGATAAGTTGAATCTCCTTTTTCATTTTAATAGGATAAATTTGGGATAGCCAAATAGTTAAAAAGATTAAAATGGCCCAAGCGCCACGTGTTGTCTGGTGTGGTACAGCAGCCGTATTTCAGATAAATTCGTTTTTAGTCTGTAACATATTGAAAATAAATATATCAGTACCTCTAGTAGTAGTAAATAGACTTTAACATTTGTTAATAATTGGTAGGAGTGCTAGTATAAATTAAAAATAGTGAAATAGAATAAATAAGCCCAGGTTGGCCTACCACGTGGGATCTTCATATTTAGGCCAAAACATAATTGAACATTTAAAATAGGCCTAGTCATAATTTATCTTAATTTGTGTTATTTAGCATTAGACAGAGGGAACCAGAGGATAAATAATAATTATACGTCAGCGGTGATAGGTAATAAAATAAGGATAGGACAATTAGACAATAATTTAAAAAGAATAAAGGTATATAACTCATTAAAAATTAAAAAAAAAAATTTTTAATTAAAAAGTATTTGTAGCAAACTAAAAACATAAATACACAATGCCACGGATTACCAGAATACAGTCAGGGGAAGGAAAAGCGTGGAGCAAAACAGAAAAACAGACTAAGGAAGTTACATCGAAAAAGACAGAAAATGAAAGGAACAAAAGCCCTGTACTAAAAGATAGGCCTACAGAAATAGGGGATAAAATTGAAACCTTCAAGGAAAAAATAAAAGTGAGGTCTGAATCAAATAAAGTCAGAGAATCAAATAAAACCAGCAACGAGAAAGAGATAGAAATAATGACAACCAGATCGCAGTCCGGGGAAGAAAAAGCGAGGACCATTCCAGCTGGAAAAGATAGAACTCCAAACCTGACAGAAAAGAACAGGACCGCAAGCCCTATAGTCAGAGGCACAGAAAAGAAGGACAAGGGAGAGACATTAAAGGAAAAACCGAAAGGAGACCCAGAAATAAAAACGGCAGTAAGTGGAAACAAGGACACCAACTGCAACAGAATTAAAATCACGCAGACAGCTGGAACAGAAGCCACGCTGAGAGCTCTCCCGGATGACAAAATCCTGGTAATCTTGGGAAAAATAATAGAAAAACAATGCATCGACAAAATGAAAATACATAAAAATGGACTAACAATCATTTTAAACTACACAGGAAAAAGCAAGGCCCTATTAAATGAACTAAAGAGTAACCCAAAAGAAGTACAACTCGCACATGGGATAAAGATAAAGATTGAGTTGATGAAGGAAATTAGAAGATTCGTCATCAAAGGGGTCGATTCAAACCTAACAGAAGAGGAGATCCACATCCAATTATCATTGGTAGAAGCAGAGCAGATAAGTTTTCACTTCATCGTCATGTGCATCAAGTAAAACATTGTTTAATATTTATTAATAACAGCAAAAAACCACATTTACAAATAGAATGTAACAGTGTTTTCTTAACGGGGGCATTACACAACAATCTTTGTTTTATATATTTTTGCTTTTAACCAGATACAATAAAAACTGAACGAGAATCTTTTAGCTTTTTAGCATTTGTGTAATGGTCAAATTATTTCCCTTGAATTAAAAATTAAAGAAACAAAAGAATAAGTTACCTCCCCTAACATTTTAATCGTGACACGTAAAGAATTGTATGTATATTTACAGTATATTGTATGTTCCTATTGGTCACGTTAGTACTGTTTTAGTCCATCTTCATTTTCGGCATTTACACTGTTTCATTCCTTCTCCCGACCCGCTAATTAAAATAGTGATAGTCATCACGGGATTTTGTGAATCAATATGGAATGTTTTGTAACACAACGTGCTTTACAGATTGGTGATAACCGATTTTTAGTGATAGCTGCATGTTGTGGTGTCCAAGATAGATTGTGAATATTTTGAAGTGAGTTGTAATTATTTTTGTTTTAATTAAGTTTTTGGAACGATTGCACGCAACGCGTCACTTTGAACCATTAACCATGTGCGTGGATATGTTGGTGATAAGGTTGATAAAGTTGGATGTTTATTCCCGTTAATGATATCCACCAAAAGATAGATATAAGTGGATGGAAGCAGACATCATCATCATCATCAGTTGATAAGATCTCTATGGTGTTGTTTGCTCCACTGTAGTGTATGGAATGTCAACTTGACCTACGCAGTGGTGTGTAGACATGGATTGAGTGTATAATGTGCGAATGATGATAAAGGTTCGTGGTGTTGACAAAAAATGTTCTTTTCTCACACTCATGTATGGCTGGAAGTCATCGACACCAACGACTGTGTACCTTTTCTAAAGTTTAATTGGACGTACACACTCGACAGCACAGATAGTGACAAATCACAGGTTGCCATAATACATCATAGTACAGTGGATAAATGGTCTTGCAATGTTACATGGGCACTCATGTAGAATAATTGTATAATGGACTGTCAGTAGCCAAGCACTCAGTATCGCCCATACATATATCATCTGACTTCACTGACTGAGCACGTCAGCTTATAAACAATATTTCAGATGGCTTCTAAACCTAATCTCGTCTAGCGACGATTCTTCAACATAATGTTCAGCACATATTTTTCCATATAATAATATTGAAACGCTAGCAATGGGTTCTCATGTGTAGCAGTGATCTCTGGACTGATCAAGCGATAATACGGGCATCCCTTTTCTCTTCTTGAAAGTCACTACATGTTTTGGTTCCAAGATGGCTTCACTCGTGAGCTGTCACTCACGTTTGGATACAGATAATGAATCTGTCCTAAAGTTAGTCATTCATAAAACATTTCATTGCTCTGTAGATTTGATCATGAACAATTGACTGCAATCTACAGGATATAGTGCTGCTAGGAATCGAAGTCGTTTTCATCGAGTCAAATATATTCTCTTAGACATTCAAATCGTAACTATCGAAAATGGTGGCTTCGATCGAGAGTTCATAAGAGTATCTTTGATTACCTTGGTATAGGAAATATGAAACTGCCATTCCTTGGCAATACGACTAAACACTGGGGTAAAGCATACACGATAGGTTTAGACGACTATCACCTTCCCCACAAATACTGAGATCACTTTTTCCCCGGCGACAGGCCGACATGGAAAACACACAGTCCCTCTCAGGACGAAGCCAAATCACACCACTCTCTAGCGACACATCCGCCGAATAGCCTTCGACCTCTCTAGAGACAACAGAACATATAGTTCGACTTAGATATGTAAAGATATACAGATATAAGACAGACTCGTCCTACTCAGACAAACAATACACATAAATTCAGGCCATAGATATTCTGAAGCAAGAACAATCTATTATTACCCAAACAACGAATAAATCGCAGTAAAATGGATTTATCCGCGGAGTTTGATCGAAAGAGCCGACACAACTTTCAAGGGAAGTAACACAATAATGACTTTCCCTTAAGCACTATTTTGCTTTCAAAATATTTGCGAAGATAACAAGAATACCAATGTATAATATTGTAAGATATCAAAGACTGCACGTAACAGTCTTACCACACCTCCCGGGAAAAAAAAAAATGGAACATTTTTTTTTCCTTTTTGAAATACATCTAGGAGCAACGTACAATAGGCTCACAACGCATGAATAATGCGCAGATGAAAATATCAGGAATACCTATAACGCCTAATATGAGGCTAAGTCGACTTATGGAGCGACTGGTGAGAATGTGTCTCATAAACTGAGAGAAATTATTTCTCTACAAGTATATTTTTCCAGGAAGGTGTCATCAAAGTATAATACAATTCTGGCAATTACACAATGCCTAAAAAATTCATATCATCATTTCGTATTAGATATCTTAAATTTATGATTTATGAAGAAAAAATCATCAAAGCACAGCGGTGAATAAACATCAATGAACCGCTATGTAGTGATACAATCATTATATTATTAAATTACAAATGTGTATCTATCATGATATAGAAAAGGAACTACTATAGAACTAGACATATCAAGAAGTCTAAGCCCTAATAGTTATGTGGAATCATCTGGGCATCTTGACAGAATGTCTGCCATCACATTATCTGATCCACGAATAGCTCGCACAGAGAAATGAAAAGGTTGAAGAGCAATTGCATATCGAGTAGACCTCGAGCTCTTCAAATTCTTACCCTGTATAGCAGTAAGAGCTTTTTGGTCGGTTTCTACTATGAAATGTGCGCCTAGAAGGAATCTCTGTAGTTTGAGGATCGACCAAACCATAGCTAATAGCTCACGGTCTAAAACCGAATAATTCCTTTCTGCCGCATTAAGTTTTCTGGAAATATACATTACAGGATGCAGAGTTCCAGAGTACTCTTGCATTAGTGCCGCTCCAATCCCAGTGGATGAAGCGTCACTACGAAGAACGAATGTCTTATCTTTAGTAGGTAGCACTAAAATAGGTGGTGTTGAAAACAATGTTTTAATCTTATCCAGAGAGCATTGGCATTCCTGAGACCAGTGGACCACATTAGGCGAACCTTTCTTTAGAAGTGTTGAGAGAGGTGCCATGATAGAGGATAGATTCTGAATGAATCTGCCATAAAATTGAATAAGACCTAACAGACTTCTCACCTGTTTTTTAGTCTTAGGGATTGAGATGTTAAGTATCTTACTAGTATTATGGTCCTCTGTCTTTAGGAAACCATGACCAACTCGGTGGCCTAGGAAAGAAATTTCGCTAAAACCAATATAGGCTTTAGAGGGTTTCGCTGTCAGGTTGTGCTCACGCAAAGTAGACAGCAATTCATCTAACCCTGAATAGTGATCTTCCCAAGTATCGCTGAAAAGACAGATGTCGTCTAGATATGCAATGACATCTGACCGATAAGATAGGATTCGGCGCATCATGCGTACGAACGTAGCTGGTGCGTTCATAAGACCGAAAGGCATAAAATTCCATTGGAACAAACCTCTAGGTGTTGAAAAAGCCGTGAGAGGTTTGGCGCGTTCAGATAAAGGAACTTGCCAATATCCTTTAGACAAATCAAGTTTAGTGAAAAAATGAGATTTGGAGAGTCGAGTAAGTAGCTCTTCCAGTAAAGGCATAGGTTCGGCATCGAACTTAGTTACTTGATTCAATTTTCGATAGTCAACGCAAAGACGTATGTTATTGTCTTTTTTACGCACAATAACCATCGGCGAAGAATATGCAGAGGTGGATGGTTCGATTATTTTCAAATCTATCATCTCACCCAACTCTTTCTCGACCTATGCTTGAAAATGTATAGGTATAGGATAAGGTCTAATCCTAATAGGAGTATGGTCAGTTAGAACAATGTCATGTTCAATGACATGCGTTTGTCCAGGGATGTCAGTGAGTACATCCTGAAATGTTTGCAACATAGTTGAAACTTGTCGATGTTCTCCTAGAGACAAATCAGGAGAGACAGTAACGTTCTTCCATGATTCACTGGAATGAAGTGGGATCATTGGAAGAGGAAGATTTACATCTGAAAAACTTGTTTCCTCATCCTGTATCACGGACAGTGATGAGTAATGACCATGTTGTACTGGAGAATTGTCCGTTGCTTGGAAAATGGGTTGCAAATAATCCGGACGTTCATGGAATTCAGTAAGCATATTGATGTGGAAGGTTTTATGCTTCCCATCAATATCGACAATATAGTCGACATCGGAAATTTTCGATATTATATCGTACGGACCTTTCCAAGAAATAAGTAATCTGTTTTCCCTACAAGGTAGTAATACAAATGCTTTGTCACCAGGACAAAGTTGTCGTAAGCATCTCTTCTTACTGGCAAATTGCCTTGCCTTCTGTTTCGCAAATTCAGAAGAAGAAGTTGCTAATTTGCATGCTTCGATAATTTTTTGTCTCAACGCGATGACATATTCGTAGGATGACTTTGTGTCATCGTCAATATTGTCAGATGTTATGAGATCGTGAAGCAACGACATAGGGCCACGCGGACGCGCGCCAAAGACGAGTTCAAAGGGAGAAAATCCCGTATGTTCATTGGGTACCTCTCTGTAAGCGAAGAGGGCCGCAGGTAAAACTCTGTCCCAGTCTTGAGGATGATCCTCAGTTATCTTCCCCAGTAAGTTTTTAAGTGTTCTATTAAGGCGTTCGACCATACCATTAGACATTGGATGGTAGATACTACTTAAAGATCTATCTGCAGAGTAGACATTACTTGAGACATGGTATCTGATATTAGTTGGGTGCCATGGTCTGACAATATCTCTCCGGGGAACCCCAGACGAGAAAATATAAGCCAAAGAGCATCTGCAATATCAGCAGTAGTAATGCTCTTCAGAGGAATAGCCTCTGGCCAACGTGTGCACATATCAACACACGTCAAGATAAACTGATGTCCTCTGGCAGACTTGATCTTAAATGGACCAATAATGTCTATGGCCATTTTTTGAAACGGCCGAATAGGAATGTCCGCCGCCTGAATGGGTGCAGCATGCCGTGGACCTTTGGATTTAACTTCCTGACATACTTTACAAGATCGACAATAAATCCGTATGTCCTTGTTTACCAATGGCCAAAAGAAAGCCGCAAGGACTCTTGACTTAGTACGGGAAAAACCCATGTGTCCAGCACACTGAGAGTCGTGAGCGTGCTGCAAAATTTTAACTCTCAAATTTGGGAACCAGGATTTGAGAATGACTTGACGTAATGGAGTCTTGAACCATACGTACAAGTACGCCATTCTTCTTTGTAATCCACGATTTACGACTTGTGTCTTTATTCGGATCACCTTTAGTTGCAAGAATGAAGAATTTCTTCAGAGTGGGATCATCTTCTTGCTGTTTTATAAACGAGTCACGAGAAATTACCAAGGGATTATCTTGGTTATGCACTTCATTATCTTCAGTAGATGAAGTTTGAGGCATATTAAGAGCCTGAGCTCTAGTGACTACAGCGTTAGCAATCTGCATGTTTTGCCTTTCCCACGTGGAAATTTGTTGCGGAGTGCATTCCTTGACTCCATGAATGCGACCGATGATGAGGTCAGCGATCGGATTCGGAAGAAGACATGCGTGTACATCTCCTGTAAAGAAAGGAGTAGCAATCCTAATGATAGCAGTAGAGTATTTCTCTAATGTGCCGCCAAATGTTACACATTTGACTACTTGTCCAGTGGCACGGGAAGGATCTACGAGTGACTGCCTAACACCAATTGTGGTGCATCCAGAATCAAATAGCACAGAGACTGGATTGTTATTCACTAAACCCTTATGTAAGACAAGAGAACCTCTTCCATCATGCGCGACTGATGCTGGAAGAGCAGGAAGAGGATGGCCACAGCTTAAAGTAGACACTGTGGTTGGCTCAAATAACGTTTTGCATTGGGGGCACTGAGATGCTCTCCCAAAATCAAAAGCGGCACATGCCATATTACTAGCATCATTATTATCTTTACTCTGTTTATAGGCTTCATGGGACTCTTGTTGTGCAGAGTTTGCCTGAAAATGTGGTTTATGTCTTTTGTTTTGAGATCTACCTCGGTTATTATCACCTCTGTAGTTATTGTTACCTCTATTGTAACCCCTATTTGGGTTTGAGTCATAGTTCCCTTGGTTACCATTATCATATTCATTATAATGAGTATCTCTGTAATTATGATCTTGTTGACTCCAAGACGGATAACCCTGATAGTTTCTATAATTACTTCCTCTACGGAAATTCCTATAATTATGACCACCCCTGTGTCGAGAGCTATCAGCTCGTCTCCAGTTCTTTGAAGAAGAACCCTGAAATGATTGGTTACCTTGGTTTTGATAACTATTATGGTTACCTTTTTTATCAAATCTGTTTTGAGGTCCCTGAAATCTGTGTGAATAATTGGGATTGTATGGTGTTGCTGAAGCAACTGGCATACTCTCCTTAATCTTAGTGTTGCCAAAAGTCACGTCGGGGTGTGCAGTGACATATTGGGAACAATATTCTTCCATTTCTTTTAGAGATTTAGGTTTACGCTCATGTATAAATTCAAGGAAAGGTTTGTTCACACATGACATAATCTTATCTCTGAGCAACAAATCCATAAGTCCTTCATACGTTTTTTCTGTTTTGGAAAGCTCAATCCAACGATCAACTGTGAGACGTGCCTTTGCAGTGAATTCTGAGAATTCTACACCCGTCTCAGGTACCATCGTTTTAAATAAAAGGCGATAGCCTTCCTCACTTAGCTGATATTTTTTTATCAAAGCCGCCCTAATGACATCATAATTATCCTTATCTGCTTCTCCTACAAGGCATAATCTAGTCAAAGATTCACCTTTCAAGTTTTCTGATAATTGATTAGCGTATTGTGATTTATCCACATTATGTGTACGACAAGAACGTTCAAATCTATCCAGCCAGAATGTAATATCGTCACTGGACTGATTGAACGGTGGAACCTTAACCTTGTAAGTAGAAGGTTTATCATTACCACTAGATGCCTGATTAACATTACTCATACTTGTCAATCTTAATTTCTCCAACTCAAATTCATGTTCTCTTATTGCTTTTTTTTCTTCAGCCTCTCTGTCTAATCTTTTTTGTTCAGCTTCCCTGTCTAATCTTTTTTGTTCAGCTTCCCTGTCTAATCTTTTTTGTTCAGCTTCACTGTCTAATCTTTTTTGTTCAGCTTCCCTGTCTAATCTTTTTTGTTCAGCTTCACTGTCTAATCTTTTTTGTTCAGCCGCAGCTTCTCTTTCCAATTTTTTTTGTTCAGCTTCAAATCTCCTTTCCTCTACCTGCATCTGCAATTTCTTTTGTTCAGCAGCAGCCTCAGCTTCTCTTTCTAATCTTTTCTCTTCCGCCATAGCTTTTCTTTCTTCTGCAGCTAATCTTTTCTCTTCTGCCATAGCTCTTCTCTCTTCTGCAGCTAATGCTTTGTCATATTGAGCAACTGCCCATTGTTCTAATTGTTGACCAGTCTTATCAAGGGCTTTCCCTTGTGTAATGAAGTATTCTAATGTAGCCATGATGTCTAACAATAATACTAATCACCTGAATCAATAATAATACCACAAGTTCTCAATGACTTGATTAATCAGTATACTATCCCAATATCTGTGGGTCACAAGCCTTTAATAAGGTCTTGTATAATAGTAATAATAATCAGGTACTGGTTTATACCATAATCCAAGTGCAGTGCACAGGCAATTGTGTCTTATGAAATATACCTATATAAAACATATGTCAACCAACAGAATACATAAAGTACAAATAGGACTGACAATACAAGAACGTTTGCAGAAATCAAAATAAATCAAATAGGGAAATCAATGAAAATAATCACTGAATCTGCAAAGAATAACAACACAAATGACGTCACAATATATGAATATAAATTGTGAATAGAACTGAAAGATAGAAAAGGTTAGACCAACAAATTACAAACAAATCAAAACAAAACTAAAGAACAAAGAAATATTACAAAAATAACAATAATTACAGACTTCACAGCTAACACAAAAGCAACAGTTGTCGCAGCAAATTTTCAATCAAGAAAATTGCACCTATAGAAAACGCCCACAACGGACCCTCTATGACGTGGGATATTCTGTTGTGAGGACGCCGCCCAACCTTAAACACAACCCGCTGACATAGAAACTAACATACTATACAAACAAATAACATGTAAACATAAATATATATAAATTATGTGTATGATAGTATGTGTTGCAAAATAGGCTCAGTCTTACAGTAATGGCAAAGTTATTTTTATGAAAATAAACAAACTGCCACTTTATTCAATTAAACATTCTGGCCTTAAATATTAAAGTTCATATATGGAAAACAAGAAGATCCATCGATGAAAATAGGACTTCTTAGTTCACTCATACTGTCTTCCTGTTAACATTGAGAAGAATTGATCCAACTGTTCTGTGAAACTCTATAATGTCTAATGTAAAAAATGTCAACAACGCTGACCTACATACTGCATTCACCTGACAGGTCACGTGACGAAGTGTTGACAAAGAGCAAACCAATACTGCAAGTGTGTCGTATCAGCCACAGGAAACGGTCTGGTATCGGTAATCTGTTGACTTCTGAACTTCTGCGAGGTCAAACCCAGAAAGCTGGTCCACCAGTTGATAAGGTTGATAAAGTTGGATGTTTATTCCCGTTAATGATATCCACCAAAAGATAGATATAAGTGGATGGAAGCAGACATCATCATCATCATCAGTTGATAAGATCTCTATGGTGTTGTTTGCTCCACTGTAGTGTATGGAATGTCAACTTGACCTACGCAGTGGTGTGTAGACATGGATTGAGTGTATAATGTGCGAATGATGATAAAGGTTCGTGGTGTTGACAAAAAATGTTCTTTTCTCACACTCATGTATGGCTGGAAGTCATCGACACCAACGACTGTGTACCTTTTCTAAAGTTTAATTGGACGTACACACTCGACAGCACAGATAGTGACAAATCACAGGTTGCCATAATACATCATAGTACAGTGGATAAATGGTCTTGCAATGTTACATGGGCACTCATGTAGAATAATTGTATAATGGACTGTCAGTAGCCAAGCACTCAGTATCGCCCATACATATATCATCTGACTTCACTGACTGAGCACGTCAGCTTATAAACAATATTTCAGATGGCTTCTAAACCTAATCTCGTCTAGCGACGATTCTTCAACATAATGTTCAGCACATATTTTTCCATATAATAATATTGAACCGCTAGCAATGGGTTCTCATGTGTAGCAGTGATCTCTGGACTGATCAAGCGATAATACGGGCATCCCTTTTCTCTTCTTGAAAGTCACTACATGTTTTGGTTCCAAGATGGCTTCACTCGTGAGCTGTCACTCACGTTTGGATACAGATAATGAATCTGTCCTAAAGTTAGTCATTCATAAAACATTTCATTGCTCTGTAGATTTGATCATGAACAATTGACTGCAATCTACAGGATATAGTGCTGCTAGGAATCGAAGTCGTTTTCATCGAGTCAAATATATTCTCTTAGACATTCAAATCGTAACTATCGAAAATGGTGGCTTCGATCGAGAGTTCATAAGAGTATCTTTGATTACCTTGGTATAGGAAATATGAAACTGCCATTCCTTGGCAATACGACTAAACACTGGGGTAAAGCATACACGATAGGTTTAGACGACTATCACCTTCCCCACAAATACTGAGATCACTTTTTCCCCGGCGACAGGCCGACATGGAAAACACACAGTCCCTCTCAGGACGAAGCCAAATCACACCACTCTCTAGCGACACATCCGCCGAATAGCCTTCGACCTCTCTAGAGACAACAGAACATATAGTTCGACTTAGATATGTAAAGATATACAGATATAAGACAGACTCGTCCTACTCAGACAAACAATACACATAAATTCAGGCCATAGATATTCTGAAGCAAGAACAATCTATTATTACCCAAACAACGAATAAATCGCAGTAAAATGGATTTATCCGCGGAGTTTGATCGAAAGAGCCGACACAACTTTCAAGGGAAGTAACACAATAATGACTTTCCCTTAAGCACTATTTTGCTTTCAAAATATTTGCGAAGATAACAAGAATACCAATGTATAATATTGTAAGATATCAAAGACTGCACGTAACAGTTGGTTATATTAGGGTGTCTTAGTGTATATTCTGATCTATTTACTGATTGTTTTTCTTCTTTTCAAGCGTTTCTACGAATCCTGTACTTGCTTTCTTCTGTTTCCATCACGCACGCTGCATCCCTCAATTATTCCAAATGTCATCATAAAGTAACAACATTCATGCACACCGCTCAAACTTCCTTCGTTTGTTATCTAGGCTGTCAATGAATTTTTACTTTTCTTCTAAGAAACCATATCTTGCTTCCATCCCGCGAGTATTTCGTTATTTATCATAATATCCACAGCTGTGTGTCACGAGATTTACTGCCCTTGCTCTGCATTGATGGTCCAACAGTGGCAACAATTCAGAGTTTCTACTGAGGGTCTTCACATGTGTCCACCTTTCGTTCAAGATTACTCTAGGCACAGATGTCAATTGACAAATAGTGCTTCAATTCTAGAGAGCCTCATACGAATTTAAAGAAATCAAGTACTAGGGCTGATAGGATCCAGGCCATTAATAATTGGTCAAATGATCCGGGATTGTGGGTTAACTTAGGAGCAGAAGTTGTTTCTTACTGGATTGATCACGGACCAGAAAACTATTAAACTAATTCAGGTCCATTTGAACTATCACGTCAATTATACTGTGGTGAAGTGGGATGTTATAAATATTTATAGGGGACTTAGTGTACTAACTGAGATCAGCTGTGAAGGTATCTATATCTATTAAAAGTAGTGTATTATAGATAACCTTACTTGCTACCACATATCTCTTTATCTCAGTCAGAATTATTCTGGAATAGTGTGATGCTACGTTATGTGTCTAGGGTATGTGTATGAAGAAGTGTAAGTCACAACAACAGACAGATAAACAATTTAATGTAATCCACTACTCTTGACAACACTGTGACACTCACATACATATAACACTCTATGAGAATATCTTAAAGGAGGCACTGATAACTTTCAAATAACAATATGTATTCATTACTGGCATGAATGAATATGTGTCCTGATTCAACTACAAGGGAATCAGGAATCACAATCAATTTAAATTACAAGTTATGTACAGAATGTATTTAATATGAATATTGTAGTGACATATATTATTACAAATGTTCTATGTGTGTCAGTTGTGTAGTAGTAAAATGAGGTAATACTGGTTTTGTTTTGTTCAAGCTCTGTTGGTATTTGTCATCATGACTTCAATAGTTTGTCTTTAAGGATCAGTATTGGAGATGTTCACAGTTCCTGATTTTAAGACAAGTAAATTCCCCTCTGAATGGTATTTTATAAAGTTATTTCTAGATGAGGGGACATAATGTTGAGCTCAGCTGGCCAACTCTGCTTATCTTTAGTGATGGCGGCAGGAAAGGACTCCTCTGCTCGAATTCTCCTCTGGGCTCAGGAGACACCTCACTGATAGCTAAAAAGACCAAGGAGTATGCTGTCCGACTCTGGATTCAGCACAGCTATGACCAGGTGCTGCTCACTACCATCAAGACCACTGTCCCACAATTTCATGGAAATAAACACAGATACGTTGATTAGCAATGAATTCTGGCACAAACTGGCACAAATTCCGTTCTGCCTATGTTCCAGGCTTTTATTTTAGCAAAAATGTGAGCTGGCTTCAACGTACTGTCGCTTTATCAAGCTTATTTGAATTAGTGGTCTCGAACTAACGCTCCCAAGTGTGTATATCAGCGAGACTGGCCAATGAGCCACGTTTCGACAAGTGTTTGAAAAAATGTTATCTTTTCCCGTTTCCCCTAACAACCAAGATAGTATTTATAGCCCGACCAATCGTGGTTAGGCTTTCATTTGTTGCGCTCCAATCAATTTGGAGTTTACATGGTAGGCTATTTATGTAACGTAAGGTTTTTTCAAACACGTTATAAAAAAAAATTTTATGAGCAGAAATGATTTTATGCTGTCAGGCACCCCCAATATTTTATTTTGGGTATAATTTATTAATTCCTGGACTATTTGCGTAACGTTTTACATATTATTTGTCAGCAAACCCTAAGGAACCCAAAATTACTAATTTAAAGGAGCTACGTGGCTGCGTTCAAAATATGCAATTTCTTCTATCTCCTGTTTAGAAGATGTGCTGTCTGGGTACTGTTATGTGTTCAAACGTAAACCCATCTATTGTTATCTTTTCTAATAAGAGTCTGTTATGATTTATAAACCTAACTCTGGGAAAGGGTAGTGTATTTTATCACTGTCCGTCTGAAAAAAAATTAGTGCATGTAGACTTACACGCGTGATGGTAGTAATTGTGTATCGCGCGAAGCGGGTTTAGTGTTCGGCTTTTCTGCCTCTCCCTTCTCTTTTTATCCCTTTAGTCCATCTGTTCGTTCGTTTTGGTAACGCAGTATAATTAATGTTAGGGTTAATTTAGGTCATTACGCAGTACGTCTCAATGCTTTTCCAAGAAATACAGCACACGTTTCATTGAAGAAGGCGGGTAATAATACAGTAAGCTTTACTATCAACGTGAAAGCGTTACAATTTGCAGACGAAGCAGAAAACAAAGGGGATTTCGAGTACATTCTTTGTGACAGCACTGTCATTTTACCATTGCTCTTCTCTTTATTAATTTTATTTGTTAGGCTTCATATTTACCTAATAATTTATATATGTGGATTAGAATATTTCATGACACTTCCCCTCTTAAAACAGACATTATATGTCAGTCCTTTATTCTATATACACATAGAGAAATTTATTATTATTTCTGGGGTTTACGGTGATTCTCATCACACGGATGGCGGCTTAAAAAATCCGCTCCCAGATTGGTTTTTCCAGATATATATTCAATGCTAAAATTATATGGAGCCAGAAGCAAAGACCATCGGAGTAACCTAGAGTTCTCATGCTTAGCCTGTGCTAAAAACGATAAAGGTTTGTGGTCAGTTTGCAACTTAAATGCCTTCCCATATAGATAAATATTGAATTTCTTTATTGCCCATATTACTGCAAGACATTCTTTTTCGCTAGTTGAGTAGTTGATTTCAGCTTTATTCAACTTTCTGCTAGCATATGCCACTGGGCTTAATTCCCCATCCAATGCATCTGATTTCTGTAGTAAAGTTGCACCTAGCCCAATATTACTTGCATCCGTCCTTACTATGAATTCTTGACTTAAGTCAGGTAATTTCAAAATGGGTTTACTTGTGAGCTTTTCCTTCAATTCTTGGTAAGTCATTTCACATTGTGGTGTCCATGTAATGCGATCTGGAAGTCCTTTACGTGTCAATTCCGTTAAAGGTGCACATATGGAATTAAAGTTTTTGATATACTTCTGGTAGAAACCACATAATGAGACAAAGGATCTCACGTCCTTCTTGGTTTGTGGTCTCGGGGCTTTTTGTAGTTTCTCTAAATTCTTTGGGTCAGGGGTCATGTTTCCCTGATAAACTGTGTGTCCCAAAAATTCCAATTCTTTACATCCAACACAACATTTGGTTGGACGGGCTGTTAAATTTGCCTCCCTAAGTCGATCAAACAGCATGTTCAGAGAGTCAATGTGTTCCTCAAATGTTTCTGTTGCTATAAGGATATCATCCATAAAATTTGTTATACAGGGATTATTCAGAGGATCCAATAATTTTCTCATCATTCTAGAGAAGACACTAGGCGCATTCTTCAATCCAAATGGCAATCTATTAAACTCATAGTGTCCTTCTGAGGTACTGAAAGCTAGGTATGGTCTAACCTCAGGCTTTACTGGAATCTGATAGTATCCTTTACTCAGATCCACTTTTGAGAAATATTTAGCTTTATTTAGTCTGGCAAACAGCTGATTTGTATCCGGCAATGGATCCACCTGTCCTTCTGTAATAGCGTTCAGTCTCCTGTAATCTATACAGAGTCTATGTTCTCCAGAGGGCTTCCTTAAGAGTACAACACCGGAACTATACGAAGACTCACTGTGCGAAATAATTCCTTCTTTCAATAGATAGTCTATCTCTTCCTTCAAAGCTTTTTCCTTAGCAAACGGAATCGAATATGGTTTCATACAGACAGGTGTGGAGTCTATGAGTTTCATATCATATTCCAATAGGTTTGTATGCCCTGGTCGGTCTGTTAACACCTCTGCATGATTATTTAGAACCTGTTGCACTCTCTCTTTCTGAGTTTTCGTTAAATGTGTACTGATTTTCACCTGTGCTGCTGTCTCACAGGGGTGTAATGGATATTCAAATGATGAAAGTGGTTCCTTTTTCATCTCCATGGCGATGGACAAGGTCAACAAGTGTGTCTCTTCCTGATGTTCTCTTTCCAAATATTTCTTCAGGAGATTCACATGATAGATTTTTTCTTTCCCCTTCTTATCTATCTTATAATTTGTTCTAGACACCTTCTCTAGAACTGTATATGGACCCTGCCATCCAATTTGTAACTTATTTTGACTCCCGGGCAAAAGAAGCAGTACCTTCTCTCCCACAGCCAAATTTCTGTCTTTCGCCTTCCTGTTATAATAGGCAGCATGTTTCTTCCTGGCTTGTTTCAAATTTTCATTGGCAAGTTTCCAGCCAGTTTTCAACCGAGTGGTCAGCTCATTCACATATTGGTATGAAGATGTAATGTTTTCCTCTGCCTTTTCATCAGTCCACGTTCTTAACAAAGCTTCATATGGACCTTTAATTGTGTGGACCTATTTGTCCATGCACCGGTATGGTCTCTTCCACTCGAAGCTTTATAGTGATGATTTTTCTTCCCAGAATTTTCATGCACAAAACGACCGCTACCAATTTTTCTCTTGGGGCTGCCTCCCCTCTTAAAATTCTTGATGAGAGATTTCCTCTCTACATCTTCTTCCTCCAGTTTGTTTAAGTCCGATTGAGGGATTGTCGGCTTATCCTGGGGTAAGACATCTTTTTGCACTCTCCGCATAGTGGCCATTGTAAAACAGTTAAGTGAAGCTTGTCCGTGAAAAGGGGCTTCCCATTCCATTTGGTCCACTTTATCAAATCTATTTTCCTTTTATTGTCAGGCCTGATTTTGCCCCGTGGCGTGTCCAGGTCCTGATCCATGTTCCCACTTGTGGGTGTTCCCTCATGTGCTATGCTACACCTTTCTACAAAATTCTCAATGTCCCATCTTGCTTTGGGCCAATAATAATTGTGAGCCACCTTTTGAATGATGGTACCTATCTTCTCATGGTCCCCATCTGGTTTCACATGTAGGCTCCTTATTAATTCTGTCCTATATCTTTTTGGAAGAACCAGCTGTCCGTGACCATTGGATCTAGTTCCAGTCTTCCTATACATCAACTTGTTTTTCATGTAAAAATCTCCCTTGCCTGGAGTTGTATGACAAGTTGACAATTTTCTGAAACAAGGCTTGAGTGTTTTATCCCCAGCCTGTGCCTTCCTCATCTCTTCTGGAGTGGTATCTAACATAATATCCTCCTCCTGTCTTGAGGTCGACCTGACCTGAAGGGTTGCCATATACACAGGTTTCCTTCTGCAACGGTCAGTGTCATGATTGTCCATCTGACAATTTTTACACCACCTTTTTCCTTGGTTGAAAGATTTTCTTTCATCATATTTCCTTTCATCGAATTGTGGGAATTTATTTTTATTGTCATACCGTGGCCTATCAAATTGGTGCTTACCTTTATTTTGATCCTTAGGATCAAATTTATTAAAGTTCTGTGGTGCCCTAAAGTTGTCCACCTGTTTCTTTTTATTACCTGTTACCTCTGCTTGAGCTGCTTGATACCTTTCAGCAACATTTAGCAACTCACCCAGCCTCTCTGCACCTTGTTCCATGAGAAACTTTCTCAGGTCTGGAGCCATGGACTCTCTTAGTTGCTCTATAAGGACCATTTCCTTAAGATCTTGGGTTTTCCCCAGAGAAGTCCATTTCTCCAAGTATGTCTCTATTCGTGCAGAGAACTGGTGATAGGTTTCACCTGACAGTAGTTTAGCATTCCTAAATTTTTTCCTGTAAAACTCTGCATTCTTTTCATACCTTAACAAAAGAGCCTGCTTTAGCATGTCATAATTTTCCTGATCACCTCTGCTCATTTTTGCAAAAACTTCATAAGCTGCCCCACGAAGTCCCTGAGATAACTTTAAGCTCCACCTTTCTCTCTCTAACCCATACGTGGTAGCTAATAGTTCGTACCTATTTATATAGCTCTCAATATCATCGTCTTTCTCAACAAAATGATCTAAATGAAAATTCATAGCTGAGATTGAGGCTCCTTGAGTAACCGTAGCATCAGAGGCAAAGGGACTGGCACCATTTTCAGGAGCATGGCCTTGAAACTCAAACTCCCTTAGTCGTAACTCATGTTCCCTTTGTAATCTTTTATCTTCTGCTTCCCTTTCTGCAGCTAATTTTCTTTCTTCTCTTTCTGCAGCTAATCTCTTGTCTTCTCTTTCTGCCTCCAATTTCTTAGCCTCAGCCTCAATCTGCAACCTCTTAGTCTCAGCCTCAGCTTGCAACCTCTTAGTCTCAGCCTCTAACTTTCTTTCGGCCTCTTTTTCTAATCTTCTTTCTTCGCGTTCAATAAATTTGTCACATTCCGTTGTGACATAGGCAACCATAACTTGCCCATCTAATCCTAACTCTTTTGCAGTCTGAACCGCAGCAGATCGAAATTTGGCCAGGTCCGCCATTGTCTATTATGTAAATTTATACAATGTCTAACCAACAATTCAATCTCTAATGGACAACACAGGCACCGTGAGCTCAACCTTATTTAATTCCACCCAAGGATACCTTTTAATTCTTATATTCCCTGAAGTGAATTACCCCCAATATTTTTAATAGTTAAAGATTCAAAATCCCAAGAGCGAGACCCCAATATATGTGGTGAAGTGGGATGTTATAAATATTTATAGGGGACTTAGTGTACTGACTGAGATCAGCTGTGAAGGTATCTATATCTATTAAAAGTAGTGTATTATAGATAACCTTACTTGCTACCACATATCTCTTTATCTCAGTCAGAATTATTCTGGAATAGTGTGATGCTACGTTATGTGTCTAGGGTATGTGTATGAAGAAGTGTAAGTCACAACAACAGACAGATAAACAATTTAATGTAATCCACTACTCTTGACAACACTGTGACACTCACATACATATAACACTCTATGAGAATATCTTAAAGGAGGCACTGATAACTTTCAAATAACAATATGTATTCATTACTGGCATGAATGAATATGTGTCCTGATTCAACTACAAGGGAATCAGGAATCACAATCAATTTAAATTACAAGTTATGTACAGAATGTATTTAATATGAATATTGTAGTGACATATATTATTACAAATGTTCTATGTGTGTCAGTTGTGTAGTAGTAAAATGAGGTAATACTGGTTTTGTTTTGTTCAAGCTCTGTTGGTATTTGTCATCATGACTTCAATAGTTTGTCTTTAGGGATCAGTATTGGAGATGTTCACAGTTCCTGATTTTAAGACAAGTAAATTCCCCTCTGAATGGTATTTTTATAAAGTTATTTCTAGATGAGGGGACATAATGTTGAGCTCAGCTGGCCAACTCTGCTTATCTTTAGTGATGGCGGCAGGAAAGGACTCCTCTGCTCGAATTCTCCTCTGGGCTCAGGAGACACCTCACTGATAGCTAAAAAGACCAAGGAGTATGCTGTCCGACTCTGGATTCAGCACAGCTATGACCAGGTGCTGCTCACTACCATCAAGACCACTGTCCCACAATTTCATGGAAATAAACACAGATACGTTGATTAGCAATGAATTCTGGCACAAACTGGCACAAATTCCGTTCTGCCTATGTTCCAGGCTTTTATTTTAGCAAAAATGTGAGCTGGCTTCAACGTACTGTCGCTTTATCAAGCTTATTTGAATTAGTGGTCTCGAACTAACGCTCCCAAGTGTGTATATCAGCGAGACTGGCCAATGAGCCACGTTTCGACAAGTGTTTGAAAAAATGTTATCTTTTCCCGTTTCCCCTAACAACCAAGATAGTATTTATAGCCCGACCAATCGTGGTTAGGCTTTCATTTGTTGCGCTCCAATCAATTTGGAGTTTACATGGTAGGCTATTTATGTAACGTAAGGTTTTTTCAAACACGTTATAAAAAAAATTTTATGAGCAGAAATGATTTTATGCTGTCAGGCACCCCCAATATTTTATTTTGGGTATAATTTATTAATTCCTGGACTATTTGCGTAACGTTTTACATATTATTTGTCAGCAAACCCTAAGGAACCCAAATTACTAATTTAAAGGAGCTACGTGGCTGCGTTCAAAATATGCAATTTCTTCTATCTCCTGTTTAGAAGATGTGCTGTCTGGGTACTGTTATGTGTTCAAACGTAAACCCATCTATTGTTATCTTTTCTAATAAGAGTCTGTTATGATTTATAAACCTAACTCTGGGAAAGGGTAGTGTATTTTATCACTGTCCGTCTGAAAAAAAATTTAGTGCATGTAGACTTACACGCGTGATGGTAGTAATTGTGTATCGCGCGAAGCGGGTTTAGTGTTCGGCTTTCTGCCTCTCCCTTCTCTTTTTATCCCTTTAGTCCATCTGTTCGTTCGTTTTGGTAACGCAGTATAATTAATGTTAGGGTTAATTTAGGTCATTACGCAGTACGTCTCAATGCTTTTCCAAGAAATACAGCACACGTTTCATTGAAGAAGGCGGGCAATAATACAGTAAGCTTTACTATCAACGTGAAAGCGTTACAATTTGCAGACGAAGCAGAAAACAAAGGGGATTTCGAGTACATTCTTTGTGACAGCACTGTCATTTTACCATTGCTCTTCTCTTTATTAATTTTATTTGTTAGGCTTCATATTTACCTAATAATTTATATATGTGGATTAGAATATTTCATGACATATACCAAAATGGCAAAAATAGGAATTGTTTTTAAAAAAAAGCCTGTTTAACGGCACAAAAGCAATTGGTGAACTGCATGCCCGACACTGGCTACTTTATTCGCGAACGACGAGATCAGTGTACTGCTTCGTTTGTATTCTTTTTCTAATGCATAGTCAACCAGATTGACAACGTGTGTATACAATGATTGGAACAATTCAGCTATTGTTATTCAACAAAATTAAAATAGCACACTGCACAGATATGTCATGTTGACATTTGGTTTGCTTTTTAAGGAATGTCTTCATTGCACACGGACAACTCCATCAGTGCTCCGATCTCCACCCTTAGATCACACAAGGAGAATATCAGCACAGTGCACGAACTCCGTTGCACCGGCGAGAATCCCAATGTGTGTAGATAGGAATCACACATTCTATAAATATTGTTGTGGTGGGTAGGTTTCTAATTATTACATTTTGCCACTGAAAAAAAGGGGGGGGGGGGAAGAGGGAGTATGACATCATTCGGACCACTGGTTCTAAAAAATATTTTCATAAATTATATTCCCTCAATTGGGAATCGAACCCGACACCTCTAGAATACGAGGTGGACGCCATACCTCTTAGCCACTCCGACCCCCAATGTTAAGATATTTAAGTCGAAGACAAGTAAAACAAAATTAAGTAATAAGTACTAGGTCAAACATAACTTCGTCGTATAGATTTTAATAACATAATAAACAAATTTGCAATACAAAAATCAAGAAGACGGTGAGTATAAATATGTCTCTATGACATTCTGATGTTTGTATGGATTTATAACATTGTTTTGTACATATTATTACATGTTATTCCCACTGTCACGGATTTCCTCCCCTTAGCTCTGCAGTACTGGTCCAACAGTGACCAAAACTCAAGAGTAACTAATGTGGGTCTTCAATGGTGTCTACCTTTGCACAAGGTTACTCTTGGCAGAGTTGTAGATAGAAGGATAATGACGCTTCTACCTCAAGGGTGTTTCACTAGATGTTCAGAAAGCGAGAACGGTGCTGCATGAGCTGAGCAAATGTTAACTCTAGTATCTGCCTTCAACGTTTCTGGAGATTTATGCAATATTTATTGTTAGCTCGTTCAAGCCCCCAGCTGAGTTAGTTCAGCGAAATTCATGTGATCATTATTTTCATTGGTTATCAGGTATGGATAGAACTATATATATATATATATATATATATATATATATATATATATATATATATATATATATAGATATATATATATATATATATATATATATATATATATATATATATATATATATATATATATATATTAGAATCGGAACTCATACATGTGCCTTACGCTCTGTAATGATTAAAGCTGCAATAATAAGGCCAGATAGGAGTAAAGTTTATTGACAATCGGTGGCAATCCGGCTAACAGTTTACCAGCACTACGTGGAGGCCAGTTAGCAGTGGTGGTCCAAGTCAATCAGATGTTTGCTGCCGGTTCATTAGGCACAATGAAAAGCTAGATACTACTGGATCCACAGCCGGTATTGAAATCTGTAACAAGACAAGCCAAGTGTATGGTGCTTGTCCAATAAATACCACATGTCCTAATGTGTGTCTATCTCCTCAGTATGTGTATGTGAATGATGTGCTCATATGTCTGTTTACATACATGGGTCATAAAGTCATTACAACTCATGTCGTACATTATAATTCATCAGTCATATATAGACTCATGGGCGTGTAACTGGATCCCATATATAGACAAAAGGTAAAATAATGTAGACAAAAGTACATGATAGATCATTAGCCACATAGACACTGGAAAGCCGTATGATACAAATTGAGAACACTTTGGGGTCAGCCTTACAATCCTTCTCTGGAAAGAGCTAATAGCTTAATTGCGAATTATTTACCAGGCCTTGGAAGGACTTTCGCTTCACCGAAGGCTGGATAGGTTTTGGTTATATTTCAAGTATACCAATCTTCTACTAGCTATCAAGAATAGAGACAGAGTCATATATACATCAACCAACATTGTATACATCCTAATGTTTAAGGTCGTGTTTTTCTATAACGACTGTTCCTCCATCTTTGTAATATTTATGTCTGTATAAATAAGAGCGATTGTCGTAAACTTACTTGTCTGGAATATCTTTTTTTAAAAATTTAATACATTATGTTCCTGATTTGACGAAGAACACTTTTCAGCATTGACGACATATTTTGGTGCTCAAATCTACGATATCAGTGCGAGGGTAACTTTATACTAGCATTTAGAGTGACAAACCATAAAAGTATTTACTACTTTATAACTCGTAGCGGGTGCAAATGTTTTTTAAAAATATATTGATAAAAAAAGAGTTAGTTGCTTATCTTTTACAGGACGTGGCAATCAACCCCAGCTTTTATTGTCTGTTTGTGATTTTTCTAGGCAATTTTTTTTCATTCAGTAGTTTGCCATTGCTTTCTGAACGGTACGGCGCTTATACCATTGTTAAAAATCCACACAAAGCGATCTGCTACCAAACCGCCAGCAGCAGGTTTCGAACCTGGTATATCTGGATTATGAAACTGCGTTCATTTCCATTAGGCCACAGACGCCGACATATTGATAAAATACAATAAAAAACATTCAAATGTTATAACATGCATATAATGTACATATGGACTTATATTATTTGTAAGTAAATACATTTTAATTTATTTAAACTTTGATTTATCGCTATGTGACGCCAATGAGACAATTTTCATTGTGTGACCGATTCTTTCGGCGGAGAGTCTTACAGAAGGACTTTTTTTTATTCCATTTTCTTCTTTTGATGTTCGTTGATTGTTGAATTTCTTGTAGTTATTAATTCTTTTTGGTTTTGTAGTTTCTTTGCTTTATTATTGTTCTTCATCTGTGTTTATATATATATATTACGTATTTGTGGTCTATAATCTATATTTCTTGTCCTTGTTGCCTGTTTGTAACGGTGGCTGACGAAGGTTAAAACCAGAATCATCCATTGTTTCCTGTAAACTGTTTATTTGTAAAACTGATTCAATACAGTTGTATTTGTTTATATATACTTATATTATTTGGTAGGTTGACTGGAAATAATTAATGCATACAATTAAAAGCTTTTATTTAATTTATTATTTGTTTTCATAATTATGTCTTTGTCCTTCCAACAACAACAAAATGCTACCCCCCGAACCCCTTTTACAAAACTGTGACACGGCATAAAGAAATCAGATTTCGCACGTGACCAGTGTTTGTGATTCTCTTCGGTTGTTTCTTCTCTCTCTGTTGCGTAGTTCATCATCAAGCTTTTGTAGTTCTTCAGTTCAACACGGTTTGTAATTATGTCTTGCCTTTCTGATAATAGACTCGGTGGCTTCTAACTGGGAATGATTTGTAATGTTTACAGAACTACAGATGATCTAACTGGGATACATGTGTAATTTTACAGACCTACAAACGAGCACACTGGGACATATTTGTAACGGACTGGGATATATTTGTAATGCCGACAGAGCCATAGACGGGCTAACTGGGATAGATTAGTAATACTGATAGAACTGCAGATGGACAGATTGGAGCAGAATTACAACGCTGTCACATAGGTTTGTTGAAATTATTAATATATGTCATAGTGGTATGAGAAGGATTGTTGAAACCATTACCTAAAACAATAAATAGTTTGACAACAAATACGATTTCAAGTAAGCAGAAACTACACATCAAACCCCAACTCTGACAACTGACTAGAGATTACAGTTATATAACTACGGGCAGAAAAATAAAGCAGACATTCAACCAAGAACGAACCAAAATCGTAGAACAAGACAGACAATTTATCATTGACGTATCAAATAAAACAACACACTGAAACAATAAACAATCCAAAGGAATAATTACTTATTGCAATTTTAGACACCATACGTCAAATCATCATTGATAAAGTCATAAAATCAGCTGGAGTTAAGGAAGACCACACTATGGGTAGACACAAGAGGAAACGAAAAACACTCATGGATCTTCATTTCTTACTTACTTAGTCGTTCCCATTCTACCGTGAGGTGTTGAGGTTTGGAAGAGAGATCGCCAAACTATCATATCGGCTGTCTTCCTCCTGGCCTGGTTCCATTCTAGTCCTCGGTCCTTGAAAGATTGTCTAATGTTGTCCTCCCAGCGGACTCTGGGTCGTCCTGGGGGTCTGGATCACTGGCTCTTTGTTTCCCATGCTTGTCGTGGTAACCGATCTTCAACCATTATTCTGCAGACATGGCCACACAATCTTAGTTGGGACTATTCTACTTGGGTCTGCAGTTGGTGGGATTTTAGGCCTTGACGTATCGTCTGGTTGCGGACCATGGATCTTCATTTCAGCTAGTAATACTTTTAACGACACGTCGGCACACTATCAATAATATATATAGAGAGGTAAAATCATTACACTTAAATAATATAAATAAATAAGTATTTGGATTGAACAAGCAAAAAAAAAATTTGAAGTTACGGAAACAACAACGAATAAACAAACTTTGCTGCGGGACGGACATCCGGAGTCTGAGGCTCGTATGACTGTCAGTGGTTAATGCCGAAAGGAAGCCACTGACATGAGAACGGACGTCCTGACCGCAAAACATGATACAAGAATAGGATTTTGAAATGTTAGGACAATGAATGAGACGGGTAAACTAAAACAGGTCACGGCAGAAATGAGAAGCTATAGGTTACACATTCTAGGGATAAATGAGAGAAGATGGACAGGGGCACGAAAAGTTAAAACAGCAACAGGAGAAACAGTACTTTACTCTGCAAGAGAGGATGGACAGCACAATGAAGGTGTAGCCATTATTCTACAGAAAGGAATAGAAAGGACATTACTGGAATGGAAACCCATCAACAACAGACTGATATAATTAAGCTTGAGAGGTAGATTCACAAATACTACAATAATACAATGCTACGCACCAACGAATGACTGCGATGAAGAGGTAAAGGATGAATTCTATCAACAACTGCAGAAAGAAATGGAAGAAACACCTAGATATAATCTTATTATAGTAATGGGAGACCTCAATGCGAAAGCTGGTACACACAATACATATAATGAAAGAGTAATGGGGAAATGCGGCAGCGGAACAGCAAAAAAAAATGGGGATAAATTAATAAATTTCTGTAGTATTAACAACCTGGTCATTGGAAAACCACTTTTCCCACATAAAGAAATTCACAAATTAACATGGGAACCACCAAATGGTCGGGACAGAAACCAGATAGACCACATCATGATTAACGGTAGATAGAGACATGCATTACAAGATGTGACGGTAAGAAGAGGTGCAGATGTGGGAAGTGGTAACCATTTAGTAGTAGCAAAACTGAAAGTGAAACTAAGAACGGCTGGACCAACTGTAACTACACAGAGAAGGTTTGAAGTCAGCAAATTGAAGGACCCCCTTACCAGAAAAGCTTTTGCGGCTGACATAAAGAAACGATATCAATTAGCCAAAAGTCAGGAAAAGACTGACTGATGATATAGACCAGAAATTCAACACCATTTCAACAATATATAAGGAAAGCAGCAAATCGTGCTTGGGATTCCAGGAAAGGAAGAAGCAAGACTGGATACCACCAGAAACATTAAACACCATAACACTGGAAAGGAAATGAAAAAAAAAAAACAGAAGCAAGGTCCCCCAGGTTAAAGCAACTGTATAGCGAACAGTACAGTCAGCTGGACAAGGAAGTTAAATACCAAATCCGAGCCAACAAAAGGAATTTCCTTGACGATCTTGCAAGACAGGCAGAAGAGGCAGCACTGAGAAATCAACAAAGGACAGTATACAAAATAACTAAATTCATCAGCGGAAAACGAAGTGCAAACAATATTACATTAGTAAGAGATAAGCAAGGAAATCTCATCACGACAGCAGAGGGAAAGGAAACAAGATGGGCAGAACACTTTAGAGAAACTCTGAACAAGGAACCACCAGAGACACAATTGAATGTTCCTGAGGCTGAAAGCGATCTAGATGTACATACAGACATTCCACGAAAAGAAGAAATCATCACAGCAATCAAAGGGTTAAAGAACGGAAAAGCTCCTGGGGTCTTTTTTTAAATATATTGTGTAGTAGTACTGAAGAAGCTGCCATCACTGGTGTCAATACCTAGTCGAAGTATGGCAGCTTGCGTACCATGATTACCCCAAGATCTATGCCAGCGGGACTTTTACTCCTGGAAGGTTCTACCAAGCTGGACAGGTTTGCGCGGGCAGGGGTCAGACTAAAGCAGACACCCTGGTCCTCCAGGTTGGGGGTTTTAGCATTGGGCTGACTCTTCTGTCTATGTAAAAGAAATAAAGTTATAGAAACAACAACAAATGAACAAATTTTACTGACATGAAAACGGATGTCCTGACCGCAAAACGTGAAACAAGAATATGATTTTGGAATGTCAGGACAATGAACGAGACGGGTAAACTAAAACAAGTCACAGCAGAAATGAGAAACTATAGGTTACACATTATAGGGATAAGCGAGAGCAGATGGACAGGGGCAGGAAAAGTTAAAACAGCAACAAGAGAAACAGTACTTTACTCTGGAAGAGAGAATGGACAGCACAATAAAGGTGTAGCCATTATTCTAAAAAAGAAATAGAAAGAACATTACTGGAATGGAAACCCATCAGCAACAGACTGATAAGAATAAGATTGAGAGGGAGACTCACCAACACTACAATAATACAATGCTACGCACCAACTAATGACAGCAATGAAGAGGTCAAGGATGAATTCTATCAACAACTGCAGAAAGAAATGGAAGACACACGTAAATATGATCTTATCATAGTAAAGGGAGACCTCAATGCGAAAGGTGGAACTTACAATACATATAATGAAAGAGTAATGGGGAAATGCGGCAGCGGAACAGCAAATGAAAATGGGGATAAATTAATAAGTTTCTGTAGCATTAACAACCTGGTCATTGGAGGAACACTTTTCCCACACAAGGAAATTCACAAATTAACATGGGAATCACCAAATGGTCTGGACAGAAACCAGACAGACCACATTATGATTAACGGTAGATGGAGACATGCATTGAAAGATGTGAGGTTAAGAAGAGGTGCAGATGTGGGAAGTAATCACCACTTAGCAGTAGCAAAACTGAAAGTGAAACTAAGAACGGCTAGACCAACTGTAACTACACAGAAAAGGTTTGACATCAGCAAATTGAAGGACCCCCTTATCAGAAAGCTTTTGCAGCTGATTTAGAGAAACGATATCAATTTGCCAAAAGTCAGGAAAAGACATTAACTGATGATATAGACCAGAATTTCGACACCATTTCAACAATATATAAGGAAAGCAGCAAATCATGCTTGGGATTCCAGGAAAGGAAGAAGCTAGACTGGATATCAACAGAAACATTAAACACCATAACACTGAGAAAGGAAATGAAAAGAAAGAAAACAGAAGCGAAGTCCCCAGGTTAAAGCAACTATATAGCGAACAGAACAGTCAACTGGACAAGGAAGTTAAACGCCAATCCCGAGCCAACAAAAGGAGTTTCCTAGACGATCTTGCAAGACAGGCAGAAGAGGCAGCACTGAGAAATGACCAAAGCACAGTATACAAAATAACTAAATTCATCAGCAGAAAACGAGGTGCAAACAATATTACAATAGTAAGAGATAAGCAAGCAAATCTCATCACGACAGCAGAGGGACAGGAAACCAGATGGGCAGAGCATTTCAGAGAAACTCTGAACAAGGAACCACCTGAGACACAATTGAATGTTCCTGAGGCTGAAAACGATCTATATGTTAATACAGACATTCCACGAAAAGAAGAAATCATCACAGCAATCAAAGGGTTAAAGAATGGAAAAGCTCCTGGGCATGATAACTTAAATGCAGAGCTATTTAAGACAGACCCTGAGCTAGCAGAAGAACTATTAGAACCATTATTTGCACAAGTCTGGAAAACGTGGACAACATCATCAGAGTGGAACAAAGGAATAATTGTCAAATTGCCCAAGAAAGGAGATCTTGCAGACTGCAATAATTGGAGAGGAATCACTCTTCTCCCTATTCCAATCAAAATACTAGGCAGGATAATTATACAGAATATTTCAAAAGAGTAGACCACAAACTGAGGAAAGAGCAAGCAGGATTTAGAAAGAACAGGAGATGTGTAGATCATATATTCATTCTCAGGAACATTATAGAGCAGTGCTTAGAATGGCAAAGACAGCTGTACATTAATTTCGTTGATTTTGAAAAGGCTTTTGACAGCATACATAGGGACAGTTTATGGAAAATACTGAGGGCTTATGAAATTCCAAGCTGCATAGTGCCAATCATAAAAAGCCTCTATGACCAACTTTACGTGTAGTGTTGGGCAGAGAAACCTAACCTTTGAGGTGAAGACAGGAGTACGACAGGGATGCCCCTTATCAACCACTCTATTTTTAACGGTCATAGATTGGGTGATGCGCCAGACAACAGAGGGTAGTCCAAGAGGAATAAGATGGACTACATTTTCTACATTGGAAGATCTGGAATATGCAGATGAGATTGCACTACTAGCACATTCACATCAACACATCGAGGAAAAAACGGATAGACTTATTAAGTTCAGCCAGCAGGTGGGCTTGAACATCAATTTAAAGAAGTCAGAGGTCATGACGCTCAATGTGAGCAACCCTGAGCCCATATCAGTAAGGAATCAGCAACTGGTACAGACAGACACCTTCACATACCTAGGATGCATAGTAACACTAGACGGCGGGACAGGCAAAGACATCAACATCAGAATGAATAAGGCAAGAACAGCCTTTTTTAGCCTAAACAACATCTGGAAGTCCTCTCAATACAGCACAAGCACACGATTAAGATTATATTACAGCTGTGTGCTTTCTGTACTTCTCTATGGTGCGGAATGCTGGAGAGTTACAGAGAAGGAAATGTCAAAATTGTCCTCTTTTCACACATCATGCCTAAGAAAAATTCACCGAATCTTTTGGCTGAATACCATCACCAACCAAGATCTGCTTACTCGGAGCAAGCAAGTGGACATGCAAACCATCATAGCTGGCAGACGCTGGATCTGGGTTGGTCATGTCCTCAGAAGAGACCCCGATGCCATCACAAGAACAGCTATGCTTTGGACCCCTGAAGGAAAACGAAAGAGAGGCCGACCAAAAACAACCTGGCGGAGGACTGTGGAGGCTGAGATGCAAAGAAAGAACCGGAGTTGGGGCACTGTACGAAGGAAGGCCACCAACCGAGCAAAGTGGAATCAATTTGTTGTTGCCCTACAAGACGCCACTAGGTGTGATGGCCACTGTCTGCTTTGACGGTCCGCGGCTAAGGGTCAAAGAAGAAGAAGAAGAAGAAGCGGAAACACTCGAATAAACCTTACGACGTGACGGTTGGACAGGCAGCTAGCGGTCCTTCACAGAAATAGACTTTTTCATGGCTAATAAAAAATTCCCTTCCCCCACATAATTAAAAAAAATAAGGACAGAAATAACAGTACAGCAAAATGTAATAAAAATGCGCACAATATACCCCGCTTATAACCGAGATATCACTCCTCTTGTCAGGTTTTGACCGGATGTCGAATCTCAGAAATAAGTGAAACAAAAAGAAAACCAAAAAAAAACTTAACCTTGTGATACTTTAAGAAGCAGGGACAGAGAAAATAGGGGAAAGCATCCTATTTAAATCCAAAGGAAGACAATTTAAATATTAACAAAAATCAAAATAAATAACATATTTTCATTATTTTTTTAATTTTATGAATTTTTTATGCAAAATTATAAAAGGCATAAACAATTCACGTATTTTTCTTTGTACATATTTTATATTGTTAAAAAGTTTTTGTGTGTCTTATGTTTAGGGTTAAAAGACTTTAAATAATTTGGAGTTTGATGCACATGTTAAATTAGGGAACACTTATACGCTCTGCCACTTTCTTGGTAATATAATCAAAAAGCGTACCGTTACACTCCCAGATGTGAACGCCGAAAAGTTTCATCGGCGCAAAATAGCGCACTTCGACAATCTTTTAAACACATTTTCTTACTTAGTATTTTCTCTTCTACACTGGGTCCGAAGTGACTAAGAAGTATGGCGTCCGCCACTAATTATAAAGGTATACCGTTCGGTTCCCAGTCTAAGGAATATTTATGATGGAATTTTTTTCAGAACAACTAGATCCTAATCATGTTATACTGCCGATGATCCCCTGGGTAGTGTGATTGGATGCATAGCCTTCTCGGATAAGGACGAACAAATAGAAGGTTCCGAGTGCAAGTTGCATTCGTTAAAAATTCCCTGGCAATTGGAAATCGTAAAGAGTAGGCCTTACGGCCCTTGCCGTAGCAGAATTTACAAAATTAGGAAAACCTATCCGATAAAAAAATATTTATAGAATGTATGTGTTGCATACATATTTTTGAATGCACAGATTACAAAAATACGATATGTCTATTTAATAGGGAAAATATATATTTGTATTTATTTGTGTACGAAAATGCTTCCCTTGGGAAAGCGAGATAATCCATGATTTATTTATACGTTTGATTATATGGATGATCTCTCTTCCATATTCATACGCCGAATCAATATCAATATAATCAAACGTATAAATCAATCATGGATTATCTCGCTTTCCCAAGGGAAGCATTTTCGTACACAAATAAATACAAATATATATTTTCCCTATTAAATAGACATATCGTATTTTTGTAATCTGTGCATTCAAAAATATGTATGCAACAGATTACCACACCCCCCGGGAAAAAAAAATGGTACTTTTTTTTTGAAATACATCCAGGAGCAACATACAATAGGCTCACAACGCACGAATAACAATGCGCAGATGATAAGCATTCCAAACAAATGTAACGCCTAATGTAAGGCTAAGTCGTCATATGGCACGACAAGTGAGAATATATCTCAGGAACCAGAGAAAGTTTTTCCCTGAGTGTAAATATTTCCAGAGAGGTGTCACCAACGCATACTACAATACTGGCAATGCCACAATTTCTACACTAGTTTATCCAAAATTTCATCTTAGGTATTTTAACATCATGATTATCAAAGACGAAAAAACATCCAAAGATCAGCGGTGAATATACATCAATGAACCGCTAAGCAGTGATACTATCAATATATATGATACATTACTTATGTATACACATTTTAACATAGCAAAAAAAACTGTAGCAAAGTTAGACATGTTAGAAATCTCAGGATCTAACAATTAGGAATCATGTGGGCATCTAGACAAAATGTCTGCCATCACATTTTCTGACCCACGGATAGCTCGCACCGAAAAATGAAAAGGTTGAAGAGCAATCGCGTATCGCGTTGATCTCGCGCTCTTCAGATTTTTACTCTGAATAGCAGTAAGAGCTTTCTGGTCAGTTTCCACAATGAAATGCGCGCCAAGAAGAAATCTTTGAAGTTTAAGGATTGACCAAACCATAGCCAATAATTCACGGTCTAGGACCGAGTAATTCTTCTCTGCGGCATTTAGTTTTCGAGAAATATACATCACAGGATGCAGAGTTCCAGAGTACTCTTGCATTAGTGCTGCTCCAATCCCCGTGGATGAAGCGTCACTACGAAGAACAAATGTCTTATCCTTAGTAGGTAATACCAAGATAGGTGAAGTAGAAAACATAGTTTTAACCTTATCTAAAGAGGATTGACATTCTTGAGTCCAATGGACTATATTAGGAGACCCTTTCTTTAGCAAGGAAGAAAGAGGTGACATAACGGAGGACAGATTCGAAATGAATCGTCCATAAAATTGTATTAGACCTAAGAGACTTCGCACTTGCTTTTTAGTCTTAGGAATAGAAATGTTAAGTATCTTACTTGTATTATGGTCTTCTGTTTTTAGGAAACCATGACCAACACGGTGACCTAAGAAAGATATTTCGCTAAAACCAATACACGCTTTCGATGGTTTCGCTGTCAGGTTATGCTCATGTAGGATAGACAATAGTTCATTTAACCCGTTATAGTGATCTTTCCAAGTATCACTGAAAAGACAGATGTCATCAAGATATGCAATGACATCTGAGCGATGAGATAGGATTCGACGCATCATGCGTACGAATGTTGCAGGGGCGTTCATAAGGCCGAGAGGCATGAAATTCCATTGGAATAGACCCCTAGGTGTCGAAAAAGCAGTAAACGGCTTGGCGTGTTCGGATAGTGGAACTTGCCAATATCCCTTAGACAAATCAAGTTTAGTGAAGAAATGAGATTTTGATAGTCTTTTAAGTAGCTCTTCTAGTAAAGGCATAGGTTCAGCATCAAATTTCGTCACTTGGTTCAATTTGCGATAATCAACGCAAAGACGTATGTTATTGTCTTTTTCCGTACAATAACCATCGGCGAAGAATATGCTGATGTGGATGGTTCAATTATTTTTAAATCTATCATCTCATCCAACTCTTTCTCAACCTGTGCTTGAAAATGTATCGGGATATGATACGGTCTGACCATTATAGGATTATGGTCAGTAAGAATAATGTCATGTTCAATGACATCAGTTTGACCAGGAATGTCAGTAAGGACATCCTGAAATTGTTGTAACATAGTAGAAACTTGTTTCTGTTCTCCTGGAGATAATTCGGGAGAAATCGCAACATCTTTCCATGATTCATTAGAATGAAGTGGAATCATCGGAAAAGGCAAATTCACATCCGAGAAACTCGTTTCCTCATCCTGTATTACTGACAGTGATGAGTAATGCACTTGTTGGACTGGAGAATCGTCCGTTGCCTGGAAAACAGGTTGTAAATAATCCGGACGTTCATGGAATTCCGTAAGCATGTTGATGTGGAAGGTTTTATGCTTCCCATCAATATCGACAATATAGTCGACATCAGGAACTTTTGATATTACATCATATGGATCTTTGAAAGAAATAAGAAGTCTGTTTTCCCTACAAGGTAGTAAGACAAATGCTTTGTCTCCTGGACAAAGTTGTCGTAAGCATCTCTTCTTATTGGCAAATTGCCTTGCCTTCTGTTTGGCAAATTCAGAAGAAGCAGTTGCCAATTTGCATGCGTCAATAATCTTGTGTCTAAGCGCAATGACATATTCGTAAGAGGATTTTGTGTCATCGACAATATTATCAGCAGTTATGAGATCATGAAGTAAGGACATAGGACCTCGCGGTTTCGCGCCAAAGACAAGTTCAAAGGGAGAAAATCCTGTATGTTCGTTGGCGACCTCTCTATATGCAAAGAGAGCCGCGGGTAAAACTCTGTCCCAATCCTGAGGATGATCTTCAGTTATCTTACCTAATAGGTTTTTGAGAGTCCTATTCAGACGCTCTACCATCCCATTAGACATAGGATGATAAATACTACTTAAAGATCTCTCTATCTTAAGAGTCGACATTACTTGAGACATAGTATCCGATATGAGTTGGGTACCATGGTCCGATAATATTTCTGCTGGAAATCCCAGACGAGAAAATATTAACCAAAGAGCATCTGCAATATCAGCAGTAGTTATGCTCTTTAGAGGAACAGCCTCTGTCCAACGTGTGCACATGTCAACACACGTCAAGATAAATTGGTGTCCTCTAGCAGACTTTATTTTAAATGGACCGATGATGTCTATCGCCATCTTTTGAAATGGTCGAATTGGAATATCTGCAGCCTGAATAGGTGCAGCATGGCGTGGACCTTTGGATTTAACTTCTTGACATACCTTACAAGATCGACAATAGATCCGTATGTCCTTGTTCACAAAAGGCCAAAAGAAAGACGCAAGAACTCTAGATTTAGTACGGGAAAAACCCATATGCCCAGCACACTGAGAATCATGAGCGTGCTGTAAGATTTTCACTCTCATATTTTTGGGCACTAGAATTTGAGAATGAGCGGACTTAGCGGAGTCATGTACCATACGCACAAGTACGCCATTCTTCATCGTAATCCAAGATTTACGATTTGTGTCTTTATTCGGATCACCTTTTGTTGCTAGCGTAAAGAATTTTTTAAGAGTAGGATCATCTTCCTGCTGTTTCATAAATGAATCACGAGAAATTTCCAAGGGATCATCTTGGATCTGCGCATCATTATCTTCAGAAGGCGAAGATTGCGGCATGTTAAGAGCTTGAGCCCTAGTAACTACTGCATTAGCAGTTTGCATATTCCTATTTTCCCAATCAACAATTTGTTGCGGAGTGCATTCTTTCACTCCATGAATGCGACCGATTATAAGATCAGCGATCAGCGTGCACATCTCCTGTAAAGAAGGGAGTAGCAATGTTAACAATGGCAGTAGAGTACTTCTCCAATGTGCCACCAAATGTTACGCATTTGATTACTTTGCCAGTGGCTCGAGAAGGACCTATGAGTGACTGCCTCACTCCAATGGTTGTGCACCAGGAATCGAAAAGAATTGAGACCGGAGTACCATCTACTAGACCTCTGTTCAAGACAAGAGCACCTCTTCCATCATGCGCGACTGACGCAGGAAGAGCAGGAAGAGGATGACCACAGCTTAAAGTAGAAACCGTGATTGGATCGAATAACGTTTTGCATTGGGAGCACTGAGATGCTCTACTAAAATCAAAAGCAGAACATCCTACATAACTAGAGTCTTTCTTATCATTATTCTGATTACCGGCTTCATTGAACTCTTGTTGTGCAGAGTGAGCCTGGTAATGAGATTTACCATGTCTTTTGTGTTGTGATCTACCTCGGTTATAATTGCCTCTGTAATTATTATTTCCTCTGTTATAACCCATATTTGGGTTTGAATCATAATTTTCATGATCGTAATCATCATACTCATTATAATGAGTATCCCTGTAATGTTGGTTTTGTTATTTCCATGACGAACTTGGGTAGTTCCTATAGTTACTCCCTTTTCGGAAATTTCTATAATTATGGGCACCCCTGTGTCGAGGACTGTCAGCCCGATTCCAGGTCTTCGAAGAAGAACCCTGTTTTGAGTGGTTACCTTGGTTTTGATAACTATTCCAATTAACCTTTTTGTGAGATTTATCTTGAGCTCCTTGGGACTTGTGTGAGTAATTATTATTGTATTGAGTTGCTGACGCAACTGGCATACCCTCTTTAATGTTAGTGTTGCTTAGAATCATGTCAGTGTGTGCCGTGGCATATTGGTCACAATATTCTTCCATTTGTTTTAATGTACTTGGTTTACGCTCATGTAAAAATTCCAAAAATTGTTTATTCACCGAAGACATGATCTTGTCTCTGAGTAATAAATCCGTAAGAGCCTCAAATGTTTTCTGTGTTTTGGATAATTCAATCCAACGTGAAAATGTAAGACGTTCATTTGCAATGAATTCTGAGAATTCTACACCTGTTTCAGGTCTCATTGTTTTAAACAAAAGACGGTAACCTTCCTCTGACAACTGATACTTCCTTATCAAGGCTGACCTGATAACATCATAGTTATCCTTGTCGGCCTCTTCAACCAACCATAACGTATTCAGAGAATCCCCTTTTAGATTTTCAGACAACTGATTCATATACTGTGATTTATCCACATTATGAGCTCGACAAGCACGTTCAAATCTCTCAAGCCAGAATGTTATATCGTCACTGGCAGAGTTGAACGCTGGTACCTTGACCTTGTAAACAAAGGGTTTACCACTACCACTAGATGCCTGATTAACATTACTCATACTTGTCAATTTTAATTTCTCTAACTCAAATTCATGTTCTGTTATAGCTTTTCTCTCTTCAGCTTCTAATCTTTTTTGTTCAGCAGCAGCAGCAGCTTCTCTGTCTAGTCTTTTTTGCTCTGCATCAAATCTCCTTTCTTCCACCTGCATCTGCAATTTCTTTTGTTCAGCAGCAGCATCAGCTTCTCTGTCTAGTCTTTTTTGTTCAGCAGCAGCTTTTTTCTCCTCTGCAGCAGCTTCTAATTTTTTTTCTTCTATTTGAAGTTTTCTCTCCTCAGCAGCAGCTTCTAATTTTTTTTCTTCTATTTGAAGTTTTCTCTCCTCAGCAGCAGCTTTTCTCTCCTCAGCTTGCATCTGCAATCTGAAATTCTCAGCATCTATCTTCTTTTGTTCAACTTCTGCTTTCCATTTATTCTCATCTTTTTGCTTTTTCTCTTCTGATTTTAATGCAATAGCAAATTGAGCAGTTGACCATTCTTTTAACTCTTTACCAGTCTTATCAAGGGATTTCCCTTGTGCAATAAAGTAATCTAAACTAGACATCTTGTCTAAAGAGATCAGTAACCTGAAATAATAAAATAATTACCTTATTCCATTTCAATGGGAAGCAAGTCTGTACTATAGACTTGTATAGTCACTTCACTCTATTTTACTCTCTTAGTATTATTCAAAGACTTTGTACCAACCTCACTAGGAAGAAGTCTCTAGATAAGTATCACTTTACTACAACACTGTGTGAAACAAGTCTCTAATAAAGAGACTTGTACAAGAGTGTGAGTGAAACATTATCAAGTGTCAACTACATCGAACAGTACACCATTCGCGTATTTTCCACTCTCACACTACTTCAACATGGCCACTAGATACAACCCTGCGTTGGTTGAGTTGACCTTTGCTCCCCCTGGAGCCTCCATCAGATTCGCTATTGGTTTGCGTAAGGAGAATGAAAGCAGTACCTTACAGCATGCCTGGTAACACTGCAGAGACACGATACACCACTAAATAGTTATTATTCTACAGTATTCTACAGTATGATTCCTAAATTCACACATTTGGGATTCTCGCCTGTGCTTTAGAGTTCGTGCACTGTGCTGATATCCTCCTTGAGATCTAAGGGAGGAGATGGGAGCACTGATGGAGTTGTCCGTGTGCAGTTAAGATGGTCCTTAAAACCAAACGACACAAACCTTTTCTACCTTAGGGTGTAGAGGTTAGCCAGAGAGAGCGCCATGTTATCATGTAAACTGCTTCCAGTCTAGTCCTCGGTCCTTCAGGGATTGTCTAATGTTGTCCTCCCAGCAAATTATGTGTCGTCATGGAGATCTGGATCCCTGACTATTGTCTTCCCATATGTGTCGTGGCAGCCGTTCTTCTCCAATACTACAGACGTGACCAAACCACAGTAACTGGGATTGTTCCATTCGGCTTTGAACGACCCGTGCTATTGTAAATAAGCACAGACAAAAAAAGTGACAAAGGAAGAGAAACAGCGGTTACAGAAAAAACACAGTCGTAATGAAGTATTTGTTTTTGGATGTACGACAACATTATTTTGTGACTTTCGTAATTTACTGGTGGTCCTCCAAACACAAAGAGATGTTTAACCCGTCAGCTACTAAACTCATTGCATCTAAGATACAGTGTTGTTCTGACTTGGATAAGTTGATTCTCGACTTACATGATTTAGAAAGTAGCCCATATTCATTACGATGACAGGGCTGCATACAAGCAGATTATTTGTTTCTCTGGAACTGGAGGAATGGTCTACCTAGCTCTACAAACTCCACGCCACAAAGCCACAGTTAATTTAATAAATAGACGTAAAAATTAATAGCATAGACTAACGTTCAGGAATGATGAGATTTGAAGTCCTGTAGAGCAGGGGTTCCCAGCCTATGGTGTACCTACCACATGGGGATACGAGAAGCATCTCACATGGTTACACATAATATTTAGTCAATAACTATAGGATGGGCCAAACGTCTGGAAATATAGGATGGACCAAACGTCTGGAAATATAGGCAATTTGTCTTATCTAAATTTATTCGCCCTTCTAACTTATGTAATAATTGTTGTCTGAGCCAATATTGATTCGACATTTGCAGCAGATTAACGCACAATGATTGTTCTCATGTACAGAAGACAAGGATCCTCAATAAGACAAGTAGCAGCCAAATTCTCAATAAATCCAGACTTTTGTGGGACACTGTAAATAATTCAACTAAAATATTCCAAAAGTAGTAGTGTTAGTGAGAAACAAAGTTGTGGAATGGAAGAGTAAATAATTCAACTAAAATATTCCAAAAGTAGTAGTGTTAGTGAGAAACAAAGTTGTGGAATGGAAGAGTAAATAATTCAACTAACATATTCCAAAAGTAGTAGTGTTAGTGAGTGTCGTGAGATATTCTAATCCACATATATAAATTAAAACGTAAATATAAAGCCTAACACATAAATTCAATAAAAGGAAAGAAGAATGGTAAAGAACAGTGCTGTCACAATGACTGTACTCGAAATCCCCCTTGTGTTCTCCTGCATCTGCAAATTGTAACGTTTCACGTTGATAGTAAAGCCTTCTGCAGTATATACGCGTTTCCCCAACACAATAAAATGTGCTGCCTTTCTAAGAAAAACCTTGAAATACGCAAGTTGACCTAGATTTAAAATTCCATTCATGTCTTTTTCTACACTATGTTACCAAAAATAAAAGACAGATGGACTAAAAGATAGAACGAAAGGGAGAGGCAGAAAGCAAGGACACAGGCAATACTAAACACGCGTCGCGCGATACACAATTGCTGCCATCACGCGTGTAAGGCTACTAGCACTAACTTTTTCAAATCGACAGTGATAAAATTCACTACCCATACCAGAGTTGGGTTTTAAAATCCTGAAAAACGCTTATTGGGAAATATGACATTATACTGGTTTACGTTTGAAAACATGACAGTACCCAGACACCCTAAAGTTTGGAAGTGAGGAAGTGGTAACAGCACGACTATCCTAGAAGAAAATGCATATTAGCTCTTCTAAATTTGTATATTAGGGTTCCTTAGGACTTGCTGACAAAGTATATGTAAAACGTTACGCAAATAGTCTAGGAATTACCAAATTATAGCCAAAATAAAATAGTGAGGGTGTCAGACAACACCAGAATCAGAATCGATCAGTGGCAGATTTTTAGGCCACCATTGTACGGGAAATGAGTCTCCATGTTAAATCCGATTGGATTGGAGCGCAACAAATGTAAGGCTGAACACGATTGGTCGGGCTATAAATACTATCTTTCGTTGTCAGGGGAAACGGGAGTAGGAGTACTTTTTTTGAAAAGATGTGTAGACATGGCCTGATTGGTTAGAGCTGCGAATATACTCAATTCAGAGCGTCTGTTCCATGCCACATCTTGTAATAAACTTACTACAGAATCAGTGCGTTGAGCACCAGTGTATATTTTTTATAAATAAAAGCCTGGGACATCGGCAGATCGAAGTTGTGCTATATTCATTGCCATTCAACGTCATTGTGTATTATTTCCATGAATTGTGGTAGGTTTGAACTATTTGATATCTTTTTAAAATGAAAATTGAAAGTAAATTGATACTTATGTCTGTATATATGTGTGGTTCAGTAGCGAACATGAGGTAAAGCCTATAGTGCTCCAGCCTGAACAGAAGGTGTCGGAGGAAAGTAAAACTACTTGGAATTGCCAAGCAGTACACTGACACCTAGATTATTGACTAGAAAGAAATAATGCTGGAATTGCAGAGGCGTAGTAACCATTAAGGAGGAATATACTGGTGTAAAGTATTTCAGATGAAGCTGACAGTTGGCCTAACGCTCTGAACTCAGGTTTGTTATGTATTGTGCTCAGTGTAGAAATAGAGTATAAATTAGTTCTGAAGTAGGAGGTACAACCTTCTTGTTTCAGGGACCGTGGTCTTAAAGTTATTGAGCAGCACCTGGTCAGAGCTTTGCTGAATCCAGAGGCGGACAGCATACTCCTTGGTCCATATAGCAACCAGTGAGGTGGCTCCAGAACTCATTAAAGTAATCGAGCAGAGGAGTCTTTTACTGCAGTCATCACGAAAGATAAGCTGATGTGGCCAGCTGAGCTCAACATTATGTACCCCCAGCTTAAACTGATATTGTAAAATAAAATTAAGAGGGGAATTTAATTGTTTTAATGCCAGGAACTGAGAACATCTCTAATACTAGTTCCAACAGAAACAAACTATTGAAGTCATGATGACAAATACCAACAGAGCTTGAAAAAAAAAAAAAAAACCAGTATTACCTCATATTACTACTACACAACTGACACACATAGGATACTATTAATAATATATGTCACTACAAGATTCATATTGATAAATTCTGTACATATAACTTGTAATTAAAATTGATTGTGAGTCCTGGTTCACTTTGTATTTGAATCAGGACACATATACATTAATGACAGCACTGAATACATATTGATATTTGAAAATTTTATCAGTGACTTATTTAAGATATTCTCATAGAGTGTTATATGTATGTGAGTGTCACAGTGTTGTCAAGTGTGGTGGAATAAATTACATTGTTTATCTGTCTGTTGTTGTTGTGACTTACACTTCATCATATACATACCCTGGACATTTAACGTAGTCATCACAATATTCCAGAATAATTCTGACTGAGGTATAAATATGTGGCAGCAAGTAAGGTTATCTATAATACACTACCCTTATTAGATATAGATACCTTCACAGCTGATCTCAGTCAGTACACTAAGTCCCCTATAAATATTTATAACATCCCACTTTACCACATATATTGGGGTCTCGCTCTCGGGATTTTGAATCTTTCCCTATTAAAAATATTGGGGGTAATTCACCTCAGGGAATAATAAGAATTAAAAGGTATCCTTGGGTGAAAATAAATAAGGTTGAGCTCACAGTGCCTGTGTTGTCCTGAGTAATTAGTCATAGATAAAATTGTTTAGTTAAATATTTTAGACATTTATCTGTTAGACAATGGCCGACCTGGCAAAATTTCGATCTGCTGCTGTACAGACTGCGAAAGAGTTAGGAATGGACGGGCAAATTATGATTTCTTATGTCACTGCTGAATGTGACAAATATATTGAACGGGAAGAAAGAAGATTAGAAAAAGAGGCCGAAAGAAAATTAGAGGCTGAGACTAAGAGGTTGCAGATTGAGGCTGAGGCTAAGAGGTTGCAGATTGAGGCTGACAAAGAGGCTAAAGCATTGGAAGCCGAGGAAAGAAGACAGGCTGCAGAAAGAGAAGAAAAGAGATTAGCTGCAGAAAGGGAAGCAGAAAAGGAGGAGAAGAGATAACAAAGGGAACATGAGTTACGACTAAGGGAGTTTGAGTTTCAAGGCCATGCTCCTGAAAATGGTGCCAGTCCTTTTGCCTCTGATGCCACTGCTAGCCAAGGAGCCTCAACCTCAGCTATGAATTTTCATTTAGATCATTTTGTTGAGAAAGACGATGATATAGAGAGCTATCTAAATAGATATGAACTATTGGCTACCACATATGGGTTAGAGAGAGAAAGGTGGAGCTTAAAGTTATCTCAAGGTCTTCGTGGGGCAGCTTATGAAGTTTTTGCCAAAATGAGCAGAGGTGATCAGGAAAAGTATGACATGCTAAAGCAGGCTCTTTTGTTAAGATATGAAAAGAACGCAGAATTTTATAGGAAAAAATTTAGGAATGCTAAACTACTGTCAGGTGAAACCTACCACCAGTTCTCTGCACGAATAGAGACATACTTGGAGAAATGGACTTCTCTGGGGAAAACCCAAGATCTTAAGGAAATGGTCCTTATAGAACAACTAAGAGAGTCCATGGCTCCAGACCTGAGAAAGTTTCTCATGGAACAAGGTGCAGAGAGGCTGGGTGAGTTGCTAAATGTTGCTGAAAGGTATCAAGCAGCTCAGGCAGAAGTATCAGGTAACAAAAAGAAACAGGTGGATAATTTTAGGGCACCACAGAACTTTAATCAATTTGATCCTAGAGATCAAAACAAAGGTAAGCACCAATTTGATAGGCCACGGTATGACAATAAAAATAAAAACCCACAATTCGATGAAAGGAAATATGATGAAAGAAAATCTTTCAACCAAGGAAAAAGGTGGTGTAAGAATTGTCAGATGGACAATCATGACACTGACCGTTGCAGAAGGAAACCTGTGTATATGGCCACCCTTCAGGTCAGGTCGACCTCAAGACAGGAGGAGGATATTATGTTAGATACCACTCCAGATGAGATGAGGAAGGCACAGGCTGGGGACAAGACCCTCAAGCCTTGTTTCAGGAAATTGTCAACTTGTCATACAACTCCAGGCAAGGGAGATTTTTACATGAAAAACGAGTTGATGTATAGGAAGACTGGAGCTAGATCCAAAGGTCAGGGACAGCTGGTACTTCCTAAAAGATATAGGGCAGAATTAATAAGGAGCCTACATGTGAAACCAGATGGGGACCATGAGAAAATAGGTACCATCATCCAAAAGGTGGCTCACAATTATTATTGGCCCAAGGCAAAATGGGACATTGAGAATTTTGTAGAAAGGTGTAGCATAGCACATGAGGGAACACCCACAAGTGGGAACATTGATCAGGACCTGGACACGCCAAGGGGCAAAAGTAGGCCTGAAAATAAGAAGAGAAATAAATTTGATAAAGTGGACCAAATGGAATGGGAAGCCCCTTTTCACGGACAAGCTTCACTTAACTGTTTTACAATGGCCACTATGCGGAGAGTGCAAAAGGATGTCTTACCCCAGGATAAGCAGAAAATCCCTCAATCGGACTTAAACAAACTGGAGGAAGAGGATGTAGAGAGGAAATCTCTCATCAAGAATTTTAAGTGGGGAGACAGCCCCAAGAGAAGAATTGGTAGCGGTCGTTTTGTGCATGACAATTCAGGGAAGAAAAATCATCACTTCAGCGCTTCTAGTGGAAGAGACCATACCGGTGCCTGGACAAATTGGTCCACAAAACTAAAGGTCCATATGTAACGCTGTTAAGAACGTGGACTGACGAAAAGGCAGAGGAAAATATTACATCTTCATACCAATATGTGAATGAGCTGACCACTCGTTTAAAAACTGGCTGGAAACTTGCCAATGAAAATTTGAAACAAGCCAGGAAGAAACATGCTGCCTATTATAACAGGAAGGCGAAAGACAGAAATTTGGCTGTGAGAGAGAAAGTACTGCTTCTTTTGCCCGGGAGTCAGAATAAGTTACAAATTGGATGGCAAGGGCCATATACAGTTCTAGAGAAGGTGTCTAGAACCAATTATAAGATAGATAAGAAGGGGAAAGAAAAAATCTATCATGTGAATCTCCTGAAGAAATATTTGGAAAGAGAACATCAGGAAGAGACACACTTGTTAACCTTGTCTATCGCCATGGAGATGAAAAAGGAACCACTTTCATCATTTGAATATCCATTACATCCCTGTGAGACAGCGGCACAGGTGAAAATCAGTACACATTTAATGAAAACTCAGAAAGAGAGAGTGCAACAGGTTTTAGAGAATCATGCAGAAGTGTTAACAGACCGACCAGGGCATACAAACTTATTGGAATATGATATGAAACTGATAGACCCCACACCTGTCTGTATGAAACCATATTCGATTCCGTTTGCTAAGGAGAAAGCTTTGAAGGAAGAGATAGACTATTTGTTGAAGGAAGGAATTATTTCACACAGTGAATCTTCATATAGTTCCGGTGTTGTACTCTTAAGGAAGCCCTCTGGAGAACATAGACTCTGTATAGATTACAGGAGACTGAATGCTATTACAGAAGGACAGGTGGATCCATTGCCGGATACAAATCAGTTGGTTGCCAGGCTAAATAAAGCTAAATATTTCTCAAGGGTGGATCTGAGTAAAGGATACTATCAGATTCGAGTAAAACCTGAGATCAGACAAAATTGTTGAATGTAAACATTTCGGAGGAACGTAATGAATCCCTGAGTTGCCTCTTTGATTGAGGATATTCCGAATGTTTTATACAAGCTAATAAGAAAATTATGGGATCCCCTACGAAAACTCTGCTATCACCAGGTATATGTTATCTCCTCATAACGTACATTTTGAGGAAAATTTAATGTTCTCTGGACATGTCATTGCGCAGACTCAGAGAAGAGAAATGGTGAATACGGGTTGTAAAGCAGCATTAAGACAAGCAGTCACACTTGCAGCTGTTCAGTAACATAACCGAAAAATATTATTGGTTATAGAGGTCTGAGGCAGATTTCATGAGCAGTGCCTACTCTGAATGGACCCAACTACATAAAACCATGATAGAACAACAGCAGAGTAAAGTCAAGTTGACTTACATTTATCTATGTGTATATAGAATAAAGGACTGACATGGAATGTCTGTTTTAAGAGGGGAGGTGTCGTGAGATATTCTAATCCACATATATAAATTAAAACGTAAATATAAAGCCTAACACATAAATTCAATAAAAGGAAAGAAGAATGGTAAAGAACAGTGCTGTCACAATGACTGTACTTGAAATCCCCCTTGTGTTCTCCTGCATCTGCAAATTGTAACGTTTCACGTTGATAGTAAAGCCTTCTGCAGTATACACGCGTTTCCCCAACACAATAAAATGTGCTGCCTTTCTAAGAAAAACCTTGAAATACGCAAGTTGACCTAGATTTAAAATTCCATTCATGTCTTTTTCTACACTATGTTACCAAAAATAAAAGACAGATGGACTAAAAGATAGAACGAAAGGGAGAGGCAGAAAGCAAGGACACAGGCAATACTAAACGCGCGATACACAATTGCTGCCATCACGCGTGTAAGGCTACTAGCACTAACTTTTTCAAATCGACAGTGATAAAATTCACTAACCATACCAGTGTTAGGTTTTAAAATCCTGAAAAACGCTTATTGGGAAATATGACATTATACTGGTTTACGTTTGAAAACATGACAGTACCCAGACACCCTAAAGTTTGGAAGTGAGGAAGTGGTAACAGCACGACTATCCTAGAAGAAAATGCATATTAGCTCTTTTAAATTTGTATATTTGGGTTCCTTAGGACTTGCTGACAAAGTATATGTAAAACGTTACGCAAATAGTCTAGGAATTACCAAATTATAGCCAAAATAAAATAGTGAGGGTGTCAGACAACACCAGAATCAGAATCGCTCAGTGGCAGATTTTTAGGCCACCATTGTACGGGAAATGAGTCTCCATGTTAAATCCGATTGGATTGGAGCGCAACAAATGTAAGGCTAAACACGATTGGTCGGGCTATAAATACTATCTTTCGTTGTCAGGGGAAACGGGAGTAGGAGTACTTTTTTTGAAAAGATGTGTAGACATGGCCTGATTGGTTAGAGCTGCGAATATACTCAATTCAGAGCGTCTGTTCCATGCCACATCTTGTAATAAACTTACTACATAATCAGTGCGTTGAGCACCAGTGTATATTTTTTATAAATAAAAGCCTGGGACATCGGCAGATCGAAGTTGTGCTATATTCATTGCCATTCAACGTCACTGTGTATTATTTCCATGAATTGTGGTAGGTTTGAACTATTTGATATCCTTTAAAATGAAAATTGAATGTAAATTGATACTTATGTCTGTATATATGTGTGGTTCAGTAGCGAACATGAGGTAAAGCCTATAGTGCTCCAGCCTGAACAGAAGGTGTCGGAGGAAAGTAAAACTACTTGGAATTGCCAAGCAGTACACTGACACCTAGATTATTGACTAGAAAGAAATAATGCTGGAATTGCAGAGGCGTAGTAACCATTAAGGAGGAATATACTGGTGTAAAGTATTTCAGATGAAGCTGACAGTTGGCCTAACGCTCTGAACTCAGGTTTGTTATGTATTGTGCTCAGTGTAGAAATAGAGTATAAATTAGTTCTGAAGTAGGAGGTACAACCTTCTTGTTTCAGGGACCGTGGTCTTAAAGTTATTGAGCAGCACCTGGTCAGAGCTTTGCTGAATCCAGAGGCGGACAGCATACTCCTTGGTCCATATAGCAACCAGTGAGGTGGCTCCAGAACTTATTAAAGTAATCGAGCAGAGGAGTCTTTTACTGCAGTCATCACGAAAGATCACCCGTGTGTTACCGGGGCCCGAAAGGGGAGCAAAGAATAGTAACACTGTCCCCTGCCAAGCATGTCGTAGAAGGCGACTAAGGAGGGTTGGGCATGGGGCCGGTTACCCCATCCTGTAAAAAAAATTTAAACCACAAAAAACTTCAACAAATATGGACAAGTCAAATTTCTGGATTTTGCTGATGATTTGGCTCTACTGTCCCATAACCGTAATCAGATGCAGGACAAATTGAAAACACTCGATGAGAGGTCACAGCAATTGGGTCTGAAAATACACAGGGAAAAGACAAAAATAATGCGAATAAATGCAGGTAATGAAAACAGGGTTGAACTTGAAGAAACGCCAATACAAGATGTAGAATCATACACATATCTTGGCAGTGATATAGACAAAGTTGGAGGGACAGACAGCGATATCAAAATAAGAATACAAAAAGCAAGAGGAGCTTTCATTGCATTGGGAAATATATGGAGATCAAGAGAAATAGGATCCAACACGAAAATAAGAATCTTCAACTCAAATGTGAAGTCAGTCCTATTGTATGGCTCGGAGACATGGAGAACAACAAAGACAACAACCAAAAAGCTACAGACTTTCATAAATGGGTGCTTGCGTAGAATAGAGGGATTAAAATGGTATGACAAGGTTACCAATGTGGAACTGATGACAAGAACTGGACAAGTGCCAGTGGAACAAGAGATGAGAAGAAGACGATGGCGATGGATAGGACACACACTGAGGAAACCTGTTGATAGCATTACAAGGCAGTCCTTGTTCGGGAACCCCCAGGGCAAGAGAGGCAGAGGAAGACCAAGAAGTACATGGAGAAGAGAGTTGGAAACAGAGGTGAAAATGATGAGGAGAACATGGAAAGAACTTGAGATGATGGCACGTGACAGGAGGACTTGGCATGTGTTTGTTGAAGGCCTATGCTCCTTTGGGAGTGGAGGGTTATGAATGAATGAATCACGAAAGATAAGCTGATGTGGCCAGCTGAGCTCAACATTATGTACCCCCAGCTTAAACTGATATTGTAAAATAAAATTAAGAGGGGAATTTAATTGTTTTAATGCCAGGAACTGAGAACATCTCTAATACTAGTTCCAACAGAAACAAACTATTGAAGTCATGATGACAAATACCAACAGAGCTTGAAAAAAAAAAAAAAAAACCAGTATTACCTCATATTACTACTACACAACTGACACACATAGGATACTATTAATAATATATGTCACTACAAGATTCATATTGATAAATTCTGTACATATAACTTGTAATTAAAATTGATTGTGAGTCCTGGTTCACTTTGTATTTGAATCAGGACACATATACATTAATGACAGCACTGAATACATATTGATATTTGAAAATTTTATCAGTGACTTATTTAAGATATTCTCATAGAGTGTTATATGTATGTGAGTGTCACAGTGTTGTCAAGTGTGGTGGAATAAATTACATTGTTTATCTGTCTGTTGTTGTTGTGACTTACACTTCATCATATACATACCCTAGACATTTAACGTAGTCATCACAATATTCCAGAATAAATCTGACTGAGGTATAAATATGTGGCAGCAAGTAAGGTTATCTATAATACACTACCCTTATTAGATATAGATACCTTCACAGCTGATCTCAGTCAGTACACTAAGTCCCCTATAAATATTTATAACATCCCACTTTACCACAGTGAGAAACAAAGTTGTGGAATGGAAAAGTAAATAATTCAACTAAAATATTCCAAAAGTAGTAGTGTTAGTGAGAAACAAAGTTGTGGAATGGAAAAGTAAATAATTCAACTAAAATATTCCAAAAGTAGTAGTGTTAGTGAGAAACAAAGTTGTGGAATGGAAAAGTAAATAATTCAACTAAAATATTCCAAAAGTAGTAGTGTTAGTGAGAAACAAATTTGTGGATTGATAGAGAACGACCAGCTCTTATTCTAATCCGAAGCAAGGAAAACAAAATGGAGTCTAAAAATGATAAGTGAAGTCGCTGTCAGAAACTGCATCAAGAATAAAACTGTTGGTTGACAAGACGAACGAACGAACGAACGAACGAACGAACTTTATTTTCGAAGGGTAAAGAATTGGGCGCGCAGGCCCGTCTAACATTCTGCCCTTCCACTCTCATTAATCTTGCATACTATATCCTTTCATTCCCACATGATGCTTTAAGCATTAATTTAAAGGCATGCAACATTATAAAGTTACCATAACAGCATTCATTTACAGTATGCAAGCATAATAATAATAAAAAATGAGTAGGGTTTTTTTTTTTTTGAAACAAACAAGCTAGTAAATGGGGGAAAAAAGTAATAATAAAATAAAATAAAAAAAAACAATAAATAAAAATAAATAAATTCTGTATACCGACACTCACTCATGACTACAATTAATCTGTATTTTTGGTATGCGGGTACATTCTCACGACTCACATTTCTAAAGTACAGTATTATGTGGGTACATTCACACATACATTACATTATATAATAATATTTTAAAGTGAATATAATAATGATATTACATGGATATAAAACAAATTATTCACACACAAAAATGAGCGGAAGAGGAAAAGAAATGTTGACCTATGGATGAGATGTTGACAGGCAAATACTGTTTCTATGGGGGTAGATAATCAGTGTTGAGGAAGTGTTTGAAAAGTGCTTTGTTAAAAGAATATTGTGTAGGTAGGCTTTTTAGGTGGTGTGGAAGGCTGTTCCATAAGTAGGCACCAGAGTAGGCTAGACTCTTTTTGAACAGGTCGATCCTAGGTTTGGGCAGACGTAACTGATGTAATCGTTGTCCCTCCCTTCTACTGGTTTGAAACAATGATCTTAGGTACGACGGGGCATTGTTAGATAGAATTGTGTGAGTCAGCTTGGCTTTGTTGTAGAGAAGACGTTTTTTTAGCGACAGTATTTTGGGTTCTTTTCCTGTCCTTGTGTGTGGTGTCGTGCGATTATCGGTGATCAGACGCACTGCTCTCTTTTGCAGGGAGTGCAGTCTCTTCGAGGTGGAAGCAGGGCAACAATCCCATAGTGTAGAGCAGTAATCTAGATGTGTCTGTATATGTGAGGTGTAGAACAATAGTCTAGTGTCTGCGTCTAAGAAGTGTTTTATTTTGGCTAGCTGGTACGTCTTTTGTGCTATGTGTTTGGTTAAATTCCGTACATGGGAGTTCCACGTTAAGTGCTGGTCAATCGTGATCCCCAGAACTTTGTGTTCTGTTACATGTTCAATTTGTATTGATTCCGCGTGTAGCTGTAGCGATCTTTTGGTGCAGCTTAGGAGTTTTTGTCTGGTGGTAATCAACATAGATTTCGATTTTGTTGTGTTTACTGGCATACGATTAATATTACTCCATTTTGTTAGATTGTCTACATCGCTTTGAAGAGTCATTTCAAGTGCCACGCAGTCATTGTCACTAGTGTAGATAGTACAATCATCTGCAAAGAGGTCACAAGTTGAATATTTTAGATGTAGTGGCAGGTCGTTGATGAACATTGCGAAGAGTAGGGGCCCAAGAATAGAGCCCTGTGGTACTCCTGTAACTACCTTCGAGAAATCTGATGCCGAGTTGTTGTGAAGCACTAACTGTTGTCGATCTGCCAGGAATGATTTGATGATGTTTAGTGGATTAGAGCCTATTCTGAGGGTTTCCAACTTTTGAACCAAGATAGTGTGATCAATCATGTCAAATGCTTTCTTGAAGTCGACAAAAACAGCACCACATAATTTTCCATCATTTATGTTCGACAGCCAGTTGTCTGCCATTTTGGTGAGCGCTGTGTGACAGGAATGTTTGGGTCTGAAACCTGACTGGCTATCAATGAGCAGTTTGTTTGTTGTTAAGTGTTGAAATGTGGTGTTGTAAATGTGTTTCTCTAGTGGTTTTGAAAGAGATGATAGAAGGGATATTGGTCTGTAGCTGTTGGGATCGCTATGTGAGCCAGATTTATAGAGGGGGTACACTTTGGCAGATTTAAATGCTGTGGGGAAGTAGTTGTGTGCAATACATTGGTTGTACACATAGGTTAAGGAGTCGCAAATGATGGCGCAGCGTAATGTAGAATCTTATTGCTGATACCATCAAGCCCAGATGAATTGTTGTTTTTTAATGCCATGATATATTTGAGAACTTCATGTACTGTTAGAAAAGGAATATGTCTTAGATCTGTTGTGGTGTGTTCAGTGTTGCAGAAGGCTGTCAATTTACTAATATCGTAGTCCATTGGCTTTAGTGTCGACTTGAGAAGGCTAATTTCTGTTTTGAAGTGGTTGCTAAAATGAGTTGCCGTGAGGGAGCAGCTTTTTGGTAAAGAGTTTAGTGACTTTGATTTGTGTGTTAGTGTTCTAATGGCTGCCCAGACTTCTTTGCTGTTTGCTTTGTCTTGAATCATCTTTCTGAAATGTAGTTTCTTTTCCTGACGAATGAGATATTGTACTTTGTTTCTAAGCATCCGATACCTGCTGAAATCTTTGAGCTTATGTGCTTCGTCCCGCTCTCTCATTGTTGATAGTATTTCGTTGGTTATCCATGGGGTCTTTCTGATGTTTTTGACCCGAACCTGCTTTATAGGAACATGTTTGTCGAATACGTTGTTGAAAGTTTGTGTCCAGTATGTTATGGCTTCTTCTGGATGCGGAAGTTGGTACACGTATGAGAGAGGGGATATTTGTAGGTCTTGTAGGAATAATTGAATGTTAAAGTTTTTGAAATTCCTGTAATGGACTGTGATGTGTTCCGTTTTAGGTGCTTTAAACCCCTTTCTCGTCCAGGTACAGCAAATAGGATAGTGGTCACTTAATGATGTCTGTGGGACTATGCATCTATAATGTTTTCTGGGCAGGTCGTATAGATATGATCAATTAGTGTAGATGATGAGTCTGTTACTCTCGTGGGTTGATTGATTAACTGTATGAGGTTGTATGAGATGGTGATATCATTCCACGTGTTGTTCGGTTTGTGAAGGTCAATATTGAAATCCCCCAGTAGAATAATTTCCTTCGAAGAAGCCCAAACGTTGTCCATCATTCGTGAGAATGTGTCAAACCATACAGCAGAAGAGCTAGGGTTTCGGTACAGGTAACCAATTAGAACGGGGGTCAGGTTGGGGAGTTTTATTTCCAGCCATAAACATTCAATGCCAGTATGTTCTAGATCATCACGGCGCTTGTACTGAAGAGATGTTGAGATGTATATGACTAGCCCTGTTTCATGTTGTCTGTTAGGATCCCTGCGAATGGTGGTGAATCCATTAATCCTAATTTCGTCATCTGTAATTTTGTCATTGAGACGGGTTTCAGAAAAACCAAATATGTGGAAGTTTTGTTGGAGGGAGGTGGAGACTTCAGAAAGCTTACCTAGCAGGTGGTAAATGTTTAAATGACCAATTTTAAGCCCTGATAGTTTAAGCCATGAATTAGTGGTATTGCCTATATTTTGATTAGAGTTTTTGCACTCGGACATGATAATAGTCAATAGGAAAGAAATAATGAGGGGAGTAGGAATGAGTAAGAAGCAATAAAATTGGTACACAATGGTTTATACAAAATTGTAGACAAGTAATAAAATATGCACTGCTAGAGTCCGTGGACACTGTTTACAGTATCTTAATCTCTGCAAAAAGTGTGGTTTTTATCTTAAAATACAGTCTGTTCCGAACAAAAAGGAATATTTTTACTTCAAACCACAGTCAATGTAGAGAATTAATCCTCCCGGGACAGTTAAAGGTCCACGCTGTGACTTAGTTAGTTAGTTTTGTGAGGATTTCCTAATTTTCCTCAATATGAAAAAACGAAGGTGCAGATGTATAAAAGATGTAAAAGAGAATGGTGAGCGTAGGAATGAGAGGAATAAGCACAGAGATAATAATAATAAGAAAACAATAGTATTAATACGATAGAGTTATTACTAAATCGGAAACAAATTTAGATACGCCCTGCTCTGACGAACAGAAAGAAATGTTTAAACAGACAATGTAATAAAAAAAAAAAAAAAAAAATTATTAACATCCAAAAGTGACAGTTAAAAGTTCAACGCTGATACTCAGCTATTTCTTTTATCTCAGGACAAAGGTCACTAAAGTGCTTCCGAAGAGAACGCGTCAGGTCGAATGTTACACTGCAAACTTGTTTTAAAAAAAAAAACAGTTTTAAGTTGCTTGGTTTTAATCTTGTTCTGTAGAGCCGTTTATAGACATCTGAAGAGCCTGCATTAATATTTCTGGACTATATTGAGTCAGTTGCCGTAAAACGGATGAATTGTGAGAATTCCGTTCTGTGCGGGTGGAGACGGGGTGAGAAAACTCCCATTTTCTTGCTGTAGTTCCTGCGTTGCGATTAAGTGAATGGGTGTTACTTGTAGTCCAATCTGTCCATCTGTCCAGTGGTGTCTGTTGTGCAGTTAGCAGCTGGCTGGACTGTTGTGTGGGTAGTGGCGGATACATTTGGTCATAAAGGTTAGCGTGGGAGGTGGGCTTAAATGTAGCTTTTCTAGATACTTGCTTGTCAGCTGAGGACGGTGATTGATGGTTATGAGCTGTTGTGCCTGGGTTTTACTAAGTTAAGTGTATAATTTGTGTCCCTGGTGAATGAATGTGTGTGTTTCTGGTGTGTCCTCTGAGGAAACTTTAAATTTTTTGCTAGGTAGCTGGTCCCTAGTTTAGAAGTGTGTACCTGATCTCTGTATAGAAGTTTTTTTGGCGCACCTGACTTAGATGTGAAAAAGGGTGTGTTGTTTATGAAAGACGTGTTATGCTTTGAACAAAAAGTGTAAAGCACCTTGTTGTTGATATCCACAGTTTGGCGTGCTTTACCATAGCTGGGTGGAATAATTGACGAAATATATGTGGATGTGTTGGGAAATTTTTGTTTTATGGTGTCAATCATTCTGGAGATGTCTGATAGGTTAAGAGTGTGTCCATTTGTGCTGTCGTTTATCCCTACGTGTATTGTTGTTTTCTTTATGTTGGTGTTTGTGTTGAGACGGCTTATTTCATTGATAACTTCTACTATTCCGGCTCCAGGTAATGGTATAACAGTGACTAGTTCCCCTGGTGTTGTTGACATTCGATCGCTGTGAATGCCATTTAGCAATGAGTCTCCTATAATAATGTTGGTTGTGTTGTGAGGAATGTGACGATTAGGATGTGGCTGTGGTCGAGTACGACGGCGTTGTTGGTGCCATTGCTCGTTGTCTTGCAGTAGGTGGTCAGCAGAATCTTGTGTCAAGTGACATTGGAGTTTACGTGCCCTGTCATCTTCTTCTGAGGTTGCTGTTTCGGAATCTGCTTGTGTAGATAGGATTGATGGATTTCCAAATCGATTGCTAATTTTTACTTCAATTGGGAATGTTTTATTTGGTCCTAATCTTCTTCCTACACTGCTGCTAATGTCCTTTTGGCTTTTAACATTATGATGCTGTCCTGGGCATGCTTTGTTTTGAGGAATGAGTGTTGGAGAAGGGGTGGGTAAGTTAAGTGGTGTAACTGGAGATTCATGATGAATTGCTTCTCGTGGGCTGTCAATCACCTCCCCATTTTCTTTTTTCTTATTACTTGAAATAGGTTGGTGGTTTAGGTGATGAACCAACCTTGTGTTTTCTCTGCGGAGAGTCATAACTTCATGTCTCAGTGTTTCAAGCTCTGTTTTCAGTGAGCTTTCTATATCCTGCTTGAATTTTTCAATGACGTTTTCAGAGAACTTTCAATTATAGTTTCCAGCTCCTGACAGAAGTGTTTCTCTGTTCGTTGGCTTAGTTGTTCCATAACACACTCATTTGCTAATAGATATTTTGTGGAGCATGAGTAGACATCTGCGCTATTGACAGGCACTTTTGTTTGGAAAGTAGCTGTATCTGGGAGGCATGATGGGCTGGTGTCGTTCATTTTGGATGGGTTATCTGAAGAATTGGGGAATACATCACTCAAAGTGTGGTTTACACTGACTTGGAAAGTAGCTGTATCTGGGAGGCAGGATGGGTTGGTCTCGTTCATATTGGGTGGGTTATCTGAAGAAATGATGAATGCATTTTTCAAAGTGTGGTTTACGCTGACTTCAGTGGGTTGGTTGATGTGAACTTCTAGATAATTTATTGTGGGCTTTTGAGCTGTCGGTCCATTAGAGGTGGGTCCTGTTGGATCAAATATGGGTGGTGTTGGATCGAAAGTGGGTGTTGTTGGATCACACGTTGGTGGTGTTAGATCCACGGGTTGGTGGTGTTAGATCAGGGGTAAAGGTGGGTCCTGTTGGATCAAATATGGGTGGTGTTGGATCACAGGTTGGTGGTATTAGATCAGGGGTAAAGGTGGGTCCTGTTGGATCAAATATGGGTGGTGTTGGATCAAAAGTGGGTGGTGTTGGATCACAGGTTGGTGGTGTTAGATCAGGGGTAAAGGTGGGTCCTGATGGATCAAATATGGGTGGTGTTGGATCGAAAGTGGGTGGTGTTGGATCACAGGTTGGTGGTGGTAGATCAGGGGTAAAGGTGGGTCCTGATGGATCAAATATGGGTGGTGTTGGATCGAAAGTGGGTGGTGTTGGATCACAGGTTGGTGGTGGTAGATCAGGGGTAGGAGGACTGGCTTCAATGGTTAGCTGAGATTTTGCGTTGGTAGACTCGACTCCTATCATTGTTGGAGAAGAAGTAGGATCAGTTACAATCATGGTTTTATCTAGAGCTGATCTTTGGAGGTGAGAAAATTCGACGTCCAACCATGTCTGTACGCACTCTGTCGTTCCTTGTGTTAAAATCTTATTTTTTGTGTGATACAGATGTATTGTGAGGAGGTCCGTGCTTATTTTATCCTCAACAATAGCGTTTAGTTGATCGCTCCGGGTTTCAATGGAACAGCTTTTGTAGTATTCTAGGCAAGTGTGTTTGAAAATTTCGTAATGTTGACTGTTACGGAATTCAACAGAGCAACATTGACCCTTGTTCGTTTGTTTGATGATCAGATGTGGAGGGTTGGTCCAGGCGTGAAGTTTTCTTTGTATGGCTTTTTCTTTGTTAAGGCAGTAGCTCTTAGTGACTGTAGAGGGACGTAATCTTCCATCTCTGGGTGGTTTTACTATCGCTGATACGACGACGCTGTTCTCCTCGCTCGCCATGATCACATTACATGCCTGAGGGCTGACAAGCCCTGTAATTTAACATTGTGTATTGTTCCATAGCCAGAAGGTCACCGTCAAAATTTAGAATGTGTAACAACTGTTGAAGTAGTTTTCGATTTATCGACAAATGGTGGCAGGACACAATACTGTCATTCCATACAGAAAAAACACAATATTAATACGTGAATTTAACACAATTGCAATATAAACAATTTCATTGTATGTCAAACAAAACCGCCAACACAGGGATGTATAAACCATCCATATTAAATGGGAACAACTTAGAATAAAATATCCAAAATGTAGAGCCAAATAAAAACACGTCCGCACATGTGTCCAGGTGAATGAAAAGTGTTGACACACTAGCATTCAATTATCTTAGCAAATGCTGCACGCCTTGCACTGTCATCTACACCTAAACATACCGTGTTTCCTCCTTGAAGCAAACGTGAAAGAATTATCACTTTTCATCCATCCTGTTTGTTGCAGTTCTATTCGAACGATGCCACATTTAACACAAAATAAATGTTTCGCTACGCGTCCAAATTTCTTGTGTAAATTACTTCTACGCTGGTGCTGTAGCTTGCAGCATTTGAATGATTAACACAATTTTACTGCGAGCATCGATCCTAAAGGTAATGGTACCAAATGTTCCTACAATTGCCAATTGTTTTTTTTTCATATTCAATTTGCGTGAGGAGTAATTTTGTTTTTGTCTGTTGAAAACTGTAAAGCTAGCTACAACGACAAATTGTTTTTCCTCGTTGGAAATGTAGAGGCCGATTTTTCCTTGCTGAAGTGTGCAAAGCCCTTAATGACTGTGACGTACGTCTAGTTTGACAAGTGAATTCTCCCTGATATGATGGATGATTTAAAGGGACTTTAGCTTTTCATAACATTAGAACCCCTGAACATTTGGTGTAACTTTTCGTTTGCCAGAACTCATTCCACCGGGACTCATGTAGGATACAGCGACGAGATCAAAGAGACAGACCGAGGGATCTTAGGGGAGACTATCGGCGCTATCAAAGACAGTAGTTTTCCCTGATACGAGACGCAGTTGCTTGCCGCTAATTTCGCGTCTCGATGTCAATCGAGGAACCGAGCGAACGGGGGGAAAGCGAAACGGGCAGCAGCGAGCGGATACGAAGACCAGGGGGCGGCTTCTTCTCTTGATTTGGCGGTCAGATCCCCAAAAGTTCGTGAGATCAAATAAGTTGTCAAGTTTATCATGTCCCACTCAACTTACATTCCATTTTAGCTACATAGACCATGAAGAACTAGACACGTTATCACTCGCTGGCCAGACCTTTACAGAAGCACTAGCTTTATTGAAATCTTGTTATAGATTTTCCCCTGGATTTTATATATATTTGCAGTGATTTCTAATTCTGTGCAAAGCGGTAAAATATATATTGTGTAAAGTGATCAGTGGTCTAGTCATTCTATTTCAAGGGATTTTGTGTTAATTTAAATCTATTTAATTAAACCATCTCAAGAGTTCCAGTTTTAAATATAATGATCTATCTATTATATTATTTCAAAAGATAATAGATGCTTAAATTAACTTTTAAAGTCGCGAAGGAATTTATAATTAATAAATTCAGTTAAGTCTTAGTTTTATAGATGTGTGTTTTTAACCACTAGAATTCGCGCAGTGTTTATTAAATACATAATTAAATACGCGAGCATATATATAATAGGCTTAACGGGAAATTCATCGCGCTTTAGAAGGTTATTTGTTTTCGGTATATTACATGTCTTTTTTTTTTCATACAGAGTGATCGTAACCTGTGCGATCCCAGCATTAAGAAAGCAATAAAGAAATCAATCTAAGCAAAGCAAAGCATAAACAGTGTGTAGAGTTCCCCTGACGCAGAACTGTTGAGACTGTGTAAATTTTTAATCTTTGAGGCGATTCTATGTTTGGAATTCCGCTATCTAACTTATAGCAAAGAAAGCACACCCAAAGACAAATTTAACGCACCATCAAACAACTTAAGTCGTAACGGGAAGAAGAACACTGGCCCGAGCTTTGTTAGTTTACTGACACAGAGAGATAATTCATAATTTCCTGAACAGTGATGTGACTTAGTTTTCTCACTGGACTTAAACCATACCTCACGGATAAAGTGTACCAGCACGCGTAAGAATTTTATTATCAGCGGCATAGCCAAATAGACCACACCATCCTCACCCCGGTATCAGAGACCGTGCCCTCCCATAGAAACTGTTATTAAGAAAAGAGACACAACTACAGATTCATTTTCCAGCGATTACGGGACCCTTTTATGTGCTGACCGCCTACCCGATAATCTGGGGCTAGAACTTGAACAAACACTCATACATTTAGTTGAGGTGTAACTGCTGTTGTGTTATTCTATGGAGTGCAAGATTTTTTCACAATCGGTAAGTGAGAGCAAGATGAGTGAAGGCCTTTGCTAGCGCGTGTATGAATGACAGGAAATTAATTCTTTTGTGTGACCATTTTGTTAACTTGCTTACCTGGTAACATATATCTTTTCTGTATACCCTACATTGTTCCTTTAAGTGGGATAGTTGATAATTTGTTAACTCTGTTTAAAACCACCTCCTTTCCATTTGCTTAGTAAAGGGAAGAACAGCTGGGAAGAACAGGTTTTTTTTTTTCTATCACTTATACCTAACTTGGTAACACCTCTTTCAGAGTAATTAACTTTACTGTTAGGTTAACGTACCCGTGTTCCTGATATTATCTATCTCTGGACTGGGTTTGTCTTTGTCTAATGAGCGGGAAGGGCTTAGTCGATACCAATCTTCTTCACCCCCTCCCAAACTTGTTATTTGCATTTGTGTACTTATGATAATTTATGTAATATCTGATATTTTTTAGTGATTGATGTTTAAAGTGAATAAAATCACCTAAACTCATTTAGTTCTGTGTGTTGGATATACCCAAAGCCCAACATTTCCCCTATTCGTTTAATATAGTTTGTATCAACGTCGTGTGTGTGTTTGAAAACACCAAATCGGTGAGCGCGCAGATGCGAGTCTGGAAAACTGGCAAATAATTGTTTGACCAGGAGAGTGAAAGAGAAGATTGAGAGACACGATTTGTCGTAAATAAGTCTGTCTTTACTCTCCTCCAGCACGCTGTGAAGTAACTATTAAATCTCTACATTTTCTATCACTGAGCTTTCCATCATCATTTTCCACTCTAAACCGGACCACTATTTCTACGACTCTTTTCTCTCAAAATAAATTTACGACAATATTTGGCCGGCTCGCCGGGATAATTTTGAGATACATTTGATGCACACATATTTGTGGGCTGGTTCTGGGATCTTGAGCTACATTTGAGGCAATCGCATAGCCGGGTTAAAGATATTTTGAGTCTGATTTAGTTTGGGTCTAACTAGGTAGAGTGTGAATGATTTGTCTTTGTCAATTAGGGAAATAAATAAATAATTACACCCCTAGACAAACGTTCTTTAAGTATTTGGGTTGTCCACACAGCATATTTACAGGTTGTTTTCTCTCCACAGCAGTAGAAAGTACAGATAAACAAATATATTTGCTATTTTATTATCCTCTGGCGGAGGTAATTATATTTCTTTCTTTATAAAAGTTGCTGGGATTGCGTGATTGTTTTACAGTCACTAAGGTTTTTGAAGTTAAGAAGAGTTGAGCTTAGCTAAAGACGGATTGTTCTGATTTTTAAAAATTAAGTTAACAACGTCTCATCTCAATAATTGACTTTAGGGACGGAGTTTGTTGTCAGAGATTTAAAATTTAGGGGAAATTTTTTTTTTCCTTTTAAATTGTTTTTATTTAAATTTTTCTCTACTGTTAGTAATAGTAGATTCTTTTCCAGTGTAACTTACCATTTAGTGGCATAGTCGCTTGCGTTTAGAGCCTTAATTGCCAGATAATAGCAGCGATAAGTTTGCACAGTACAGGTAGGAGGTAACACAGGTAAATTTGTACTTGTGTTTTTTTCTCGTAGCGGTTCAGAGTTCCTCCCTTTCGCGTTTCTTCTTACTAGTTCTCTAAGCATACTTCATCTTATTCTTTAACAATGGCAGAGAGGATAAAGATGAGGTCCATCTTGAGGCTGGAAGCGAAAGAGGCAGGATTAGATGCAGAAGCTGCAAACGCGTTTATTAACCAGGAATTGGAAATATATGACGCGGAGCAACAGAGAGCCGAAGCAGAGAGGAAGGCGGAGCAACAGAGAGCAGAAGCTGAGAGGAAGGAAGAGAAAGAAAGAACAGAGAGGAGAGAAGCCCAGGAGAGGGCAGATAAGAAAGAAGCGGAAGAACGTCTTTTGGAACAGAAGAAAATTGAAGCAGAGATGGAAACTCGCAGAGAGAGAGAGAGAGAGACAAGGAAAGACAGCATCAACTGGCGCTTAAGGCTCTAGAGAGTCGGGGCGCCTCTACTTCGACTAACGGAGAGCCGTCTTCGCCCCAGTCTCAATCAATGGACCTCTCCAGTACTCAATCTGCCCAATTAACTGCTATGTCGTTTTCTTTAGAATCTTTTCCTAGCCCTAACGAAAAAATTGACAGCTACCTAGAAAAATTCGAGAGACTCGCTAATCTTTATGGGTTAGAGAGTACTCGCTGGGCGCTCAAACTTTCAACGTCACTGAAAGGCAATGCTTATGACGTGTACACAAAGCTGGGACCGAATCAACATGATTACGACATGTTGAAAAAGGCCTTACTACAGCAGTTTGAGATGACTGCCCGAAAGTTTCTGCAGTTGTTCAGAAACAGCCGAAAAGAGAGCACGGAAACATTTCCACAGTTCTCTTCACGTCTCACGGGTTATCTGACAAAGTGCATTGAATTATCTGACCTACCTCTTTCATATGAGGGACTCCTCGAACTTGTTCTTGTGGAGCAGATAAAATCCACTTTGTCGAATGAAACTCGTAGATTTTTGGCTGAACAGGGGGCAGTCAGGCTTGAAGACATACTCAATAAAGCCGAACGCTATAGCAATGCAATGGCCGAACTTCCCAGCACTAAACGTAAACCCACCGATAAGCCATCTCGAAAACAGAATCTAGAACAGGCATCCTATTCTTCCACTTCCTCTCAACATTATAACCAACGAGATAACAATACCCAGAAACCTCCCCAGGAAAAATCGAAATTCTACAAAACCCGATACCCCCCCAACAAAAATTCTGATCAACCCAACAAGCCTACGTGGCAGCGCGGCCACCAAGGTCAAGGAAAAGGGAAGACCCCTACACCAGGAACGTCTGATCAGGGCAAACAAACCGGTGCAAACCGCATTGGATGTTTGCATACAGCCTCGAAAGGTAGAGTCAATGTCAGTGATTCTCAACCTGAGGGGGACCGACCCTGAACTCGAGGAACTGTAATTTTGAACGGTACCTCCACTACTTGTCTTTTTGACACTGGATTAAGTTTTGATTGTATTGTCGCTAGGCACCTAGTCAAACCCGGTCAGGAGACAGAGGAAACCGTCAAACTTAGTGGAGTTTTCAGGAGTGATGCACCCAGGACGCTTCCTATCGCACTGGTAGAAATACACTCTGACTTTGTCAGAGGAGTTATTAAAGCGGCCATAATGGATGATCCGATCTACCCAGTTATCCTGGGATGTAGATATGTGTTCATTGGGAGACCTAAGGAGCCGACTGTGACAGCGGTAACCACAAGAGGGCAAGCCAAGAAGGAGAGGGAGCCTGCGCCGAACTTGTTGCCGAATGAACTGAAGGAGGCGCAACAAAAGGACCCTACTCTGGCGCCCTGCTTTAAAAAACTGCCCATGGCTAAGGACCCCAGACACAACGGAGACATCTTTTCTAAGGATGGTGTGTTGTATCGTAGAACGGGCAACCCGGACACGGGGAATAACCAGCTCCTAGTACCGACGCAGTACAGAAACCAGATCTTAGAAATGGGGCACTCTCTTCCCTTTAGCGGACACATGGGACAAAACGCCACTATTCAGCGAATAAAAAACCACTATTGGTGGCCAGGAATGAACTCTGACATTGTTAGGTACGTGAAATCCTGCGCCCAGTGCCAACGGGTAGCACCCAAGCACTTGACACCCCCAGTACCTATGGGGCAAATGCCAATAGTAGGGACTCCATTTGAACGGGTTGCTGTCGACATTATTGGTCCTCTGGAAAAGACCAAAAGAAGGAACAGGTTCATCCTGACCTTAGTTGACACTTGCACTATGTGGGCCGAAGCCGTACCGCTACCATGCACTAATTCCAAGCATGTCGCAGAAGCCCTTGTGCAAATTTTTACACGGTTGGGATTCCCTCAACAAGTTTTGACGGACAATGGATCCCAATTCCGTAGCCTGTTAATGGAGGAGATCTTTAAGATCTTGAGGGCCAAACATATCCATACAAGTCCCTACCATCCGGCCGGAAATGGGCTCGTGGAACGTTTTAACGGTACCCTCATCATGATGTTACGTAAGCTGGGTCAGGAGAAACCGGAAGACTGAGACCAATATATATCGGCTGCCTTATTCGCCTACCGAGAGGTACCCCAAGCGTCTACGGGTTTTGCGCCAGCTACACTTTTATTTGGCAGACCTATTAAGGGGCCACTAGAAGCCTTACTTCGGTCCCTGACAGACCAGAAGGCTGACGAGACAGTCGTCTCTGCAAGCAAGTATGTATCTGAGCTTAAGGAAAGGCTAAAGCTAGGATGGGATCTAGCTACTACCAACCTTAAGAAAGCCCGCGCTAAAATTACTAAAAGATACAACAAAGCTGCAAAAGAGAGAGAACTACAACCAGGGGAGAAAGTCCTATTGCTACTTCCAACCGGAAGCAATAAACTTCGCATCGGATGGCAAGGACCGTTTACCGTCCTTAAAAAGATCTCACGTACCAACTACAAGATCTCCATCAAAGGAAAGGAGAAGGTCTTCCACATAAATCTGCTAAAGAAATATTTGGAAAGACCGGTGCCATCCTCCGAGCATCTCCTGGCTGTCGCCATAGCAACGGAAGACGAGGAAGATGATGATGGTTGCATGGAGTATCCATTGCAACCCACAGAATCCTTTAAAGATGTCAAGTTCGGCGACAATCTCTCACCAGAACAACAAACAGAAACTAGGGCTCTACTAAAACAGTACAGTGCAGTTTTAACGGATGCACCTGGTCGAACAAATCTCATTGAATTTGATATGAAATTAACAAACGAGACCCCTGTTCAAACCATAGTTTACCCCATCCCGTACGCTAAAGCTGATGCACTTCGCGGAGAAATAGACAAGCTGCGTCAGGCAGGAATTATCAGTGAGTCTACATCTCCCTACAGCTCGAGTGTAGTGCTGTTGCAGAAGCCCAATAAGGAAGTTCGGCTGTGCATTGATTACAGGTTGCTAAACGCTGTATCGGAATTCCAGCCCGAACCTCTCCAAACTGTTTCTGAGTTGTTCACCAAGCTCAGCAAAGCTAAGATCTTCTCCAAGATTGACCTCTGTAAAGGTTATTATCAAATACCAGTCAAGGAGGAAATTAAACCTTTGTTAGCTTTCAGCACTAGTGAAGGACATTACACATTTAACGTGATGCCGTTCGGTTTGCATAACGCACCAGGAGTGTTCACCAGGATGATGAGGAAGCTTCTAGAACCTTTGCAAAGTCCCCATATCCATAATTTCATGGATGACATCTTAATTGCATCGGAAACCTATGAAGAACATATTGCTACGGTTGCTATGCTCCTCAGGAGACTACAGGAAACGGGTCTCACAGCCAGACCTAGCAAATGTCTCATCGGGTTTGAACAGTTAGACTTCCTGGGGCACACTATTTCTCACAGATGCAGTTGGCCTATTAAGAAGAACGTGGAGAAAATAGTGGCAGCAAAAAGACCCCGAACGAAGAAAGACGTACGTTCCTTCATATCGCTATGTGCATACTATCAGAAGTACATCCAGAACTTCAACGGACTGACGGCACCTCTGACTGACCTCACTAAGAAAGGTTGTCCTGATAAGGTCATATGGGATCAAAAGTGTGAACACGCGTATAGCACTTTGAAAGGACAGTTGTCTGCATACCCCATTTTGAGGTTGCCTGACCTCAAGAAACCGTTTGTACTGAGAGTCGACGCGTCAGGTCAGGGCATCGGGTCAACACTGCTTCAAGCCGATGACAGTGACCTGAACATGCTATTTCCAGTTGCCTATGGCAGTCGGAAATTAAATAAAGCGGAACGGAACTACAGCGTAGTTGAAAGGGAATGTCTTGCTCTGATTGACGGTATCAGACGCCAAAATGAGTTTCTTTATGGTACATCGTTCACGGTGCAAACAGACCACGCTCCGTTAGCATTTCTTGGTGCCAATAAAGAATTTAACGCAAGGATCATGCGTTGGGCGCTTCTTTTAAGCGTTTATTATTTCAAAGTGGAATATATTCCGGGAAGACAGAATGTCGGGGCTGATTTTCTGAGTAGAAACTGGTCTACAGAGGAAGAAGAGCAAACTGAAGATACCACTCATCCTAAAATCACCAATCAGGTCACCTCCATTGTCAAAAATGAAAACATGAAAAATGGTTTCATGTCTAAAAGTGGGGACGATTGTGACGTACGTCTAGTTTGACAAGTGAATTCTCCCTGATATGATGGATGATTTAAAGGGACTTTAGCTTTTCATAACATTAGAAACCCTGAACATTTGGTGTAACTTTTCGTTTGCCAGAACTCATTCCACCGGGACTCATGTAGGATACAGCGACGAGATCAAAGAGACAGACCGAGGGATCTTAGGGGAGACTATCGGCGCTATCAAAGACAGTAGTTTTCCCTGATACGAGACGCAGTTGCTTGCCGCTAATTTCGCGTCTCGATGTCAATCGAGGAACCGAGCGAACGGGGGGAAAGCTAAACGGGCAGCAGCGAGCGGATACGAAGACCAGGGGGCGGCTTCTTCTCTTGATTTGGCGGTCAGATCCCCAAAAGTTCGTGAGATCAAATAAGTTGTCAAGTTTATCATGTCCCACTCAACTTACATTCCATTTTAGCTAAATAGACCATGAAGAACTAAACACGTTATCACTCGCTGGTCAGACCTTTACAGAAGCACTAGCTTTATTGAAATCTTGTTATAGATTTTCCCCTGGATTTTATATATATTTGCAGTGATTTCTAATTCTGTGCAAAGCGGTAAAATATATATTGTGTAAAGTGATCAGTGGTCTAGTCATTCTATTTCAAGGGATTTTGTGTTAATTTAAATCTATTTAATTAAACCATCTCAAGAGTTCCAGTTTTAAATATAATGATCTATCTATTATATTATTTCAAAAGATAATAGATGCTTAAATTAACTTTTAAAGTCGCGAAAGAATTTATAATTAATAAATTCAGTTAAGTCTTAGTTTTATAGATGTGTGTTTTTAACCACTAGAATTCGCGCAGTGTTTATTAAATACATAATTAAATACGCGAGCATATATATAATAGGCTTAACGGGAAATTCATCGCGCTTTAGAAGGTTATTTGTTTTCGGTATATTACATGTCTTTTTTTTTTCATACAGAGTGATCGTAACCTGTGCGATCCCAGCATTAAGAAAGCAATAAAGAAATCAATCTAAGCAAAGCAAAGCATAAACAGTGTGTAGAGTTCCCCTGACGCAGAACTGGTTGAGACTGTGTAAATTTTTAATCTTTGAGGCGATTCTATGTTTGGAATTCCGCTATCTAACTTATAGCAAAGAAAGCACACACCCAAAGACAAATTTAACGCACCATCAAACAACTTAAGTCGTAACGGGAAGAAGAACACTGGCCCGAGCTTTGTTAGTTTACTGACACAGAGAGATAATTCATAATTTCCTGAACAGTGATGTGACTTAGTTTTCTCACTGGACTTAAACCATACCTCACGGATAAAGTGTACCAGCACGCGTAAGAATTTTATTATCAGCGGCATAGCCAAATAGACCACACCATCCTCACCCCGGTATCAGAGACCGTGCCCTCCCATAGAAACTGTTATTAAGAAAAGAGACACAACTACAGATTCATTTTCCAGCGATTACGGGACCCTTTTATGTGCTGACCGCCTACCCGATAATCTGGGGCTAGAACTTGAACAAACACTCATACATTTAGTTGAGGTGTAACTGCTGTTGTGTTATTCTATGGAGTGCAAGATTTTTTCACAATCGGTAAGTGAGAGCAAGATGAGTGAAGGCCTTTGCTAGCGCGTGTATGAATGACAGGAAATTAATTCTTTTGTGTGACCATTTTGTTAACTTGCTTACCTGGTAACATATATCTTTTCTGTATACCCTACATTGTTCCTTTAAGTGGGATAGTTGATAATTTGTTAACTCTGTTTAAAACCACCTCCTTTCCATTTGCTTAGTAAAGGGAAGAACAGCTGGGAAGAACAGGTTTTTTTTTTCTATCACTTATACCTAACTTGGTAACACCTCTTTCAGAGTAATTAACTTTACTGTTAGGTTAACGTACCCGTGTTCCTGATATTATCTATCTCTGGACTGGGTTTGTCTTTGTCTAATGAGCGGGAAGGGCTTAGTCGATACCAATCTTCTTCACCCCCTCCCAAACTTGTTATTTGCATTTGTGTACTTATGATAATTTATGTAATATCTGATATTTTTTAGTGATGGATGTTTAAAGTGAATAAAATCACCTAAACTCATTTAGTTCTGTGTGTTGGATATACCCAAAGCCCAACATTTCCCCTATTCGTTTAATATAGTTTGTATCAACGTCGTGTGTGTGTTTGAAAACACCAAATCGGTGAGCGCGCAGATGCGAGTCTGGAAAACTGGCAAATAATTGTTTGACCAGGAGAGTGAAAGAGAAGATTTAGAGACACGATTTGTCGTAAATAAGTCTGTCTTTACTCTCCTCCAGCACGCTGTGAAGTAACTATTAAATCTCTACATTTTCTATCACTGAGCTTTCCATCATCATTTTCCACTCTAAACCGGACCACTATTTCTACGACTCTTTTCTCTCAAAATAAATTTACGACAATGACCAGGTGCTATGGGACAAGTCATGTTACTTGTATAATCTGTCATACCAGTCACGTGGTCCATTTATTGTGGAGAATTCATAACATTTTCTCCATGCAACTCATAATGTTTATTTTCGTAGTGGTATTCTCATTTGTTTGTGTGTTTGTTATAACCAGTGTCATTAGGAGGACAACATTAGACAATCTTTGAAAACAGAGGAGCAGCATGGAAACAGACCGGGAGGAAGACAGACGATAGAATAGGATTGCGCTCTCTTCCAACCCTCTACACCTTACGATAGAAGAGGAACGACTAAGTAAGTTATTATAGTGCGTTTAAAAAAGATCGGTCGACGATTGACTTCAAATATCTCCATATTCTTTGCACTGATAAACATGATTTTTTGCATGTGGTCTTATATTTTCAATGTCCCAACGTTTTTTTAAAAAATTCAATGTTGCAGGTAGTGTTCTCTTCTTGCAACGGCTAATTCCTTTGATCTTTTTTAACGAAGTAATTATTTATTCCTGGACGAAAATAATTTACCGTAAATGAAGGAAGTTGCATATTTTTGGCATGGGCGTCTATACAATTCGAATGTTAGAGGGGTTTGTTAACTGATTACTACGTGAGGTCCTTTTTTATTTCTTCGAAATATTTGAGAGAATAATAACGCCTATTCGTTGTAAATGTTACTTTTTATACTAAAACGTGAATGGATGCATGAAGAGGCGAAAGTACTGTGTATGTGAAAAATAGTAGTGAAATCGCGGAGATAAAAAGGAAATGAATTGGTTTACATATACACATAGATGGAGGAGAAAACAAATAAGGTATTTACACACTTATTCTGAGTCAGACGAGTCTAATATAGCGATGATTATTCTCGGCTGAACGAACGACAGTCCATCTTTTTTCCAATAGTCATTTTCCTCTTTTAAGACATGGTCTTCACATTTACACCAATAACACTGGCTAACAAAAAAAAAAAAAAAAAAATTTTTTTTTCTTTCTTTAACATTTCTATGTTTTTCTGGTCAATTTTAATGCGCTGTTTTTAAATCTGCAAACCGTTTTTCTCTATCAGGTCGCGATCTCTAGAAATGCGCAATTGAAGTTTTTTAACAACGCATACAGTATTACAACATCATTCGTACAAGAAGTATAACAGTTATGTAGGCTTGAATTTCTTTGCAGTCGACTTTCGTCGGTGAATGGCATGTGGTACATCGCGATGAAGCATCCAACAATAATCGGCAAGCATGGTCACACTCCACCGTCCTTGATAACGTGACTCCATTACGGCGATATCTTGATGGAATCGTTCTCCATGTTCATCGCTGACTTCGCCAAGGTTGTCAGGGAAAAAGTCAAGATGCGAATCGAGCAAATAGATTTTGAGGGACATGTTACAGCCCATAATTCTGTATGCATCTATGCACTGCTTAACAATATGCACATAATCGACAGATTTGTGATTTCCCAGAAAGTTATCGACGATCGATTTGAATGCCATCCGTGCGCAAAGTTCACTACCATGTAACAAGTTCTCGAATTGTTTGTCTGCAATAACTTTCCTAATCTGAGGTCCTACAAAGATACCCTCCTTTATCTTTGCATCGCTAACTTGCGGAAACTATTCTCGAAGATAAGGGAAAGCTTTGCTCGTTTTATCTAACTCTTTTACGAAATTCTTCATGAGCCACAACATTATATGTAACGGTGGTAACATGATGCTGTCTTTGTTAACTAATGGCTCGTGTATTACATTTTTATGCCCGAGCTGCATACGATCCCTGATAGGCCACACCTTTCTTGCATAATGTTCCTGTCTGTTGCGGCTGTCCCATTCACATAGGAAACAACAAAATCTAGTATATCCAGTCTGCATGCCCGTGAGAATTGCAATGACTTTTAGGTCTCCACAAATTCGCCATTGGTAGTCATTGTACTTTATTTTTGCCAAACGTATAGCCATATTGTCATAAGTTTCTTTCATATGAACAGAGTAGACGGCTGGAATTGATGAAAATAAATTTCCGTTATGCAATAACACGGCTTTTAAACTAGTCTTGGAAGAGTCGATGAAAAGTCGCCATTCGTTGACAATGTGCTCATGACTGAGGTGCACCATTACACCGTTTACATCTTTGCAAAAGCAAATGTCATCATCCATCTCAAAGTATTGAACAAGGTCTCTGTGTCTATGACGAAATTTAGATATCGGAGTATTGGGCGCTAAAAGATTCCATTCTTTGAGTCGCGAACCGAGTAATTCCGCTTGTCCTTTGGTAAGAGCAAGATCACTTATTAGATCTGAAAGTTCTGAATGGTTAATTAAGTGAACACCATCATTCACCGGTATATAATCCGAGTTAGAATTAGTTTCTAAAGCAGGTAAACTATCACTTTCTGATGGTTCATTCACGTCCAACGGATATTGTTCTGGTGGAACTGGGATCGGACACGTGATTGGATCATGAGGCACTGGTTTCAAAACTGATTCAATATTTGGATAAACCACAGACTTTCTAGTTTTAAAAGTGAAACCATGGATATTTGTCAAGCAGAAGTAACAATCAGTAGCGTGATTTGTCGGTTCACGCCATATTACTGGCACTCCAAAAGGCATCGACTTATGCTTCGGCGATTTTCGTAACCAACCTGCCAATGTGTTTGCATAAGTCGAACAAACTGCATTTGGCTTCCAAGATTTATTTGCATCATCAACTTTCGAATCGAAATAAAATTCATATGCTTTCTTTAGTAATGGTGTAAAGTTTTTCTGGTGAACACGATCGGTAAAATATCCGCACACTTAACAGAACAGACCAGCCGAATTTCTACAACTTCTAGAAGCCATATTTCGCTCAGAATTATTTCAAAATACAGTAACTATTTGAAAAATAGTGTAACATATGTCATGCATCTTTTAGCAGTATAAAAAGTAGAATTATTTTGCATTTTATTAATTTTTAATAAGTTATATAGTAAAAATGAAACGGAGAAAATAACGGTTTCCCAAAAATATATGTATTCACAAATATCTTAAGAACCCGATGTGATAGAGATAAACGGATTTCAAATTTGAAATCAGCGCAAGAAACTGACCTTAGAACACCTATTCTTATATAAGAAAGAAAAATGTTGTTTGTCAGTGTAATCTTTGTCTATCTGCGAGAGGGCGGCATATGTTAGTTCTTTCATATTGCATATTTTGAAAGTTTTATTTTCAGCTGCCACCTGTCTTTTAACTTTTGCCCAAACGAGTTCAGTTGGGTTTAAATGTGAATGATAAGGTGGCAGTCTCAAACACATATGACCATGCTGTTGAATCAACTTGTCTATATGGAATATCTTGGTCTTTTGTGACTTCTTAACAAGGGACAGTAATTCAGGTTTCAGAAACCCCTCGTTAAATGGAATGTCTTCTTTTCTGAGCCAAAGCTTTATAGTATCTTTTGTACTCGAAGATGTCGGGATTTTGTCTTCTTCTGCCACGGCGTTGTGGTATGATGCGTTGTCCATTATCGGACAGGATGGTCTGTCTAGGGACGGAAGAAGAGTATTTTCAATCCACTCTCTAAATATGTTACCGTTCATCTCGGTATGATAGTCCCGGTTGTCCGTATAATTGGAAGTGAAAATGAGTTCCACATTTTTCACTAGCCCATTATGTCTGCTGCCTGCATGTGCCATTATCAGACGTTGTCCTTTTCCACTGGGTACAAGAAAAATTTTCCAGAGGACCTCATCAAAAAATTAAAAGATGTTTATGGAGAAATGTTCGACTATGTAAGATCGAAGAATGAACTTGTTGTACTTTATTGTTCGGATGAGTTCTGCAACAAGTCAGTTCATGAGTTACTGCAGTTCTTAGTTGAAAATGATCTCAGTTCAGGCTTTAAAGAAGTGTTCAAACTGCTAGAATTGATAATGACAATTCCAACAACTACTGCTTCTGTAGAAAGATCGTTTTCAGCTTTAAAGCGAATCCACAGTTACCAGTGATCTACACAAGGTCAAGATCGACTCTCCAGTCTCAGCCTATTGTCCATTGAAAAGGACCTTTTGAGCAAGATTAGAATGAAGAAAACATTTTACGATGCTGTAACAGAGAAATTCCTGCAAAAGGAAAGAACAATAGATCTTATTTTCAAGTGAAACCTGTAAGTGAAAATATGTATTGTTTAGTTAATGTTTAATAGCTTGTCAAAAGCAGAAGAATCATAATCATTAGTTTGCCGAAGACTTGTAAGATTCCTTTAAGTACTATAATTTTGTTTATGTTCAGTTAAAGCAGAATTGTATATTTTATTTCTGTAAGACAAGTGTTCAACGGACTGCTCATGGCTATATTGGAGTAAAATATCTTCTGACATGCTGTCACTGTATGACAGCCACAGAGGTTGTGGATCAGATACATGGCAAAATACCAACATGATGGCTAACAAAGACCTAAGCGACGAATGTGAACTGGGCAAAGCAGATTTCAAACATTACTTTTCTGAAAATGGGCTGTAAACATCCGATTGCCTTGTGTACAGACTCACGAACACGTCGTTAACCTCATACGACAACGTTTGTCAGATGTAACAAATTATTACTTTCGCTAAAGTAATGTCTCATCTGTTGCTTGAGCACACACAGTGATTAGGCAGATTGCGCTGGACGATGTACGTGTTAATTTGTGTACTGATATCGGCCAAATGTTTAGTATTATCATCCACAAGGAGTGTCAGATAAACAGGCAAGACACAATATACTGAAAGTAGCGAAATGATGTAGATACAAAATATCAGCTCCAGTGGACAGAGAAAGAAAAGGGTGCGACTCGGAAAAATCGCAATAAAATAAATCGATTACTGCCGTAGTAAAACAAAGATTAGGAAGAAGAAGGGGTCGCCCCAATCCATTCTGTGACAATGCGCACCTGGTCGCTACTTGGCCTCCGAACTCAGTTTCTCTTCTTCGATAGTTCGGGTATCCATCATCTCCTGTAATAGTTTCTTGGTGAAAACATTTCGGATACTTCTTGATGCATTTATGGGAGTCCATGAATAGAGAATTTGGATTCAAATGTCCACAAGGCCCATGTATCATATTATTAATGACAATATCATATAATTTTGGGTCAACATTCTTGATGGGAAGTTCGGCACAAATCACAGAATCGTTTTCTTCAGGTCGAATTTTTGTTTTCAAGGCAAAGCTGTAAATGTATATGAGGGAGTCCACGCTTTAGCCACTCCACTGTATACATGAAACATTGAACTGTACCGAACATTTTACCTTTCGTTGTCAGATTTTCTATTTTCAGGTGAAACACTCTGCTAATTATGATGTGTTGTGTTAGTGTCATGAGAATGAGAATGATCTCAGCCAATGATGCACTTTTTTGGGGGGTACAAAATTGGCTGAGCGTACTTTCACGATGTGCTGTCACAGCAAGGTGATGGCGCCGTTTGGTTGGTCCTAGGTTCGATTCCCAGTAAGCCTATCACTTCTATTTATTGTCTGATGTCATTCTTTATGTCCAACGAGTACCTGTTTATTACCTTTGTTTATTTATGTATGTTCTAATTATGTCCAAAATATCTTGTGGAACCGTATTTTTATACAATGCACTTGTTATCTCGGGTGACTTGGGGTTGCACGTAAATGTTATATACAAATCTGGTCTACCAAAGCGTCTAACATATGCCAATGCGTCTTGCGTACGTTCGTGTAAATATCTTGGACATCCAGTAAAAGAAGACGGAAGTATAATCAACTGCCCCTTTTCTAACATGTTTTCATAGCCTCGCAAGGCATCCTGCAAATTGATATCATTTTTTGTCAGCTCTCAGTTGACGTTGGTTTGATCGTATATATGTTAAATGCTCAGTTTTAATTTTGGAGTAATGGTCAACCCAGAACTGATTGAAAGCGTGTAATATTTTTAGTACATCTGTGGCGGTTACGACGATATTCAACGGCAGACTGAACGTTATAAATTTCACCGAAAATTAAAACATAACAATTATTATTGTGACTTATCATATAAAATCTTAGTATCATTTTTTTTGGGATGCGTGGATGGCAGAGAGGATAGTGTGATTCGCTTGCATAGCTAGGCGGGGTTGTCGCACGGAAGGTCCAGTGTTCAAATCCTGGGTAAGCCACTAATGTCTGTTGTTTTTCTGTTGTCTAGTGTCCTACTTCTTTATTTCTTACGAGTGCCTGAAAACATACCTTTATGTTTGTTTCATATTAATTTATTGTGACTTATCTATTGATCTGGGATATATATCCCCTTTCAGACTATTTTGTAGAACTATTAAACCCTAAAAGTCTCTCATACATTGTTTCAATATATCTCTTATAGTTTAGCCGCCGTATCGAATTTTAATGTGCCGCACGCAAGATATTTGTCCAACTTGCGCAACATATTTCTTCACTGCTCAGCCACCGGATGAATCGTGATGATAAATAGCTTAAAATCATCACAGAGAAATGTCCAATACGTTCGAGAAAACCACATCAAAAAGTTCGCGAGTTTAAAGTTAATAAGTCACTGCCGTTTATGTGTAGATATGGACTACTGTATCTCTGTGGGAAACAAGACTTGGACAACGTTTGTATTGATCAAACGGTCACAAGTCATTCTTAATCCTCAGTGCACTACACAAATCAGTGCATAAACCATAATTACTTACATTCCATTTCACCTTCATCGGTTCTTTGAAGTTTAAATTTGTCTGGATGAGTTGTCTATGAAGCAACATAGATCACTTCAAAAATAATCTGGAGGAGTGTCGTGCTTAGATAGGTTTTAAAGTTAGGTAAGATCCCACATGAGTATAGGAGATGGCGATAGTACGTGAGAAGTATCATCATGTGACGTATTCTTTCCAGAACATTGTCTCCATTATAGCTGCTCTGAACGCATCACGATTCTGGACAAGTCGACCTGCATCAGCCAAAGACAAGTTCAGACTCTCTGTGATGTCCTGGGTCCACCGTCGTCTAGGTCGACCCCTTCCCCTTTTTTCAGGGACCATGTCTTCCATCACTGTTTTTTCCAGACTATTATGTCTTTTTATATGACCGAAAAATTTCAGCTTCCTTATTGCGATGGTATTTAGGAGCCAATGTTCCTGTACGTTTAGTGAGTGCAGTACTTCTCTGTTGGTCTTTTTTTCTGTCCAGAGTATCGTGAGAAGTATAAGTTTACGAAATAGAGTTTTCACGAGTGAATAGTTAAGGAGAAGATCTGTCTCTGGATTGAGTAGTTTCTCTAGTCCAGCCTATCTATACGACTATTTTTTAAGGTAAGACAATCTTACAACCCCTTATATTGAGGAACATGAATAGTAAAAGTGTAAACGCGCTGTGATAGATTTAGGCTCAGTTACAACAGGGCACACACACAAACGTTACAAAACAGGCCACTTAAACTTTGGTATGTCCCAAACCAACACACAGAACAGTTTATGTCGTCTTAGCATTTGAGGATAATGACACAACGTTCAAACATATTAAAATCAGACAGCCAAAAAAATGAGCTTCTTAAAAATTTGAAAATAACCGAATGAATCTCCCCTTGTTGAGAATTCTACTACTGAACAGTTGTTACGGCACTTAACCTTCTTCTTAAAGATCAAAGAAAATAACCCCAAATTCGCACTACGTTACGGAGAAGAATATGAAGAACACATTCCCCACTAAATTACTACTCAGTAAAGTACTCAGTTTAGCGAAACAAAAAAAGTACAATGATAGTAAAAATGGAAAATATTCACTCTCTGTCTCTATCTCTCACTCTGTCATATGTGACCACAGACACTCTTGCTTACCTAATGGTGGTGTTGGTATCCATTGGAAAAATTACAATAGTTTGAACCTATATGATAAGGGTGGATTTAGGATGACGTCAAATTACCACCCCTATCGACACCAGGTATTAAAGTGCAAGATGTAGGTGTCTTATCTGGTTTATAATGTTGCTGTGTATGTTGCAGTAGAGTAGTTCACAGGGTACAACACAGGCAACATGATGTGTAGAGTCATAGAAATGGTAACTTCGTTGTATAATTTTTACCATTTATTGCACGCCACAAAAACAGTCAGGATATTTATATCATCAACATAGTTCAACGAGTTCAGCATTCAAAATCATATTAGCCGATAGTCATGTGGAATCCAATACTCAATATTCGTATTGCAAACAGATGGCTTCTATATATTCGATATCATAGAGTTCTAGTTCGTGAAGCTGTATAAATAATATATATATAAATTCTGCAACAGTGTCAGCTGCAGATCATCAATGTTCATAGACAATAATAAATATTCCCTTCCTGATGCTAGCAGATCAGATGTATACAATAAGTCCGTTTACTGTCTGCACGTGAATAGCATACATGGATTACAGGTCAGCTCGACCTTTATAACATTCCTAAGTCTAACCATCTGACTTGGACGTGATCTCTGATATAACGAATCCTGGAACACAGACAATAGTCTTGCTGGTCTAGAGCGACCCATATGTATATATATATAACTAGTTCAGGTATAAAGATACCGGTGACTTAATCCTAGTCAAAGTACCTCTCCATTTTGAATCACACAGGCGAGCAAAAGGCGACAAAATGACGAACCTCTAGATGATAGCATAAAGTTCGATACAAGAGGAATTACCTTATTTCGGAAAATCAACCACGAACATATGCCTCCAGGCAGGCTTGAATAATACTGGGAAATAGTCTAGTTAGCTAACTAACTCACAAAGACAATGTATTTCCCTCAGAAAATCACAAGACGCAGGTTGCGTCTGCTCGCTACTCAGACCATTTCTTAACTGCCCCGAGCTGGGCGGAACAACAAACGAACTCTCCAAGTCGAGACATGCGCAGAACAACAATATCTGAGTCGCCGTTCACATAAGACGATTCTAAGAACATTCGAGATAAAAGTCTTACACAGTCGCGCCTTTTATGGTCATGAACAGAAAACGTAAAGACAGGTTTCAGACATCTACAACAGTTGACTGATACTACCAAATAAGGAGATATGGTCACGCTTCGTTCAAGACATTATAGACCGAACGTGTCTCGATACAAGAGTAGGTAAACTCATAAAAAAATAGCAGTATCAATATCTCGGGTTCTGTCCCTTTGACTGTAAAATATATATAATATACATTTCAGTCAAAAAATGATCATACATACGAAAAATGATTATACAAACGAAAAATAATAATGATCCGTGCGTAACACTATACTGTCAAGTGAGTTGTCCAAATCTGGCCCCAGTCCCGCCTATATATCGAATAATAATTACAAGGTGGACTCCACGTTTGGTGGGTTAATTTTTCTTGGATGAATTCATGTGTCACCGCAAATAGTTACTGAAGCAAGACGTGCTCGGGACGTTTACAGTTGCAAAAGGAGAAAAAAAATGCTTGTAATGCTAAGCATCTGGTTGCTAAGACAAATATTACAATATTTAACACTGATGGTGATGGTAAATCCTATCAGCTGGCTCTTATGGTGAGTGCCGATTTTAAAACAGCGTAGTTTTCTGGATCACGCAGTTGCTACGGCTGTCAAACGTCAGGAATATATGTTCTTTCATATGTCCAGTAGGCTGGAAAAATTGGATAAATAATTCTGGGTATTTCGTGAGTCCAGTTAACTTAAATTTTCAGTTTAAAATGTTAGTTTTTCTCTCTGGCCGTTCCTGTTCACATTGAACTTGGGGGACTCGTAAGGCCACGAATAAGACAATTTTGTCGTAAATTTAGTCAATGCAGAAAAAGGACCACAATAGCCTAAATAGCAGCCCATAATTTAACCGCTGGCAGCTGGTTGCGCTAAATCAGGTTTCTATGTTTATGAATAAAAAGAACGTTTAACCACAATGTAATGCTACTATCCTATACGCTAATAAGAGTACGAGACGATATATTTTCCTCTCCGTCACCTAATTAAAACTAAGAGGGAGACTCTATCTTACGCCTGTACTATCGCGCGTCACTTAACGAGTACGGATTTGGGTGAGACATGCAGCCTTTTCCCAACCTGCCGCCGGTAAAACGATCATCGCACAATGTCAGTTCTAAACATTAGGAGATTTAATATATCTGTACCTTGTGTGTCAGTGACGTTCTAACACAAATTCTCCATTATTTTGTGAAAGTACGAAGTCAATACTCTCTCAAATTATAAATAACAAATGCTTTTTCTGTGTGCAGAGTTTCTGTACAGTTGAACGGATGTTTTGTATTGGTTAATACAAGTAAAATAGCTTGAGTAAATATGAATAGTTTTGTATTGGTTAATACAAGTAAAATAGCTTGAGTAAATATGAATAGTTTTGTATTGGTTAATATAAGGAAAACAACGAGTAAATAAGAATAGTTTTGTATTGGTTAATACAAGTAAAAAAACAATAACAAAAATATAATCTCAGACCTAAGGGTCTTTTATATTTGGACATGCACCCTAATATAACCGACTAGGTTGAACGGGACGCGCCTTGCCAAAACGAGGCAAAACTTTATTTTTTTAAAAAAAAGTAAAACAACTTGAGTAATTAAGAATAGTTTTGTATTGGTTAATACAAGTAAAACATCTTGAGCAAATATTAATAGTTTTGTATTGGTTAATACAAGTAAAACATCTTGAGTAAATAAGAATAGTTTAACCATTGGTTAATACAATTAAAACAACTTGAGTAAATATGAATTGTTTTGTGTTGGTTAATACAATTAACACAACGAGTAAATAAGAATAGTTTTGTATTGGTTAATACAAGTAAAACAACTTGAGTAAATAAGAACTTGGGGGAAAAAACCACAATTTTTATTAAAATGTACACGTGTCAAATTCTTGATAAAATAAATCAAGTTTTAACATCTTCATACTTGCAAGTTCATTATCGTTAGTAACATATGGTACTCGTGTGGTTCTAGGACTGGTGACTATAAGTGTGGTATTTCATGTCACGGTTATCTTTAGTTTGTGTGTGTGTGTCAGTAGTCTGTGTGTTATATAATGTCTCTACTATCTTGTTAGTGTGTGTTATGTAAAGTCAGAATGTTATTTAGTGTCACAATTATCTTGTGTGTGAGTAGTGACAGTGAGTCTGTAATACAATATCACAATATTTTGTGCACATGACGCAATGAATCCATTTAAAAAAAAAAACAGTGACAGCTTGATGCCTCAATTATTGTATTTTGTTCAAGCGTTTGATCTCTGTCTATGTTTTCTTTTTTAACCTCATGCTTCGCTTTTATTTCTTCATATGAAGTCATTCTACACCAGTTTCTGTCTTATTTGTGAGAAGATATTCATATGGTCATAGATCACTTTTCACTTCGTGTCTTATCTTTTCATTTGTTATACGATACGTGTTCAATATCCGATGTTCTGTAACACCTCAACAACAAAAATACTAATAAATGCATAAATAGAAAAACCTACTAAGTGCAAGCAGAAACCACGACATAATTGTTTGTATCTGTAACAGTTGTTTCACTGTCTTTGTAATATGTATCACTGTGCATATCAAAAGAGCGCTGGTGGTAAACCTGTCTGGAATGTTTTGTAATAAAGGATGATCAAGAAATCGATGAAGCGCACTTTTCATCGCGGAAAACATTCTTGGGCTGCAAATGAGCCTGTTCAGTCTGTCAAGACTGTTACTGTTGAGATGTTAATGCAAATCAGCGTTCATTACACTGCCATAAGCACTACGTGAAATATTTTTACATGTATTAAAATAATCATAAAGAAAACATTTATTCTTTACATAAGTTATCAGATATGCAACAAAATTAACACACACACACACACACACACACACACACACACACACACACACACACACACACACACACACACACACACACACACACACACACACACACACACACACACACGCACACACACACACACACACACACACACACATATATATATATATATATATATATATATATATATATATATATATATATATATATATATATATATATATATATATATATATATATATATATATATATATGTTGTCACAGCGTGATTAACACAGCTGTGGACTGGCGGTGCTCCACTGGGAGCAGGTATGTAATGTCAGTCGTGTATAAGAGGTAGTCAGTAGAGTGGTTTGAACTTAACAACACGAAACTGCGAGGTCAGCAGGTCAGGGGTGAATGCAAGGAGAGTTCTGATTGGGGCAGTGAAGAAACGGGGGTCGAGGAGGAATTCTTCGAGCTGCTTCATAAGACAGTGGATGACTGCCTAGATGAAATTATCGTGCTCGGAGATTTCAGTGCCAGCGTTTGAAATGACCATGCTAGATGGGGTGGAGTTATCGGAAGATATGGAGAAGATACTCTCAATGACAACGGAAAGTGACTTCTTAGATTCTGCAATGAGCAGAATCTGATCATTAAAAACACAACGTTCCCCCATAAGCGCATACATGCATACACTAGATGTGAACCTACAAAGAATGAGAAGTCAGTTATCGACCTTGCCATAGTTAGGACGAGCTCAGTCAAAAATGACCAGGAAGCTAGAGTCTGGAGGAGGCCAGAGATTGGAAGTGATCACTACCTGCTTACAATCAGAAGAACAACTGAACGAGTTGCTCAGCCTAGGAACTGCCCACAACTGCAAGAAACAAAGTAAACGAAAGGGAGAAATGAGCATAAAGACCGATAAGCTGAGAGATCCAGAAATTAAGACCAGATATCAGGGGCTTATTGATACAGAAGAACAACCTGATGACTTGGAAACCCTCTGGCTAAAAATCAATGACATCATAAAGACAGCTGCTGCAGAAGCATGTGGTGAAGTCCGACTTGGGAACAAGAGAAAGAGGACACCTTGGTGGACAGAAGAAGTCAAAGAGAAAACAAGAGAAAAGAAAATGGCATGGAAACAATACTTAGTAGCTAACAACACAGCAGGACAAATAGAGAAATATAGAGAATATGTGACACTCACAACAGAAGCAAAGAACAAGGTGCTAGCAGCAAAACATAAGTCCTGGGAAGAATTTGGAGAAAAGCTAGAAAAAGATGAGCAAGAAAACCAGAAATTGTTCTATAAGACCCTAAAGAACACGAGGAAGGAAAAACAATGCCCTCTCAAATTAATAAAGGACAAGCAAGGCAAATTGCCCCGAAGGAAGTAATGGAAAGATGGAAAGAATATTTCTCAGAACTCCTTGATAGTGAGCAAGGTCAAAGCATTAAAAATGATAACCACTAGCGCAGAAGAGAAAAACCAATTGTGGTGAAGATGACATAAAGATGGAAGAACTGAAGGCACCACTGGAAAAAATCAAGATGGGCAAAGCAGCAGGGCATGATTGTATAACACTAGAAATAATTAAGTACATGGGAGCATCAGGCGACCTATTACAGGCAGCATGGTGCAACAAGGATATACCAAAGGATTGGTAGATTGCCATCATAACACCGATTTTCAAAAAGGGTGACAATCGACAATGTGGAGGCATATCCCTTCGAAGTGTCCCTGGTAAAATCTACTCTAGAATCCAAAAGCAGAGACTCCGACGCCTAGCTGAGCCACATTTGGATGAGGTCCAGTGCGGATTCCGAGCAAACCGAAGTACTCAAGACCTAATCTTCACACTCAGACAGCTGAGTGAAAAGGCCCTTGAGTATAAGAGTGAGATCCATCTTTGTTTCATAGATCTGGAAAAGGCGTTTGACAGGGTCCCCTGGAGCAAACGTTGGGACTGTTTGGCAAGGAAGAACATTCCAGCACCTCTGATTCATGCTATACAGAGCTTCTACAAGTCTTGAAGAAATTATGTGAGGACAGCAAACTATAAGTCAGAAGAGTTCAGGACCACCACTGGTGTAAGACAAGGTGATATTCTGTCACCTTATCTTATCATACTCCGCATGGACGATGTCATCAATGCATGTAAGGAGAGAACAAGAAAGTATTCAGTGGGCTACTGGAAGATGAGACAGGTCTGTATTTTAGAGCTGGCATTTGCTGATGATGTCGTTCTGATTGCTAAATCAGAGGCACATCTCCAATCCAACCTGCAAGTCTGGAAGGAAGAGCTGGAGAAGAGAGGGATGGTCATAATCAGCTTTAAAACAAAATCCATGGTGATATCACGAGAAGAAAGAGTACATCAGATTAAGCTGGGAGAACAGGTCCTGGAGCAGGTCGACCACTTTAAATATCTCGGAGCTATTATAGACCGAAAGGGAGGCATCAGAAAAGAGTTGGCCACTCGAAAAGCAGCAGCTGGGAGATTTTTTCAGGCCATAAATCGAGGATTCCTCAGCAAGAGAGAAGTTGGTAAGAAAACGAAGATGGCTGTATACCGCTCCATCTATGTCCCAGTCTTGAAATATGGATGCGAGTCATGGGCAAAGACCACAACCCACAAAAGCCAGATCAAAACCTCAGTAATGAGGTATCTGAGGAAGGTGGTTGAAGTAACAAGAAGAGACATGGTTTGCAATCAGACGATACGTCAAGGCCTAACATCCGATCACTTACAGACCCAAGAAGAACAGCCAACTAAGATGGTTTGGCCATGTCTGAAAAATGGGAGAAGATCGGATACCACGACAAGCATGGGGAAAAAAAACCAGGGATCCAGACCCCCAGGACGACCCAAAGTCCGCTGGGAGGACAACAATAGACAATCTTTGAAGGACCGAGGACTAGAATGGAACCAGGCCAGGAGGAAGACATCAAGCCCCACCTCCGACAACTGACTACAGAGATTACAGTTATATAACTAGGTACATCAACAAATACACTGTCAAGTAAACAGGTACTACACATCAAGCCCCACCTCCGACAACTGACTGCAGAGATTACAGTTATATAACTAGGTACATCAACAAATACACTGTCAAGTAAACAGGTACTACTCATCAAGCCCCACCTCCGACAACTGACTACAGAGATTACAGTTATATAACTACGGGTAGAAAAATAAAGCAGACAATCCGTCAACAACGAGCAAAAACCGTAGAACAAAACACAGTGAAAACAATATTTTGATACGAGAAGTAAGACACACTGAAATTATAAATAACTAACCGGAATTTCAGAGGGCACATGTCGTCCATTACTTTTAAAAAAGGGATATTAAAACGTGATACTTTTTTGTTGTTGTGAAAGTTGCTCTAGACAAGAAGATAAGAATAAATCAAACAACATAAATACAGGACTTATGACAATGGTTATAACGAACACAACAACAAATGATAATAGCACAACAAAAATAATAATTTGTTCGTGACCACCACGGTCACACAAGAGAAACCAATAGCAAGTGATCCAGATCTCCAGGAATACCCAGAGTTCGTGGAAAAGGGGGGGGGGGGAGCATTAGATAATCCATGAGGGACCAAAGACTAGACTGGAACCAGGCCAAAAGAAACACAGCTAACAGGATAACATATCCGAGAAGGCTAACCATCATATCTCACTACCCAGGGGATCGGGGAGGAGTATATCATTATTGTACCCACTGGTTCTGAACAAATTCCATCCAAAATATTCCCTGTACTGGGTTTGAACCGGGTACTTATAGAACTAGATGAGGGCGCCACACCTCATATCTACTCTGGCCCCCAGGGTAGAAGTGGAACCAGCCCCCAGGGAAGAAGAGGTACGGACCCCAGGGTAGAAGAGGAACCAGCGCCATGGGAAGAAGAGGAACCAGCGCCAAAGGTAGAAGAGGAACCAGCCCCCAGGATAGAAGAGGAACCAGCCCTCAGGGTAGAAGAGGAACCGGCGCCCAGGGTAGAAGAGGAACCAGCCCCCAGGGTAGAAGAGTAACCGGCCCCCAGGGTAGAAGAGGAACCAGCCCCCAGGGTAGAAGAGGAACCAGCCAAAAGGGTAGAAGAGGAACCGGTGCTTAAGGTAGAAGAGGAACCGCTCCCCAGGGTAGAAGAGGAACTGGCGCCCAATGTAGAAGAGAATCCTGTCCCCCGGGTAGAAGAGGAACTGGCCCCTAGGGTAGAAGAGGAACCGGCTTCCAGGGTAAAGAGGAACCGGTCCCGAGGATAGAAGAACAACCGGTTCCAAGGGTAGAAGCGGAACCAGCTCCCAGGGTAGAAGAGGAACTGGCGCCCAGGGTAGAAGAGGAACCAGCCCAAACGGTAGAAGAGGTACCGGCGAAAAGGGTAGAAGAGGATCCGGCCCCAAGGGTAGAAGAGGAACCGGCGCCCATGTTAGAAGAGGAACCGGTCCCCAGGGGAGAAGAGGAAACGGCATCCAGAGTAGAAGAGGAACCAGCCCCCAGGGTAGGAGAAGAACCAACCCCCAGAGTAGAAGAGGAACCAGCGCCGAGGGCAGAAGAGGAACTGGCGCCCCGGGTAGAAGAAGAATCAGCCCCCAAGGTAGAAAAGGAAGCAGCCCACAGGGTAGAAGAGGAACCAGCTCTTAGGATAGAAGAGGCACCGGCGCGCAGGGTAGAAGAGGAACCAGCCCCTAGGGTAGAGGAAGAACCAGCGATCAGCGTAGAAAAGGAACCGGCCCCCAGGGTAGAAGGGAATCCTACGCCCATGGTAGAAGAGGAAACGGCCGCCAGGGTGGAAGAGGAACCGGCGCCCAGAGTAGAAGAGAAACCAGCCCCCAGGGGAGAAGAAGCACCAGCCCCCAGGGTAGAGGAGGAACCGGCGCCCATAGAAAAAGAGGAACGAGCAATCAGGGTAGAAGAGGAACCAACCCCAGGGTAGAAGAGGAACTGGCGAACAAGGTAGAAGAGGAACCAGCCCTCAGGGTAGAAAAGGAACCAGCCCCAGGGTAGAAGAGGAGCAAGCGCCGAGGGTAGAAGAGGAACCGGCGCCCAGGGTAGAAGAGGAACCAGCCCATATGGTAGAAGAAGAACCAGCCACCAGAGTAGAAGAGGAACCGGCGCCCAGGGTAAAAGAGGAACAAGCCCCCAGAGTAGAAGAGGAACCAGCCCCAGGGAAGAAGTGGAACCGGCGCCCAGGGTAGAAGAATCGGCCCCCAGGATAGAAGAGGAACCGACCCCAAGGGTAGAAGAGGAAACAGCGTCCAGGGTAGTAGAGGAACCAACCCCAGGGTAGAAGAGGAACTAGCATCCAGGGAAGAAGAGGAACCCGCGCCCAGGGTAGAAGCGGAACCAGCTTCCAGTGCAGAAGAGGAACCGGCGCCCAGGGTAGAAGAGGAAACGGCGTCCACGGTAGAAGAGGAACCAACCCCCAGGGTAGAAGAGGAACCAGCCCCCAGGGTAGAAAAGGAACCGGCGCCCAGAGTAGAAGAGGAACAGGTCCCCAGGGTAGAAGAGGAACCGGTGCCCAGGGTAGAAGAGGAACCGGTCTCCAGGGTAGAAGAGGAACCGGCCCCCAAGGTAGAAGAGGAAGCGGCCGCCATGGTAGAAGAGAAACCGGCCTCCAGGGTAGAAGAGGAACCGGCCACCAGGGAAGAGGAGGAACCGGTCCCCAGGGTAGAAAAGGAACCGGCGCCCAGGGTAGAAGAGGAACCGGTCCCCAGGGTAGAAGATGAATCGTCGCCCAGAGTAGAAGAGGAACTGGTCCGCAGAGTAGAAGAGGAACCGGCCCCAAGAGTAGAAGAGGAACCAGCCCGCAGGGTAGAAGAGAAACCGGCGCTTAGGGTAAAAGAGGAACCAGCCCCCAGGGTAGAAGAGGAACCGGCCACCAGGGAAGAGGAGGAACCGGTCCCCAGGGTAGAAAAGGAACCGGCGCCCAGTGTAGAAGAGGAACCGGTCCCCAGGGTAGAAGATGAATCGTCGCCCAGGGTAGAAGAGGAACTGGTCCGCAGAGTAGAAGAGGAACCGGCCCCAAGAGTAGAAGAGGAACCAGCCCGCAGGGTAGAAGAGGAACCGGCGCTTAGAGTAGAAGAGGAACCAGCCCGCAGGGTAGAAGAGTAACCGGCGCTTAGGGTAGAAGAGGAACCAGCCCCCAAGGTAGAAGAGGAACCGGCGCACTGGGTAGACGAGGAACCGGCCCCCAGGGTGGATGATGAACCAGCCATCAGGGTAGAAGAAGAACCGGCCCCAGGGTAGGACAGGAACTGGTACCCAGAATAGAAGAGGAACTGGTCCCAAGGGTAGAAGAGGAAGCGGCCTCCAGAGTAGAAGAGGACCCGGTTTCCAGGGTAGAAGAGGAACCGGCGCCCAGGGTAGAAGAGGAACCGGCGCCCTGGGTAGAAGAGGAACCGGCGTCCAGGGTACAAGAGAAACCGGCCCCCAGGGTAGAAGAGGAACCATCCCCCATGGTAGAAAAGGAATCGGCGCCTAGGGTAGAAGAGGAACCGGCGCCCAGGGTAGAAGAGGAACCAGCCCCCAGGGTAGAAGAGGAACCAGCCCCCAGGGTAGAAGAGGAACAAGCCCCCAGGGTAGAAGAGGAACCAGCCCCCAGGGTAGAAGAGGAACCATCCCCCAGGGTAGAAGAGGAACCATCCCCCAGGGTAGAAGAGGAACCGGCGCCTAGGGTAGAAGAGGAACCAGCGGCCAGGGTAGAAGAGGAACCAGCCCCCCAGGGTAGAAGAGGAACCAGCCCTAAGGGTAGAAGAGGAACCATCCCCCAGGGTAGAAGAGGAACCGGCGCCCAGGGTAGAATATGAACAGCCCCCAGGGTAGAAGAGGAACCAGCCCCAGGGTAGAAGAGGAACCAGCCCCCAGGTTAGAAGAGGAACCATCCTCCAGGGTAGAAGAGGAACCGGCCCCCAGGGTAGAAGAGGAACCAGCCCCCCAGGGTAGAAGAGGAACCATCCCCCAGGTAGAAGAGGAACCATCCCCCAAGTTGGAAGAGGAACCGGCCCCCAGGGTACAAGAGGAACGACCAAGTCAGAAAAAGTCCTTAAAAGATTGTTGTAGTGCGCTTATTTGGCGCCAATAACACATTTTGTTGTGCTCATCTGCGACTACAGCATATGGATATGTTGTTGTTTTGATGAGGTGATGTGTGCCTCTTCTCGTTCCATCTTGGTCTACCCTGTTCAACCTGAAATTTGGTTATAATTTTTTAATTCAAGCCTTTGTTTTTCATACTGTTTACAGTGGATCAGGTAGTGGTCTAAGTCATTCTCTTCCTGACATTCTTGGCAGCGTGGTTCTTCTATCATAAAGTATGCTGCACCGAAACGGAGACGCCACAGTTTTTTGTTTGATGGTATCTTTAATTCTTCTCGGACCTGGCACGTACTCGTTGGTTCTTTCAGCAATTTGAACGCGTGTCTGCTTTTTCTACTGTTCTTCCATGTTGTCTTCCATTCCTCGTTTATAGTTATCTTCACTTGGCTCTTGATCTCTGACCTTCCCATTCCTGCTCTTATATTGTTTTTACTTGTTCTTCAATTCTTGGCGTTCGGATTTGCCAACTCGTTACCAGCAATACCCATGTGTGCTGGAACCCACACTAACCTCACACTACATCCTCTGTTCCCTAGTGATATATTAATTGCTAGAATTTCTTCCTTTATGTCTGGCCGGCTACATTTACCTGGGTGTTCTAGAGCTTGTAGGGATGATAGTGAGTCTGTAAATATCGTAACAGCTTCTGGTGGGTTATCTTCGTTTATTTCTAAACTTTTAAGAATTGCTACCATCTCTGCGGTAAAAATCGAAGTCCCTTCAGTTACACTGTAGCTCTTTTTTATTCCCCACTGTGGTATTACGACTCCGGCACCGAGTATCCCACTATCACCCTTGGATCCATCAGTGTAGACGGCCAGACTTTGTTTAGTTAGTTGATCTATGAACTTTGTACTTATCATTTTGGCTTCCTTATCTTCTATGTTTTGTTTGATCTTTTCAGTAAGCGAGTAGTCTATGATTGGTGTTTTTAGTTCAAAGGGTGGTATTTTGCTTCTATATTTATTACTATTTTCAATTGTGTTTGACAGTTCTTTGAACTGCGTTAGATCTTCTATAGTTCTCCACCCTGTTGGATATCTATCTTCATTTAAGGGGACGTCCCATACACTTGGTTGGTTTTTGACAAATGCTTTATGTGCTGGGTGGGTCACTTCTTGTGCTACTTTACTCCAATAGTTTAATCTTAGTTCTTTCCGTCTTAGACCAAGGAGCATTATGCCAAGAGCTACTTCCAGTGCTTCTACTGGTGTCGATATAAATGCATCAGTAATGGTTCTCATGGCTGCATTTTGAATTTTGTCTAGTTTTGCTTTGTTAGAAGCTGCAGCTGAGTCATAGACTATGCTGGCATAATCCAGTTTACCCCTGATGAAAGACTTTGCTGAAAATCATACCTACTGTTTTGTTTACATTAATGTGGAAGCCCCAACTTTTCATCCACTCTGAAACTTTGTCTATTTGATTTTGAATTTTTTTGTAAACATGGTCCAAGTTTTTTTCCAGATCGCCAAAATGGCAGTGTCATCTGCAAATTGTGATACTGCATTCTTTATGTCGTTAATTTCACCTGCTAAGTCATTTACAGCTATAGTGAAAATTGAAGGTGAAATCACTGATCCCTGAGGAATCCCATTCTGTTGTTCATATAAATGTGACTTATCATTGTTTACCTGTACAGCAAAATACCTGTCCTGTAAAAAAGTTTTCTATATACCTATAGGTTTTACCAGTGATGCCAATCTTTTTCATTTTGTAAAGAGCTCCATCTCGCCTGCATTTATCATATGCTCTTGCGACATCTAGAAAAACTGCTACTGTTTTCTCTTTTCTCTTGAACCCTAGCTTTACATCGTGTTCTAATCTTACTAGCTGGTCTACTGTACTTCTGTCTGCTCTAAACCCTGACTGGATTGGGCTATATAACTGATTTTTTTCCAGGTAGAATTTAACTCTTTTGTTAACAACAGTTTCCAGTATTTTACCTAGTTGTGATGTTAAGGAGAAAGACCTATATGAACTTACATCATGGGCTTCCTTATCGGGTTTTAGGATGGGTACTATCATAGCTACTTTCCATGCTTTTGGTATCTTTCCTAAGCTCCAGATTTTGTTATAAAGAAAAGTTATTATGTTTATAGTTCTTTTGGGTACTTTCTTAAGGATTTCATAACTAAGTATATCTTGCCCTGAGGCAGTATTAGATTTATCTTTTATTGCATTAGTTATTTCTTCCTTTGGTAGTCTGATTGTTGGCAGGCTTTAAATATTATTCTGTTAGATTCATTCCTAATAAGTTTATACTCATCATAGTTTTCTTCTGTTCTGTTATTTCTATATTTTTGTAATGCCCGTTTTCTTCTCTCATGAATTTCTGCACAGCTTTTATTCCACCAGGCAATTGGTTCTTTATTCCATTGAGTTTCTCTTTTCTAATTAATGTTATTTATTGGTTTAAGGTGCTGTGGCATATTTTTATTTGGTATATATTTTATTGCTATTTTCAGATTTTCATTGGTCAGTGTTTCCGCCCACAAGTCAGTATCATCTGATTCCATGTCTTTATATTCCATCACCTCCAGGTCTGATTGGAAGGCTTCCCAGTTTGCTTTTTTATAGTTGAAAGTCAGTTTCTCTGGTTCTGGGTTCGCACTGACATTTTCATGCATGGTTATTATAATGGGCAGATGATCTGAGTTTGTGTCTTGTAACACTTCCCAATTTTAATTCGCTAGGTTGTTAGTTGCCATACTTATGTCTATTGCTGAGTCTGCCCTGTTAGCTTGTGGATTAATTCTAGTTGCAGTTCCATCATTTAGTATTAGTAGTTCATTATTTTCTATGAAGTCAAGTAGGCATTTTCCTGCATTGTCTGCATGTTGTCCACCCCAAGCATAAAAATGGGAATTAAAATCGGCTACTATGACTGTTTTGGGGCCTAGTCTGGTGCTTATGGATAGTACTTCTTCATCTTTAATTGTGCCATCTTTAGCGTATCATTTAGGATTGTTATATTGTTTCCTTCAGCTGCTATAGTAACCTGGATACCTTCTATATTAGTTGTATTAAATACTTCCCAGTCTATAATTTTAAATTTTTCGCTAACTAAGACTGCGACACTACCTCATCTTCCTTGTTTCCTATCGTGCCTAAGTATCTTAAAGCCCTTACAACTATATCTACTGTTTGGGTTTAAATGGGTCACTTGAAGAGCATATATAGTGGTAGTTCCTATTGTCTCTTCTAGTAGGGGTGCAAAACTCTTTTTGATACCCCTACATTTCCACTGTATAATTCTAAATACGTTGAACTTTAACATCATCTAGTATCCCTTTTATTTTGGTTAAACTATCAAATTTGCTCTTATTCTGTATTTCCTAAACTCGTGGGCCCACTATCAACCATGTTTTCAAGAAATTCCTCATTTAGACTTGTCATTTTGTACCTAATTTTTTCCATTAAGTGTGGTAAAAGTACCTCAACTTGTTCTTTGATAGTTTCTTTGATAGTTTCTTTTAGGTTGCTTTTGTTTTCCTGTCTCCTTATGTACTTTTTGACCACTTTCCTACTTTCATCCAATACTACATTCACTTCTCTCCCTATGTTAATCTCCTGTCTTTCACTTTCCATTCTTTTTAGTATTATTTCATTTTCCTTTTTTAGTTCAGACATTTTGACTAGTATTACCTATTTCATTTTCTTCTTTCAGTACAGCCAGTTTAGCTACATCCTGATAAAATTTGGTGCTGTATGGCTTTTACTTCTTGAAGCAATGCCTCTGCACTTTTCTGCGCATTCCCATTTTCCAATGTTGTAGCTGAACTGTCTGGCTGGCTGTTTTCTTTTGTTTTGTTAGTTACTTTCAGATCTTTTTCTTTTGACAGCTGCGTTTTAATATTTATTATTTCTTCTTTTACAGACTTGATTTCTTCTGCAACTTTACTGTTTGTGTTTTTTTGTGTTTTCTTTTATTTCTTTAATTACTGTTTTAAATGGTGTTCTTGTTAGGATGGATTCTTTTAGTGCTTGTTTGGTTTGCTGGTACACTGGACAGCCCTGATACCTGGCACTGTGGTTCCCTTTGCAATTGATACACTTTCTGTTCCCATTCGCCTTTTTGTAGTCGGTATCTGCCTTTGTCTTTTCACACTGTTTAGGGGGGTGATTACTGGAGAAGTATCTACAAACTGTTCTCCTTTTACAATTGTTCCTTCCGTGGCCGAATTTCAGACAGTTGGAGCACTGTAGCACAGGGGGAATGTAAGCTTCGGTGTGCTTCTTGGTTTTTCCCAATAGTAGCGTTTTAGGGGTTTCCCTCCCTTCTGCCGTTATTATAACCACTGGGGTTACAATACTCCCTTTCACCATTATTCTGTCCACGTGTACTAGCTTTATGTCTGGGTTATGTTTTGCGAGGATGTTCATAACTTCCTCGCTTGAAAGGTAAGTGTTTATTCCTTTTAACACACATCTACTGGTCTCTTTTGCTAGCTCTATCTTTACTTTTATGTCATGTGCAAAAGTCACTGTTTTTGCTTCTACTTTGAGTTCCTCTAACATCTCTTTTATTCTGTCACTCTGATTTGGGGTAATTATTATGACAAAATGGGTTTTTGAGATTTTGGCTATCGCCTTTTTGCCTTACACAGGATCAAGGATGGTTATAATTTTGTCTTCATCTAGTGCCTTGATCTTGAGAGCCTCACCAGCTACTTGCGTTATCTTTAAACCACATATGTTTACTACATCTTTATTTGTGGGAACTGCCTATGTTGCTGTATGTCTTGAGTCTTTTTTTATACTTTCATTGCTATTTTTTTGGTTAGTATTTTCTTCTAGTTTATCATGCCTGGTGTTCCTACCTTGGTTTTTAACTGCTTCTGCCCACGTTTTGCCTTCCTTTGTTGTTTTTACTTCTGAGCCTCCTTCCAGTTTTTCCCTTATTGTTTCTATCCTGTCCGTTACTTCTGTGTCTCTGATTTCAGTGTTCGTGGTCCTGTTTTTTTCCGTCAGGTTTAATGTTTTGTCCTTTTCATTGGCTTTTCCTTCCCCGGACTGTTTCCTGGATAATAGTGCCATTGTCCCTGACTAGTTTGAATTTTTCCAGGTAACTTTAATATATTTGCTTTAGGCCTACATAAGTTATATTTTGGTGGCTGGATATTATTATTAATAATCTTCTTCTTCGATCCTTAACCACCGACCGTCAAAGCAGTCAGTGGCCATCACGCCTAGTGGCGTCTTGTAGGGCAACAACAAATTGATTCCACTTTGCACGGTCGGTGGCCATCCTTCGTACAGTGCCCCAACTCTGGTTCATTCTTTGCATCTCAGCCTCCACAGTCCTCCGCCAAGTTGTTTTTGGTCGGCCTCTCTTTCGCTTTCCTTCAGGGGGTCCAAAGCATAGCTGTTCTTGTGATGGCATCGGGGTCTCTTCTGAGGACATGACCAACCCAGCTCCAGCGTCTGCCAGCTATGATGGTGTGCATGTCCTCTTGCTTGCTACGAGTAAGCAGATCTTGGTTGGTGATGGTATTCGGCCAAAAGATGCGGTGAATTTTTCTTAGGCATGTTGTGTGAAAAGAGGACAATTTTGACATTTCCTTCTCTGTGACTCTCCAGCATTCCGCACCATAGAGAAGCACAGAAAGCCCGCAACTCTGGTATAATCTTAATTTTGTGCTTGTGCTGTATTGGGAGGACTTCCAGATGTTATTTAGGCTAAAGAAGGCTGTTCTTGCCTTATTCATTCTGATGTTGATGTCTTTGCCTGCCCCACCGTCTGGTGTTACTATGCTTCCTAGGTATGTGAAGGTATCTGTCTGTACCAATTGCTGATTCCTTACTGATATGGGCTCAGGGTTGCTCACATTGAGCTTCATGACCTCAGACTTCTTTAAATTGATGTTCTAGCCCACCTGCTGGCTAAATTTATTAAGTCTATCCGTTTTTTCCTGGATGTGTTGATGTGAATGTGCCAGCAGTGCAATGTCATCTGCATATTCCAGATCTTCCAATGTAGAAAATGTAGTCCATCTTATTCCTCTTGGACTGCCCTCTGTTGTCTGGCGCATCACCCAGTCTATGACTGTTAAAAAAAGAGTGGTTGATAAGGGGCATCCCTGTCGTACTCCTGTCTTCACCTCGAAGGTTAGGTTGCTCTGCCCAACACTACACGTAAAGTTGGCATAGAGGCTTTTTATGATTGACACTATGCAGCTTGGAATTCCATAAGCCCTCAGTATTTTCCATAAACTGTCCCTACGTATGCTGTCAAAAGCCTTTTCAAAATCAACAAAATTTATGTAAAGCTGTCTTTGCCATTCTGAGCACTGCTCTATAATGTTCATGAGAGTGAATATATGGTCTACACATCTTCTGTTCTTTCTAAATCCTGCTTGTTCTTTCCTCAGTTTGTAGTCTACTGCCTTTGAAATTCTCTGTATAATTATCCTGCCTAGTATTTTGCTGGGAACTGAGAGAAGAGTGATTCCTCTCCAATTATTGCAGTCTGCAAGATCTCCCTTTTTGGGCAATTTTACAATTATTCCTTTTTTCCACTCTGATGGTGTTGTCCCCGTTTTCCACACTTGTGCAAATATTGGTTCTAATAGTTCTGCTGCTAGCTCAGGGTCTGTCTTAAATAGCTCTGCATTTAAGTTATCATGGCCCGGAGCTTTACCGTTCTTTAACCCTTTGATTGCTGTGATGATTTCTTCTTTTCGTGGAATGTCTGTATTTACATCTAGATCGTTTTCAGCCTCAGGAACATTCAATTGTGTCTCTGGTATTTCCTTGCGTTCCTGTCAGACAGACAACAAATAGTCTCTTACAATAATTCCTTGTCGAACCCAACCGTTGTCCATACAGGTGTTCCTCAGGGCTCTATTCTCGGCCCTCTTCTATTTACCGTATACATTAATGATCTTCCTCTATATTTCAAACACTCATCATGTGACCTTTTTGCCGATGACTGTACTGTCTATACTAGTGATAAATGTTGCACCACACTAGAACAATCTTTACAAAACGATACACATAATCTTATTACGTGGAGCAACGAGAATCGCATGCAAATAAATATTAGTAAAACAAAATGTATGTTAATATCAACCAGACAAAAACTACAAAACTTGCAGAAAACAACACTTCAGCTCTTCATTGGAACATCACTAATTGAAAACGTAAATGAACACAGAACTCTAGGTATCACTGTTGACCAACACCTAAGTTGGAACTCACATGTATATGCACTCACAAAGCAAACAGCACAAAAAGTTTACCAATTAGCCAAAATTAAACATTTCCTGGATGAAGAGGCAAGGAAAATGTTCTACATATCTCATATACAAACGCATCTAGACTATTGTTCCACAATCTGGGATGGTTGTTCTGTCTCCAACACAAGAAGGCTCCACTCGCTTCAAAAACGCGCAATGCGCCTTGTTGCTGATAAACACCAATCACATTGTATAGATTTATATAATTATCTTCAAATATTACCCCTCAGGAAGGGCTTCCTCTTTAACAAAGGGAAATTTATTCACAAAATCCTGTCACAGAATGCTCCAAAGTATCTTTGGCCGCTTTTAAAATACAATGACAGACGTAGTCAGCGCTTAAATAAATTACAGGTACCCAAGCCCAGGCTTGACCTATTTAAAACTAGTTTGGCTTACTCAGCTGCTCATCTTTGGAACAATCTTCCCAATGACCTGAAAAACACGCACAGTCCTTACTCATACAATCGTATACTATTCAAATACTTTATGAGTGCTGATTATATGCCACCCTAACTGATTGTGTTGTACTTTTATCTAATATACTGTATGGAGGCTCTGATGATCTAGTTTTTATTACAATATACTTATTCTTAATATTATATTCTTAATAACTTATATTCTTAATTTTATTATCAGGTACTGTTAATGTATGCTGTTATACTTCCTTGTAATGTTGCACTGTCCTTAAATTAATACTTTCAGTACGCTGGAGAATGTTGAGTAACAGTAATAAAAGATGAGCAAGAGGATGGAAGAATGCAAGAGGGGACTGGGTCCGATTTTCAACCCTTGGCAAATTAATTGCTTTCGTATATGTCTATCTAACTATCTACCTAGTCTGATTCTGGTCTTGAGTTTGGGACGCAAAGGAAATGGAAAGGAAAATGGAAAGTAACTGTCTACCCACCTCATCTTGATGAACCTAAAAAAAAAAAAAAAAAAAGTTCCTGAGTCATTCAGTTGAACACCGTATGAACATTTTACAAGTTCTCATAACATACCTCTGAATATGTCTCAAATCACTAATTTACAGTACGAAGAATTCGTTTTTTTTTTTTTTTTTTTTTTTTTAAATTTATTTATTTTTTATTTATTTATTTATTTTTCAAATTCATTATTACTATTAATTTTTTTTTTTTTTTTTTTTAAATTATTTTATTTTATTTTAAAAACACTTTAATTATGATGATTATTGCAAATGTAATATTACTTTTATAATGATAAATGCCTTAATAATGCTTAAAGTAAATGTGAGGATGAAAGGATTAGTATACATGATGAGAGAGAGAGGAAGGGCAGAATGTCAGACGGACCTGCGTGCCCAATTCTTAACCCTTTGAAAATAAAGTTCGTTCGTTCGTTCGTTCGCTTCCTGTCCCTCTGCTGTCTTGATGAGATTTCCTTGCTTATCTCTTACTAATGTAATATTGTTTGCACCTTGTTTTCCGCTGATGAATTTAGTTATTTTGTATACTGTGCTTTGTTCATTTCTCAGTGCTGCCTCTTCTGCCTGTTTTGCAAGATCGTCTAGGAAATTCCTTTTGTTGGCTCGGGTTTGGCGTTTAACTTCCCTGTCCAGCTGGCTGTACTGTTCGCTTGATAGTTGCTTTAACCTGGGGGACTTCGCTTCTGTTTTCTTTCTTTTCATTTCCTTTCTCATCTTTATGGTGTTTAGTGTTTCTGGTGTTATCCAGTCTTGCTTCTTCCTTTCCTGGAATCCTAAGCATGATTTGCTACTTTCCTTATATACTGTTGAAATGGTGTTGAAATTCTGGTCTATATCATCAGTCAATGTCTTTTCCTGGCTTTTGGCAAATTGATATCGTTTCTTAATGTCGGCCGCAAAAGCTTTTCTGGTAAGGGGGTCCTTCAATTTGCCGATGTCAAACCTTTTCTGTGCAGTTACAGACGGCCCAGCCCTTCCCAGTCTCACCTTCAGCCTTGCTACCACCAAATGGTGATCACTTCCCACATCTGCACCTCTTCTCACCTTCACATCTTGTAATGCATGTCTCCATCTACCGTTAACCATGATGTGGTCTATCTGGTTTCTGTCCCGACCATCTGGCGACCCCCATGTTAACCCGTGAATTTCCCCATGTGGGAAAAGCGCTCCTCCAACGACCAGGCCGCCATTGCCACAGAAACCCATTAGCCCATCCCCATTTTCGTTTGCTGTTCCGCCGCCGCACCTCCCCACCGTTCTTTCACCATATGTATTGTGTGCACCAACTCTCGCACCGAGGTCTCCCATTACTATAACAAGATCACATCCAGGTGTGTCCTCCATTTCCTTCTGCAGTTGTCGATAGAATTCATCCTTGACCTCCTCATCGCTATCATTCGTTGGTGCGTAGCATTGTATTATTGTAGTGTTGGTGAATCTCCCTCTCAATCTCAATCGCATCAGTCTGCTGCCGATGGGTCTCCATTCCAGTAATGTCCCCCCTATCCCTTTCTGTAGAACAATGGCCACGCCTTCACTGTGCTGTCCATCCCCTCTTCCAGAGCAAAGCACCGCCTCTCCTGTTGCTGTTTCAACCCTTCCTGCCCCTGTCCATCTGCTCTCACTTATCCCCAGGATGTGTAACCTATAGTTTCTCATTTCTGCCGTGACCTGTCTTAGTTTACCTGTCTCGTACATTGTCCTGACATTCCAAAATCCTATTCTTGTATCCTGTTTTGCGGTCAGGACATCCGTTTTCATGTCAGTGGCTTCCTTTCGGCTTTCACCACTGACAGTCATACGAGCCACAGACTCCGAATGTCCATCCCGCAGCAAAGTTTGTTCATTTGATGTTGTTTCCGTAACTTCATTATTTTTTTTTTACATAGACAGGGGTGTCACTGTTACGTGCAGTCTTTGATATCTTACAATATTATACATAGGTAATTTTTTAGTGCTTAAGGGAAAGTCATTATTGAGTTACTTCCCTTGAAAGTTGTGCCATCTCTTCGATCAAACTCCGCGGATAAATCCATTTTACTGCGATTTATTCGTTGTTTGGGTAATAATAGATTGTTCTTGCTTCAGAATATCTATGGCCTGAATTTATGTGTATTGTTTGTCTGAGTAGGACGAGTCTGTCTTATATCTGTATATCTTTACATATCTAAGTCGAACTATATGTCCTGTTGTCTCTAGAGAGGTCGAAGGCTATTCGGCGGATGTGTCGCTAGAGTGTGGTGTGATTTGGCTTCGTCCTGATAGGGACTGTGTTTCCTATGTCGGCCTGTCGCCGGGGAAAAAGTGATCTCAGTATTTGTGGGGAAAGTGATAGTCGTCTAGACCTATCGTGTATGCTTTACCCCAGTGTTTATGCGTATTGCCAAGGAATGGCAGTTTCATATTTCTTATACCAAGGTAATCCAAGATACTTTTATGAACTCTCGTACGAAGCCACCATTTTCGATAAGAGAATATATTTGACTCGATGAAAACGACTTCGATTCCTAGCAGCACTATATTCTGTAGAATGCAGTCAATTGTTCATGATTAAATCTACAGAGCAATGCAATGTTTTATGAATGACTAACTTTAGGACAGATTCATTATCTGTATCCAAACGTGAGTGACAGCTCACGAGTGAAGCCATCTTGGATCCAAACATGTAGTGACTTTCAAGAAGAGAAAAGGGGATGCCCGTATTATCGCTTGTTTAGTCCAGAGATCACTGCTACACATGAGAACCCTTGATCAGCGGTTCAATATTATTATATGAAAAAAATATGTGCTGAACATTATGTTGAAGAATCGTCGCTAGACGAGATTAGGTTTAGAAGCCATCTGAAATATTGTTTATAAGCTGACGTGCTCAGTCAGTGAAGTCAGATGATATATATATGTATGGGCGATACTGAGGGCTTGGCTACTGACAGTCCATTATAATATTATTCTACATGAGTGCCCATGTAACATTGCAAGACCATTTATCCACTGTACTATGATGTATTATGCCAACCTGTGATTTGTCACTATCTGTGCTGTCGAGTGTGTACGTCCAATTAAACTTTAGAAAAGGTACACAGTCGTTGGTGTCGATGACTTCCAGTCATACATGAGTGTGAGAAAAGAACATTTGTCAACAACACGAACCCTTATCATCATTCGCACATTGTACACTCAATCCATGTCTACACACCACTGCGTAGGTCAAGTTGACATTCCATACACTACAGTGGAGCAAACAACACCATAGAGATCTTATCAACTGATGATGATGATGATGTCTGCTTCCATCCACTTATATCTATCTTTTGGTGGATATCATTAACGGGAATAAAAATCCAACATCTATCAACCTTTATCAACTGGTGGACCAGCTTTCTGGGTTTGACCTCGCAGAAGTTCAGAAGTCAACAGATTACCGATACCAGACCGTTTCCTGTGGCTGATACGACACACTTGCAGTATTGGTTTGCTCTTTGTCAACACTTCGTCACGTGACCTGTCAGGTGAATGCAGTATGTAGGTCAGCGTTGTTGACATTTTTTACATTAGACATTACAGAGTTTCACAGAACAGTTGTATCAATTCTTGTCAATGTTAACAGGAAGACAGTATTTGTGAACTAAGAAGTCCTATTTTCATCGATGGATCTTCTTGTTTTCCATATATGAACTTTAATATTTAAGGCCAGAATGTTTAATTGAATAAAGTGGCAGTTTGTTTATTTTCATAAAAATAACTTTGCCATTACTGTAAAACTGAGCCTATTTTGCAACACATACTATCATACACATAATTTATATATATTTATGTTTACATGTTATTTGTTTGTATAGTATGTTAGTTTCTATGTCAGCGGGTTGTGTTTAAGGTTGGGCGGCGTCCTCACAACAGAATATCCCACGTCATAGAGGGTCCGTTGTGGGCGTTTTCTATAGGTGCAATTTTCTTGATTGAAAATTTGCTGCGACAACTGTTGCTTTTGTGTTAGCTGTGAAGACTGTAATTATTGTTATTTTTGTAATATTTCTTTGTTCTTTAGTTTTGTTTTGATTTGTTTGTAATTTGTTGGTCTAACCTTTTCTATCTTTCAGTTCTATTCACAATTTATATTCATATATTGTGACGTCATTTGTGTTGTTATTCTTTGCAGATTCAGTGATTATTTTCATTGATTTCCCTATTTGATTTATTTTGATTTCTGCAAACGTTCTTGTATTGTCAGTCCTATTTGTACTTTATGTATTCTGTTGGTTGACATATGTTTTATATAGGTATATTTCATAAGACACAATTGCCTGTGCACTGCACTTGGATTATGGTATAAACCAGTACCTGATTATTATTACTATTATACAAGACCTTATTAAAGGCTTGTGACCCACAGATATTGGGATAGTATACTGATTAATCAAGTCATTGAGAACTTGTGGTATTATTATTGATTCAGGTGATTAGTATTATTGTTAGACATCATGTCTACATTAGAATACTTCATTACACAAGGGAAAGCCCTTGATAAGACTGGTCAACAATTAGAACAATGGGCAGTTGCTCAATATGACAAAGCATTAGCTGCAGAAGAGAGAAGAGCTATGGCAGAAGAGAAAAGATTAGCTGCAGAAGAAAGAAAAGCTATGGCGGAAGAGAAAAGATTAGAAAGAGAAGCTGAGGCTGCTGCTGAACAAAAGAAATTGCAGATGCAGGTGGAGGAAAGGAGATTTGAAGCTGAACAAAAAAAAATTAGAAAGAGAAGCTGCGGCTGAACAAAAAAGATTAGACAGTGAAGCTGAACAAAAAAGATTAGACAGGGAAGCTGAACAAAAAAGATTAGACAGTGAAGCTGAACAAAAAAGATTAGACAGGGAAGCTGAACAAAAAAGATTAGACAGGGAAGCTGAACAAAAAAGATTAGACAGGGAGGCTGAACAAAAAAGATTAGATGCTGAAGAGAAAAAAGCAATAAGAGAACATGAATTTGAGTTGGAGAAATTGAGATTGACAAGTATGAGTAATGTTAATCAGGCATCTAGTGGTAATGGTAAACCTTCTACTTACAAGGTTAAGGTTCCACCGTTCAATCAGTCCAGTGACGATATTACATTCTGGCTGGATAGATTTGAACGTTCTTGTCGTACACATAATGTGGATAAATCACAATACGCTAATCAATTATCAGAAAACTTGAAAGGTGAATCTTTGACTAGATTATGCCTTGTAGGAGAAGCAGATAAGGATAATTATGATGTCATTAGGGCGGCTTTGATAAAAAAATATCAGCTAAGTGAGGAAGGCTATCGCCTTTTATTTAAAACGATGGTACCTGAGACGGGTGTAGAATTCTCAGAATTCACTGCAAAGGCACGTCTCACAGTTGATCGTTGGATTGAGCTTTCCAAAACAGAAAAAACGTATGAAGGACTTATGGATTTGTTGCTCAGAGATAAGATTATGTCATGTGTGAACAAACCTTTCCTTGAATTTATACATGAGCGTAAACCCAAATCTCTAAAAGAAATGGAAGAATATTGTTCCCATATGTCACTGCACACCCCGACGTGACTTTTGGCAACACTAAGATTAAGGAGAGTATGCCAGTTGCTTCAGCAACACCATACAATCCCAATTATTCACACAGATTTCAGGGACCTCAAAACAGATTTGATAAAAAAGGTAACCATAATAGTTATCAAAACCAAGGTAACCAATCATTTCAGGGTTCTTCTTCAAAGAACTGGAGACGACCTGATAGCTCTCGACACAGGGGTGGTCATAATTATAGGAATTTCCGTAGATAAAGTAATTATAGAAACTATCAGGGTTATCCGTCTTGGAGTCAACAAGATCATAATTACAGAGATACTCATTATAATGAATATGATAATGGTAACCAAGGGAACTATGACTCAAACCCAAATAGGGGTTACAATAGAGGTAACAATAACTACAGAGGTGATAATAACCGAGGTAGATCTCAAAACAAAAGACATAAACCACATTTTCAGGCAAACTCTGTACAACAAGAGTCCAATGAAGCCTATAAACAGAGTAAAGATAATAATGATGCTAGTAATATGGCATGTGCCGCTTTTGATTTTGGGAGAGCATCTCAGTGCCCCCAATGCAAAACGTTATTTGAGCCAACCACAGTGTCTACTTTAAGCTGTGGCCATCCTCTTCCCGCTCTTCCGGCATCAGTCGCGCATGATGGAAGAGGTTCTCTTGTCTTACATAAGGGTTTAGTGAATAACAATCCAGTCTCTGTGCTATTTGATTCTGGATGCACCACAATTGGTGTTAGGCAGTCACTCGTAGATCCTTCCCGTGCCACTGGACAAGTAGTCAAATGTGTAACATTTGGCGGCACATTAGAGAAATACTCTACTGCTATCATTAGGATTGCTACTCCTTTCTTTACGGGAGATGTACACGCATGTCTTCTTCCGAATCCGATCGCTGACCTCATCATCGGTCGCATTCATGGAGTCAAGGAATGCACTCCGCAACAAATTTCCACGTGGGAAAGGCAAAACATGCAGATTGCTAACGCTGTAGTCACTAGAGCTCAGGCTCTTAAGGTGCCTCAAACTTCATCTATTGAAGATAATGAAGTGCATAACCAAGATAATCCCTTGGTAATTTCTCGTGACTCGTTTATAAAACAGCAAGAAGATGATCCCACTCTGAAGAAATTCTTCATTCTTGCAACTAAAGGTGATCCGAATAAGGACACAAGTCGTAAATCGTGGATTACAAAGAAGAATGGCGTACTTGTACGTATGGTTCAAGACTCCATTACGTCAAGTCATTCTCAAATCCTGGTTCCCAAGAATTTGAGAGTTAAAATTTTGCAGCACGCTCACGACTCTCAGTGTGCTGGACACATGGGTTTTTCCCGTACTAAGTCAAGAGTCCTTGCGGCTTTCTTTTGGCCATTGGTAAACAAGGACATACGTATTTATTGTCGATCTTGTAAAGTATGTCAGGAAGTTAAATCCAAAGGTCCACGGCATGCTGCACCCATTCAGGCGGCGGACATTCCTATTCGGCCGTTCCAAAAAATGGCTATAGACATTATTGGTCCATTTAAGATCAAGTCTGCCAGAGGACATCAGTTTATCTTGACGTGTGTTGATATGTGCACACGTTGGCCAGAGGCTATTCCTCTGAAGAGCATTACTACTGCTGATATTGCAGATGCTCTTTGGCTTATATTTTCTCGTCTGGGGTTCCCCGGAGAGATATTGTCAGACCATGGCACCCAACTAATATCAGATACCATGTCTCAAGTAATGTCTACTCTGCAGATAGATAGATCTTTAAGTAGTATCTACCATCCAATGTCTAATGGTATGGTCGAACGCCTTAATAGAACACTTGAAAACTTACTGGGGAAGATAACTGAGGATCATCCTCAAGACTGGGACAGAGTTTTACCTGCGGCCCTCTTCGCTTACAGAGAGGTACCCAATGAACATACGGGATTTTCTCCCTTTGAACTCGTCTTTGGCGCGCGTCCGCGTGGCCCTATGTCGTTGCTTCACGATCTCATAACATCTGACAATATTGACGATGACACAAAGTCATCCTACGAATATGTCATCGCGTTGAGACAAAAAATTATCGAAGCATGCAAATTAGCAACTTCTTCTTCTGAATTTGCGAAACAGAAGGCAAGGCAATTTGCCAATAAGAAGAGATGCTTACGACAACTTTGTCCTGGTGACAAAGCATTTGTATTACTACCTTGTAGGGAAAACAGATTACTTATTTCTTGGAAAGGTCCGTACGATATAATATCGAAAATTTCCGATGTCGACTATATTGTCGATATTGATGGGAAGCATAAAACCTTCCACATCAATATGCTTACTGAATTCCATGAACGTCCGGATTATTTGCAACCCATTTTCCAAGCAACGGACAATTCTCCAGTACAACATGGTCATTACTCATCACTGTCCGTGATACAGGATGAGGAAACAAGTTTTTCAGATGTAAATCTTCCTCTTCCAATGATCCCACTTCATTCCAGTGAATCATGGAAGAACGTTACTGTCTCTCCTGATTTGTCTCTAGGAGAACAGCGACAAGTTTCAACTATGTTGCAAACATTTCAGGATGTACTCACTGACATCCCTGGACAAACGAATGTCATTCAACATGACATTGTTCTAACTGACCATACTCCTATTAGGGTTAGACCTTATCCTATACCTATACATTTTCAAGCACAGGTCGAGAAAGAGTTGGATGAGATGATAGATTTGAAAATAATCGAACCATCCACCTCTGCATATTCTTCGCCGATGGTTATTGTGCGTAAAAAAGACAATAACATACGTCTTTGCGTTGACTATCGAAAATTGAATCAAGTAACGAAGTTCGATGCCGAACCTATGCCTTTACTGGAAGAGCTACTTACTCGACTCTCCAAATCTCATTTTTTCACTAAACTTGATTTGTCTAAAGGATATTGGCAAGTTCCTTTATCTGAACGCGCCAAACCTCTCACGGCTTTTTCAACACCTAGAGGTTTGTTCCAATGGAATTTTATGCCTTTCGGTCTTATGAACGCACCAGCTACGTTTGTACGCATGATGCGCCGAATCCTATCTTATCGGTCAGATGTCATTGCATATCTAGACGACATCTGTCTTTTCAGCGATACTTGGGAAGATCACTATTCAGGGTTAGATGAATTGCTGTCTACTTTGCGTGAGCACAACCTGACAGCGAAACCCTCTAAAGCCTATATTGGTTTTAGCGAAATTTCTTTCCTAGGCCACCGAGTTGGTCATGGTTTCCTAAAGACAGAGGACCATAATACTAGTAAGATACTTAACATCTCAATCCCTAAGACTAAAAAACAGGTGAGAAGTCTGTTAGGTCTTATTCAATTTTATGGCAGATTCATTCAGAATCTATCCTCTATCATGGCACCTCTCTCAACACTTCTAAAGAAAGGTTCGCCTAATGTGGTCCACTGGTCTCAGGAATGCCAATGCTCTCTGGATAAAATTAAAACACTGTTTTCAACACCACCTATTTTAGTGCTACCCACTAAAGATAAGACATTCGTTCTTCGTAGTGACGCTTCATCCACTGGGATTGGAGCGGCACTAATACAAGAGTACTCTGGAACTCTGCATCCTGTAATGTATATTTCCAGAAAACTTAATGCGGCAGAAAGGAATTATTCGGTTTTAGACCGTGAGCTATTAGCTATGGTTTGGTCGATCCTCAAACTACAGAGATTCCTGCTAGGCGCACATTTCATAGTAGAAACCGACCAAAAAGCTCTTACTGCTATACAGAGTAAGAATTTGAAGAGCTCGAGGTCTACTCGATATGCAATTGCTCTTCAACCTTTTCATTTCTCTGTGCGAGCTATTCGTGGATCAGATAATGTGATGGCAGACATTCTGTCAAGATGCCCAGATGATTCCACATAACTATTAGGGCTTAGACTTCTTGATATGTCTAGTTCTATAGTAGTTCCTTTTCTATATCATGATAGATACACATTTGTAATTTAATAATATAATGATTGTATCACTACATAGCGGTTCATGGATGTTTATTCACCACTGTGCTTTGATGATTTTTTCTTCATAAATCATAAATTTAAGATATCTAATACGAAATGATGATATGAATTTTTTAGGCATTGTGTAATTGCCAGAATTGTATTATACTTTGATGACACCTTCCTGGAAAAATATACTTGTAGAGAAATAATTTCTCTCAGTTTATGAGACACATTCTCACCAGTCGCTCCATAAGTCGACTTAGCCTCATATTAGGCGTTATAGGTATTCCTGATATTTTCATCTGCGCATTATTCATGCGTTGTGAGCCTATTGTACGTTGCTCCTAGATGTATTTCAAAAAGAAAAAAAAATGTTCCATTTTTTTTTTCCCGGGAGGTGTGGTAAGACTGTTACGTGCAGTCTTTGATATCTTACAATATTATACATAGGTAATTTTTTAGTGCTTAAGGGAAAGTCATTATTGAGTTACTTCCCTTGAAAGTTGTGCCATCTCTTCGATCAAACTCCGCGGATAAATCCATTTTACTGCGATTTATTCGTTGTTTGGGTAATAATAGATTGTTCTTGCTTCAGAATATCTATGGCCTGAATTTATGTGTATTGTTTGTCTGAGTAGGACGAGTCTGTCTTATATCTGTATATCTTTACATATCTAAGTCGAACTATATGTCCTGTTGTCTCTAGAGAGGTCGAAGGCTATTCGGCGGATGTGTCGCTAGAGTGTGGTGTGATTTGGCTTCGTCCTGATAGGGACTGTGTTTCCTATGTCGGCCTGTCGCCGGGGAAAAAGTGATCTCAGTATTTGTGGGGAAAGTGATAGTCGTCTAGACCTATCGTGTATGCTTTACCCCAGTGTTTATGCGTATTGCCAAGGAATGGCAGTTTCATATTTCTTATACCAAGGTAATCCAAGATACTTTTATGAACTCTCGTACGAAGCCACCATTTTCGATAAGAGAATATATTTGACTCGATGAAAACGACTTCGATTCCTAGCAGCACTATATTCTGTAGAATGCAGTCAATTGTTCATGATCAAATCTACAGAGCAATGCAATGTTTTATGAATGACTAACTTTAGGACAGATTCATTATCTGTATCCAAACGTGAGTGACAGCTCACGAGTGAAGCCATCTTGAATCCAAACATGTAGTGACTTTCAAGAAGAGAAAAGGGGATGCCCGTATTATCGCTTGTTTAGTCCAGAGATCACTGCTACACATGAGAACCCTTGATCAGCGGTTCAATATTATTATATGAAAAAAATATGTGCTGAACATTATGTTGAAGAATCGTCGCTAGACGAGATTAGGTTTAGAAGCCATCTGAAATATTGTTTATAAGCTGACGTGCTCAGTCAGTGAAGTCAGATGATATATATATGTATGGGCGATACTGAGGGCTTGGCTACTGACAGTCCATTATAATATTATTCTACATGAGTGCCCATGTAACATTGCAAGACCATTTATCCACTGTACTATGATGTATTATGCCAACCTGTGATTTGTCACTATCTGTGCTGTCGAGTGTGTACGTCCAATTAAACTTTAGAAAAGGTACACAGTCGTTGGTGTCGATGACTTCCAGTCATACATGAGTGTGAGAAAAGAACATTTGTCAACAACACGAACCCTTATCATCATTCGCACATTGTACACTCAATCCATGTCTACACACCACTGCGTAGGTCAAGTTGACATTCCATACACTACAGTGGAGTAAACAACACCATAGAGATCTTATCAACTGATGATGATGATGATGTCTGCTTCCATCCACTTATATCTATCTTTTGGTGGATATCATTAACGGGAATAAAAATTCAACATTATCAACTTTATCAGTCAGCCCTATGCTAAAACCCCCAACCTGGAGGACCAGGGTACCAGCTTTTGTCTGACCCCTACCCACACAGACCAGTCCAGCTTGGTTGAACCTACCAGGAGTAAAACTCCCACTGGCATAGCTCTGGAGATTGTCAGGGTACGCAAGCTGCCATACCGCTACAAGGTATAGGTACCATTGATGGCAGATTATTAATAATATTTGGGTTTTATTTTTCCTCACTACAATTTTTAAATTATTCAAATATTAATAGCAATAGTTAAATAAGCTAGTCCCCTTATACTTAAATAGCAATAGTTAAATATTCCCCTAATACTTCCTATTAACTGCAATAATCTAATACTAACAACAACCTACACAGGAAAATTACCACTTAAATTATGTATATCAAGATGGCTGCCCTAATCTCGCGCAAGCGATTGCCTCGTGGCGCTATTTAATTTCTATTATTTTTAATTTTTTTTGTCGTAAATTTTTGGGTTATATTAAAATCCCAAGCGATACTTAACTATCCACCAATTACTTGATCTAAGCTAATACCTAAATCTAACTAAAAAGGAGTCGCCACTTCTTTTAGCTACCAATTACCTAAAATTAACTAATACTGAAGATAGATAGAAAGATTTTTAAAAAGTTCAACTTATCTGTAAACTTGAGTTGTTGGATGAATGTCTCCACTTTGTCTTGTCCTAAAAAAGGACGTCTCAGGCTTGTGTATTTCGAGTTCAGCAAAATTTTTTTTTTTTTATAAAACCTTTATTGGGTCAATATTTTACAACATCCATAGTATTTACAAGAGTTAAAATTTATATACATTCCAAATAATGTAAAATACATAGTGTAAACTAATCCCCTCCCTTCCCCCTCCCCCTAAAAAAAAAAAAAAAAAATATCCCAAACAAAATCACAATGAATACCAAAATTTAGATCATGAAGCAAATGAGGCTATGAACATCGACATCCTACTATGAGATGATTTATGAAGATGTATCACTAAAAGTTATTTATAGTCAAAGCAACTTGCTTTGCATGATGACCCAAAGGCCACAAGTATGATTTTTACATTTTGACATGAAGTATTTACTAGCAAAGCTACCTTGCTTTGCCTGACAAAAGAAAGGTCAATAAAGGTTTAAGTACTTAAACAACAATACAAAAGTTTCAAATCTGTTCTATTATGTTTTGCGTCATGTGTTCGTATATTTGTGTAAATATTGTACTGTCATAATGTCCATTGTCGTATACAGCTCTGTTCCTACATGTCCATACAAGATATCTAAAGTCAGCTAACAAAGTCAGTAACTTAAGTTCTGTTCGTCTCGTCATCTGCGGTAACGTGTTCATCATGACTGCTCTATATAAATTAAGTGTCTGTTGTGAGTGTGAGGCTATTAATTTCCTTAACTTGTTTAAAGTGGGGGCCACTGTCTTACATGTGTAAAATAAGTGGTCTTCTGTCTCTATAATGTTGTCACTACACAGTTTACATTTGGGCGCTAATCTGTTTGTCTTTATTGATGATTTGTTAGCTATTGGTGCTAAACTGTGTAGTAGTCTGTAAGTGACTTCTTTTGCTTGTTTTTTAATGTCTATTGCATGAATATTTGTAAAACTCTGTGTGTAATCGGTTATAAAGAGGTTGTACCCACTTCGTGTATTTAGAGGTGTTTCCTGTGCTGCGACTAGAAGTTTGTATATAAGTTTAGTGTCTTGTTTTATTAAATGATTATTCCCTTCTAAATTTTGTAGACATATTTTGTAAAAAGGTGGTGGTGTACCAAAAAAATGGGGTTGATTGTTATTCAGCTTACAGAAGTTTGATAATCTTAAACCAATATAGTAGTGGGCCAGCGGGTATAGACCCGGGCTTTTTATAACTTCCCCTATGTATTTAATCCTTAAAGCTTTTATTTTAGTGTTGATGTCCTATAAAGCTATCCCCCCTTTGTTTTTGGGTTGCATTAGCGTTACGTGTTTGATACTGTGCCAGGTATTCCTAAAAATAAAGGCCCTAACTAGTTTATTTATTTCCATTATAATCTTTTTAGGTACAATCTGTACGTTTGCTATGTATATTATTTTTGGCATAATAAAACAATTTACTATTATACTTCTTCCGAAAATGGTGGCCGTTTTGTATTTATAAATTTCTAGCATATTTTGAATTTTCCCTAACAATTTTGTCCATGTTTCTTTATTGGGGTCTTGTGGATTGAAAGAATAGTTAATGCCATAAATTTTAATGTTATTCACTACCGTTAATTGAAAATGGAAATCTGACCTATTGCCCCATTTACCTATTCCCATTATGCTAGATTTTTGAATATTTAGTTTGGATTCGCTAGCGTATCCAAACTCTGTGAAAACCTCTAAGATATTTTTTATAGAATCCTTTGTTGTTGGAAAGAATATCGTATCATCGGCGTAGGCCAACAATTTTCTTTCCCCTGCACCGGGGGCGAAAGTCCCGTGATATTTGTGTCTTGTCTTATTCTTTCCAACACAGGTTCTAACGTTATTACATATAACAAGGGCGACAGAGGGCACCCTTGCCTAACACTTCTCGTTAATTTAAATGTTTTGGTTAAACTATGATTAATCAATATTTTACTTTCAGGTTTTTTATATGGGATTTTTATCCATGATCTAAAATAATTCCCTATATTATTAGCTTTAAGACTCTTATGAAGGAAGGCATGTGATACTCTATCAAATGCCTTTTCCTGGTCTAAAGATAATATGGCACTCTGGCACTGCCTATCATGTGTGTATGTGATTAGGTCTCTAATGAAATGTGTGTGTCTGCTAATGTTTCTACCATGTACACTACATTGTTGATCTGAATGTATTATTTTGTGCATGTGTGGTTTAAGCTTCAGAGTTAGTGCCTTGGCTAGAATTTTGTAATCAACATTTAAAAGGGAGATGGGCCTAAAATTCTTGATTGACTTTTTGTCATTATCATCCTTGGGAATTAACGTAATATAAGATTGATTTAGACTATCCGGGAGTTCCCCTTTTTGAAAAGCCTCTTCGAACACTTTAATTAAGATAGGGACTAAACATGGGAAGAAAAACCTGTAAAATTCTGCTGTTAGCCCATCAGGCCCAGGTGCTTTATCTTTTTGAATAGTACTAAGTGCCCCTTGTAAATTATCTAAAGTTAGGGGTTGGTCTAGCCTTTCACTTTCCTCATCACTTAGACACTTTGTGTATTTTAGAAATTTGTCTTGTATGTTTGCATCACTTTCTTCTTTAGTATATAGCTGCTTCTAGTATTCGAAGAAAGCGTGACTAATGTTGGTATTGTCTGTATGATGTTTTCCTTTCATGTCAATTTTTTCGTGTATCTGTCTACTGCGTTGTACATTCTGTTCAATTGCTAAATATTGCCTACTAGGGATTTCTTGCGTTATAGTGTGTAATTTGGTTCTAAGTAGCGCTCCCTGGTAGGTATACTGTCTATATTGATCTAACTGCTCTTCTAAGGTTTGGATGTGAGGGTTCGTGTTGTCTAAACTTTTGGTTAAACTAATTGCTTCTTCTAAAATCCCCTCTTCTTTCTTAAATTTTTTGTGAATAAGTGTAGCCAAAATCTGCGTTCTATCTCTAAGTGTGTTTTTTAGCATATCCCAATATTGTGCAATGTTGTTATTGGGAATGTCTTGTGCATAACCTTGTATCAGTTGTGTTATTTGTTCTGTGTAGTAAGTGTTTTTAAGTAGACTGTTGTTAAATTTCCAATGTGGGGATCTCTTTACTTGCTTGTGCGTGTGTCCCGTACTTAAAGATGTGTAAACTGCCTTGTGATCTGTAAATTTAAGAGTGCTTCCTATATGGTATGTTTTGTGTATATTGTAGGTACTAGATGCATATATTCTGTCCAGTCTTGATGCCCGTCTAAAGTATGGGTTTATATTGTCATAGTGCGTAAAGGTTTGTTTGTGAGGCTCTATTTTCCTGTATACGTCCGAGAGGTCGTGTTCGTCTAGCATAGTATGTATTTGTCTTAAGAACGAAGACTTTTCTCGCGCCTGTGCTCCCCCCTGGAGCTCCTAGACAAGTCTAGGTCAGACAGGACACATTTAAAGTCTCCGCCCAAAATTTTCCTAGTCCCTTTGTAATGTTTTGTTAAAGTGTCATGTAATTAGTCATAGAAACTAGGTCGTTCGTCTCTTGTCGCTGGTGCGTATATGTTGATGAGTGTGTGTGTGTCTTGTCTGTTTGGTTTGTTTTGTATTTGAATTAAGACGGTTCTGCCACAACCGTCTGTCCTATAATGTACCGTGTCCCAATCTTCGTTAATTTGTAAGATGGCGGCACTACTATGCCTGGGGCCTAGAGCGAACCAGCCATGTTTAAGTCCTAATCTAGTTACAATCCGACTGGTAAAAAGGTCGGACGTAACCCCTGTTTGTTGCAAGAACAAAAAATCAGGTTTATCTTTTTTAATCAGTTTGATAATGTGCTCTAGCTTATTCCTCAAACCATTGATATTGAGGGATATTAGAACTAGGCTACTTGACAAAGTGGTATCTGAGGGTTGGCCACTTGTTACAAACTGTCTACCTGGCAAAGTGGCAGAGTGGCCACTTGCCATATCTAAACTATTTGACAAAACGGGGACTGAGTGCGGACCGTCTGTCTTTTTTGAATTACAAAGCAGAGTAGTGGTCTGAGGCTAGCTACTCGCTACAGGTGAAATACTCAACAAAGCACTAGTTGATGGTGTATCATGTGTTTTAAAGATTGTACTAGGCAAAGTGATAAACTGATCATTTATAACACATGGCTTGCACAGCATAGCGGTGCCTGTCGGCTGACCGCTTTCTGTCGTAACTAGGCCACTCGACACATTTATGTTGACATTGCTTGACGAGGCGGTGCATAGGGGCTGACCTGCTGACCTAGTTACATGACTGCTTGACGGTATAGTGACTGAGGGCTGACTATCCGTTCTGCACTGATAATTTAGGCTAGACGCAGATGAAACCGCGTCGCCCAAACCTCCCACCCCAGTACGGGGGAGGGGGGGGTTGTCTGCTTAAATGAAACTGTGCGCATGTTAACGTGTGTGTAATGTGGACAAACTAACTATCAAAAACCTATTTACATTAAAAAAACACAAGACTCTTAAATCATAAGAAACACTTCCTAACCTATAGGTATTTTTACATTTTACTTTAAATAAATACATTTTTTTATTATTTCAAACTGGTACACTTGGGCCAACTGGAGGGGGCACATCTTCCCATACACTGGTAGTATACTGTTCAAACTTCCGACAGGCTCACAAGGGAAGACAACCTCGGGGTGCAGCCTGGGCGTGCCCACACCTGCACCGCTCGTCATCAGTACTTGTCTCACCTGCCTGAAGCTTGAATCTTGAAACATCTTGCACTGGGCCCCAGTGCAGGGAAGAAAGGCTTGTAAGGGCAGACTCATGCGTTGTTCTCTTCGTCGAAAGGTAGGCCGTCTATGAACACACTTGCCTCCGACAACATGGCTTCCATGTCATCGTCTTCTGTTGCTGTTGCCCAATTCGGGGAAACTTGTGTGTTCACCGGAACCTCGGGTGTTGCTAGAGACCCTCTTGTAGGGCTATTTGGCGTAGACACTGCCCTCTCGTCAACTACAGGTGTCGACGAGGGCCATCTCGGGGAGGGCTCTGGCGTAGATACCCTGGGGGATGGTGGCAATTCTCTTCGACTAGGGGAGCGCTTGTTTGGCGAACTGCTGTCACTCCGTTTGACTTCTTTGGACCTCACAGGCTCTGTTGCCTGGAGCAGGAATCTTTTTCTGTTGATTTCTTTCTTGTCCTTCTTGTTGTTTACGACCTTTTCATAGCCATCACCCTCACTGGCTTCTGGGCTATCTGGGGCAAGGAGTTCACTTGGCCTGTCCTGTTCCGCTATTTCTTTTCTGCTCTGTTCTGCAGGGGTTTTCTCGCCAATTAAGAGTTCAGCAAAAATGCGTCTTTTTTTTTTTTTTTTTCCTCGCTTGAGGTCGCATATTTTTTCCTCGCATGAGGTCGCATTGTCCCCGCCCAAACCCGGCTCTGGTCAAGACCACATGTCCCAACACTAGAAGACCCAGTGACAAAATGTGTCACCTAGTGATCCTCTGTGTTCTCACACAAGGGACCTAATGACACATTGATGTCACTGTATTGGTCCCCGTGTCTAGACACATGATCCTAGCCAAAGGCCAGATATTAGGCCGTGGGGTCGTATCAGTTGAAAAATGCGTCTGTTCTTTTTTTTTTTTTTATATTCCTCGCATGAGGTTGCATATTTTTTCCTCGCATGAGGTTGCATTTGCCCCACCCATACCCGGCCCTGGTCAAGACCACATGCCCCAACACAAGAAGATCCAATGACAACATGTGTCATTGTAGTGATCCTCTGTGTTCTCACACTATGTACCTCATGACATGAAAGTCACTACTGTTTCCCGTGTGTAGACACATGATCTCAGCCAAAAGCCGGATTCTAGGCATTGGGTTGTACAGCGTAAATTTTTTTTTTTTTTTTTTTTTTTTTTTTTTTTTTTCCTCGCTTGAGGTCGCATATTTTTTCCTCGCATGAGGTCGCATTATCCCCGCCCAAACCCGGCCCTGGTCAAGACCACATGTCCCAACACAAGAAGACCCAATGACAACATGTGTCACCGTATTGATCTTCTGTGTTCTCACACAAGAGACCTAATGACACACGAATGTCACTGTACCGGTCCCTGTGTGTAGACACATGATCCCAGCCAAAAGCCGGATACTAGGCATTGGGTTGTACAGCGTAAAATACTTTTTTTTTTTTTTTTTTTTCCTCGCTTGAGGTCGCATATTTTTTCCTCGCGTGAGGTCGCATTATCCCCGCCCAAACCCGGCCCTGGTCAAGACCACATGTCCCAACACAAGAAGACCCAATGACAACATGTGTCACCGTAGTGATCTTCTGTGTTCTCACACAAGAGACCTAATGACACATGAATGTCACTGTACCGGTCCCTGTGTGTAGACACATGATCCCAGCCAAAAGCCGGATTCTAGGCATTGGGTTGTACAGTGTAAAATACTTTTTTTTTAATTTTTTTTTTTTCCTCGCTTGAGGTCGCATATTTTTTCCTCGCATGAGGTCGCATTATCCCCGCCCAAACCCGGCCCTGGTCAAGACCACATGTCCCAACACAAGAAGACCCAATGACAACATGTGTCACCGTAGTGATCTTCTGTGTTCTCACACAAGAGACCTAATGACACATGAATGTCACTGTATTGGTCCCCGTGTCTAGACACATGATCCCAGCCAAAAGCCGGATACTAGGCATTGGGTTGTTGTTAAACTCTGTGTAGTTGTTAACTCATACTGGCTACTAGTTGTTGAATCACGCTTTATTTGTTAAATGACGTGAATGTCCACCAGTTGATAAATGTAGATGTTGGGACTGGTGTAGTAAAGTGTAACGATTGTCAACTCATTAAACCCAGCACAGTTTTGGTCATACAGGTCATCTTGTCCTGGAACGTGATGAGGCTCCGACAAGAATGTGAGTGTAGACAATGAGTGTGTATCTGAATGTCAGTACGCGAATAGTAGAATGATTCGATAGAGTTAACAGGTTGGTAGTACATCACTCATACTCATACTGTTCGAATTCAAGAAGTACTGGAACTACGGTGGTCTTTTTATAACATTTAATGAGACGCACACTTGGACAGTACGTGTATGGTTACAGGAACAAATGTCGACATAGACAGCATAATGTTGATCACAGGAATATCATCTTAAGTTAGCATTCATGCTTGGCAAATATCATAATGGAGCATTCGTAAATAAGCATTCAGAGTTCCATCATGTAAATCATCTGGCTTTACTGACTGGGCACGTCAGACCATAACCAATATACAGGAAGGCTCCTAGACTTAACCTCGTCTAGCGAATATCCGTTCACGTAAAGTTCAATATATATATTTTCCATAAAGATATAGGAATCCCAGACATGGGTTCTCACATGTAGCAGTGATCTCTTGGTTCATCGAGCGATAGTACAGGCATCCCTTTTTCTCACTCGATAAATACAAAGTATATGGATTTCAACATGGCTGTGCTTCTCTCGTGAGCTCCACTCACTATTGGATACAGACCAAAATTGGTCATTCGTTAAATGTCCTCATTTCTTCATAGCTTCTCTCATAGAGGTAATTGAATAATATCATACAATCTAGTGCTGATACATAGGAATGTCATCTTCCTTTGAATAAATATTCTTTTCAAAAGTACCACTGTGCATCTGCTTATCGACAACGATGGCGAAGCCCAAGTTCATAATAAATTGTGGTTTTACCTTTCTATGCGAAATATAACTTTGCCATTCCTTGGCAAAAGAGAATAAACACTGGGGTAAAGTACATACAACATGTCTAAATGACTATCACTTTCCCCCATCTACTTATAGATCACTTTTCGGCGATAAGCCGGCTACAACAAAACTCGACATCTCGACAGGATGGCAGCCATGAATCACACCCCTTGCTAGCGATACTTCCGCTGCATAGCCTTTGACCTTTTCTAGCGACAACCAACATAGTTCGACTTAGAAATGTAAAGATATCCATATATAAGACAGACTCGTCCTACTCATACAAACACTACGTATAAATTCAGGCCATAGACATACTGAAGCAAGAACAATCTATTCCTACCCAGCCAAAGAATAAATCGCAGTAGGCCTAGACTCGTCCGCGGAGTCCGATCGAAGATGACGGAACTACTTTCAAGGGAAGTAACTCAAAAATGACTTCTCCTTAAGCACTTAAAAAGGAAATACTTTGTTTACAAAATATTTGCGAACATAATAAGTATATAAATGTATTATATTGCAAGATAGTAAAGATTGCACTTTACAGTCTTACCACACCTCCCGGGAAAAAAAAAAAATTTTTTTTTTTTAATACATCTAGGAGCAACGAAGAATAGGCTCACAACGCAAGAATACTGCGCAGATGAAAATATCAGGAATAACTATAATTCCTAATATGACCGGTGAGAATATATCTCAAAATCTGAGAGAAATTGTTTCTCTACAAATAAATGTTTCCAGGAAGGTGTGATGTACGTATAATACAATTCTGGTAATTATACAATGCATACCAAAAATTCACACTATAATCTTAAATTTATGATTTATGAAGAAACAATCATCAAAGAACAGCGGTGAATAAACATCAATAAACCGCTAAGTAGCGATACCATCATTCTATTATTAAATTACAAATGTGTATCTTAGTAAAGAAACCAAAAAATAACTGTTGTAAAGTTATACATATTAAAAAAAAACCAATATTTAACAGTTAAGTGGCATCATGTGGGCATCTGGACAGAATGTCCGCCATCACATTTTCTGAACCACGGATAGCTCGTACCGAAAAATGAAAAGGTTGAAGAGCGATTGCGTATCGAGTTGATCTCGAGCTCTTCAAGTTCTTACTTTGGATAGCCGTAAGAGCTTTTTGGTCAGTTTCCACTACGAAATGCGCGCCCAGAAGGAATCTTTGGAGTTTGAGAATTGACCAAACCATTGCCAATAATTCGCGGTCTAAAACCGAGTAATTCCTTTCTGCAGCATTAAGTTTTCTGGATATATACATTACAGGATGGTGAGTTCCAGAGTACTCTTGCATTAGTGCCGCTCCAATCCCAGTGGATGAAGCGTCACTACGAAGAACAAATGTCTTATCTGTTGTAGGTAACACTAAAATAGTTGGTGATGAAAACATAGTTTTGATCTTCTCTAGTGAAGATTGGCATTCATGAGACCAGTGAACCATGTTAGGCGACCCTTTCTTTAATAGTGTAGAGAGAGGTGCCATGATAGAGGACAGATTCGGAATGAAACGTCCATAAAATTGTATGAGACCTAAAAGACTTCGCACTTGCTTTTTAGTCCTAGGGATAGAGATGTTAAGTATCTTAGTGATATTATGGTCTTCTGTCTTCAAGAAACCGTGACCTACTCGATGGCCTAAGAAAGCAATTTCGCTAAAGCCAATACAAGCTTTGGATGGTTTTGCTGTCAGGTTATACTCACGCAGAGTTGATAATAATTCAACTAACCCTGAATAGTGATCTTCCCAAGTATAGCTGAAAAGACAGATGTCGTCTAGATAAGCAATGACATCTTACCGATACGATAGGATTCGACGCATCATGCGTACAAATGTAGCTGGTGCGTTCATAAGGCCGAAAGGCATAAAATTCCATTGGAAAAGGCCTCTGGGAGTAGAGAAAGCGGTAAGAGGTTTGGCGCGTTCGGATAATGGAACTTGCCAATATCCTTTAGACAAATCAAGTTTAGTGAAAAAATGCGATTTAGAAAGACGAGTAAGTAGTTCTTCCAGTAAAGGCATAGGTTCAGCATCGAACTTCGTAACTTGATTCAATTTGCGATAGTCAACGCAAAGACGTATGTTATTGTCTTTTTTTCGAACAATAACCATCGGCGAAGAATATGCAGAAGTGGATGGTTCGATTATTTGTAAATCTATCATTTCATCCAACTCCTTTTCAACCTGTGTTTGGAAATGTATAGGGATAGGATAAGGTCTAACCCTAATTGGAGTATGTTCAGTTAGAACAATGTCATGCTCAATGACATGAGTTTGTCCAGGGATGTCAGTGAGGACATCCTGAAATGTTTGTAACATAGACGAAACTTGTCGCCGTTCTCCTAGAGACAAATCAGGAGAAACAGTAACGTCTTTCCATGATTCACTAGAATGAAGTGGGATCATTGGAAGCGGAAGATTAACATCCGAAAAAACTTGTTTCCTCATCCTGTATTACAGACAGTGATGAGTAATGACCATGTTTGACATGAGAATCGTCCGTTGCCTGGAAAATAGGCTGTAGATAGTCAGGACGTTCATGGAACTCCGTAAGCATATTGATGTGGAAGGTTTTATGCTTCCCGTTGATATCGACGATGTAGTCAACATCTGAAATTTTCGATATTATATCGTACGGACCTTTCCAACTAATAAGGAGTCTATTTTCACGACAAGGTAGCAAAACAAATGCTTTGTCACCAGGACAAAGTTGTCGTAAAGTTCTCTTCTTATTAGCAAATTGTCTTGCCTTCTGCTTAGCAAATTCAGAAGAGGACGTTGCCAATTTGCATGCTTCTATAATCTTTTGTCTCAGCGCGATGACATACTCGTAAGAAGATTTTGTGTCATCGTCAATATTGTCAGCTGTTATAAGATCATGCAGCAAAGACATTGGGCCGCGCGGTCGCGCGCCAAAGACAAGTTCAAAGGGAGAAAACCCTGTATGTTCATTGGGGACCTCTCTGTACGCGAAGAGGGCCGCGGGTAAAACCCTATCCCAATCTTGAGGATGATCCTCAGTTATCTTCCCTAATAAGTTCTTAAGTGTTCTATTTAGTCGCTCGACCATCCCATTGGACATAGGATGATAGATGCTACTCAAAGATCTCTCTATCTGTAGAGTAGACATTACTTGAGACATGGTATCCGATATCAGTTGGGTGCCATGATCTGATAATATTTCTCCGGGGAATCCCAGCCGAGAAAATATAAGCCAAAGAGCATCTGCAATGTCAGCGGTAGTAATGCTCTTTAGAGGGATAGCCTCTGGCCAACGTGTGCACATGTCTACACACGTTAAGATAAACTGATGTCCTCTAGCAGATTTGATCTTGAATGGACCAATGATGTCTATCGCCATTTTCTGGAATGGACGAATAGGAATATCTGCAGCCTGAATAGGCGCAGCATGACGAGGATCTTTGGATTTGACTTCTTGACATACTTTACAGGATCGACAATAGTCCGTATGTCCTTGTTCACAAAAGGCCAAAAGAAAGCCGCAAGAACTCTTGACTTTGTACGGGAAAAACCCATGTGACCAGCACACTGAGAGTCGTGTGCATGTTGTAAGATCTTAACTCTCAAATTCTTGGGTACAAGAATCTGAGAATGACTTGACTTAGTGGAGTCTTGCACCATACGTACAAGTACGCCATTCTTCATTGTAATCCAAGATTTACAATTTGAATCTTTATTCGGATCACCTTTCGTTACAAGAGTGAAGAATTTCTTAAGAGTCGGATCTTCTTCTTGTTGTTTTATAAACGAGTCACGAGAAATTACCAAGGGATCATCTTGGTTATGCACTTCATTATCTTCAACAGATGAAGTTTCAGGCATATTGAGAGCTTGAGCTCTAGTGACTACCGCATTAGCAGATTGCATATTTTGATTTTCCCAAACGGAAATTTGCTCCGGAGTGCATTCTTTGACTCCGTGAATGCGACCGATGATAAGATCAGCGATCGGATTCGGCAAAAGACATGCGTGTACATCTCCTGTGAAGAAAGGAGTAGCAATCCTAATGATAGCGGTAGAGTATTTCTCTATGGTGCCGCCAAATGTTACGCATTTGACTACTTTGCCTGTAGAATGAGAAGGACCTATGAGTGACTGCCTAACCCCAATAGTTGTGCATCCAGAATCAAAAAGTACTGGTCAAGACCACATGTCCCAACACAAGAAGACCCAATGACAATATGTGTCACCGTAGTGATCTTCTGTGTTCTCACACAAGAGACCTAATGACACATGAATGTCACTGTATTGGTCCCCGTGTCTAGACACATGATCCCAGCCAAAAGCCGGATACTAGGCATTGGGTTGTACAGCGTAAAATACTTTTTTTTTTTTTCCTCGCTTGAGGTCGCATATTTTTTCCTCGCATGAGGTCGCATTATCCCCGCCCAAACCCGGCCCTGGTCAAGACCACATGTCCCAACACAAGAAGACCCAATGACAACATGTGTCACCGTATTGATCTTCTGTGTTCTCACACAAGAGACCTAATGACACACGAATGTCACTGTACCGGTCCCTGTGTGTAGACACATGATCCCAGCCAAAAGCCGGATACTAGGCATTGGGTTGTACAGCTTTTTTTTTTAAATTTTTTTTTTATTTTTAATTTTTTAATTTTTTTTTCCTCGCTTGAGGTCGCATATTTTTTCCTCGCATGAGGTTGCATTTTCCCCGCCTAAACCCGGCCCTGGTCAAGACCACATGTCCCAACACAAGAAGACCTAATGACAACACGTGTCACTGTAGTGATCCTCTGTGTTCTCACACAAGAGACCTAATGACACATAAATGTCACTGTATTGGTCCCCGTGTCTAGACACATGATCCAAGCCAAAAGCCGGATTCTAGGCATTGGGTTGTACAGCGTAAAATACTTTTTTTTTTTTTTTTTTTTTTTTTTTTCTCGCTTGAGGTCGCATATTTTTTCCTCGCATGAGGTCGCATTATCCCCGCCCAAACCCGGCCCAAGACCACATGTCCCAACACAAGAAGACCCAATGACAACATGTGTCACCGTAGTGATCTTCTGTGTTCTCACACAAGAGACCTAATGACACATGAATGTCACTGTACCGGTCCCTGTGTGTAGACACATGATCCCTTCCAAAAGCCGGATTCTAGGCATTGGGTTGTACAGCTTTTTTTATTTTTTTTATTTTTTTTTCCTCGCTTGAGGTCGCATCTTTTTCCTCGCATGAGGTCGCATTAGTACCCGCCCAAACCCGGCCCTGGTCAAGACCACATGTCCCAACACAAGAAGACCCAATGACAAACTGTGTCACTGTAGTGATCTTCTGTGTTCTCACACAAGAGACCTAATGACACATGAATGTCACTGTACCGGTCCCTGTGTCTAGACACATGATCCCAGCCAAAAGCCAGGATACTAGGCATTGGGTTGTACAGCGGAATTTTTTTTTTTTTTTTTTTTTTTTTTTTTTTCCTTGCATGAGGTCGCATATTTTTTCCTCGCATGAGGTCGCATTTACCCACCCAAACCCGGCCCTGGTCAAGACCACATGTCCCAACACTAGAAGACCCAGTGACAAATTGTGTCACCTAGTGATCCTCTGTGTTCTCACACAAGGGACCTAATGACACATGAATGTCACTGTACCGGTCCCTGTGTCTAGACACATGATCCCAGCCAAAAGCCAGGATACTAGGCATTGGGTTGTACAGCGTAAAATACACTGTATTTTTTTTTTTTTTTTTTTTTTTTTTCCTCGCTTGAGGTCGCATATTTTTTCCTCGCATGAGGTCGCATTTTCCCCGCCCAAACCCGGCCCTGGTCAAGACCACATGGCCCAACACAAGAAGACCCAATGACACCATGTGTCACTGTAGTGATCCTCTGTGTTCTCACACAAGAGACCTAATGACACATGAATGTCACTGTACCGGTCCCTGTGTCTAGACACATGATCCCAGCCAAAAGCCGGATTCTTTTTTTTTTTTTTTTTTTTTTTTTTTTTTTTTTTTTTTTTATTTGCCTCGCTTGAGGTCGCATATTTTTTCCTCGCATGAGGTCGCATTGTCCCCGCCCCAAACCCGGCCCTGGTCAAGACCACATGTCCCAACACAAGAAGACCCAATGACAACATGTGTCACCGTAGTGATCTTCTGTGTTCTCACACAAGAGACCTAATGACACATGAATGTCACTGTACCGGTCCCTGTGTCTAGACACATGATCCCAGCCAAAAGCCAGGATACTAGGCATTGGGTTGTACAGCGTAAAATACACTGTAGGTTCGCTTCGGTGGAATGAGGAGAAGTAGTCTATGTATTATCATGGGGAGTGGTAGAACAGCTAAGTGCTTAATACTTTAAAATGTGCATCAAGTTGAAAATTTTTTTCAATTTTGTTGACAATGTGCATAGAAAAAAAAGAAAGTTTCAAAAAGGAAAAACAACAAATAATATCCTTAAAGAAAATTTTATGACTAATGCAATTGTACATAATAAATTTATACAACTTACAAAGTATGAACATCTTTTATTCAGTCTGATATTTTGTTCAAAATCTAATAGTTTCCCTTGGATAGCAAACAAGCTACCTCCCCTAACTAGTCATTAATGACAGGGAATTAATTATGTAAAATATTTAAGTCGTCCGTGATAAGTGTCAATTGTTTCTTCCCTCGCTCCAGTGTTTCTATCATTTATTACTTCATCCTCAAGGCGTTGTAGTTATACAATCCAGATGTGTTTGTCGCTCTAGTGACGGACTCAGCCGCTGCTTTCAGCATCACGTGGTTAAGTATGTTTTTACTTTATTTCCGATGTCCCGTCCAATCTGACCAGATGCGTGATCTTGCGCTTATAATGGGCGTATTTTTTTTCAAATTGCTATTACGTTTTGAACGCTAGACTGTTATCTCAGTCGTTTTTTAAATTTTTTTTATTTATTTGTTAGCATTGTTGTAAGCCATGAAAAGGGATAATGGTGTAAAGGACCATAAGCTGGTTGCGTATAGTCGTCACGTGGTGCGTTTATTCTAGCATAGTTGCGTATTAAATGTGTTTATTTAAATATTTTTGCAAGTGTGTTCTTTTTATTTCTACAGCTATTATTACTGGTTCGACGGCAGCTCTGAAAAGGACACGTACTTAAAAAGTCAACTAGCAGAAAGTTAGATGCATGTGTGTTTTTGTTTGGTGCAGTTTGTGTGTTTACCGCTTGTGTCAGCCAACAGTGTTATATTTCTTAGTTCCAGTTGATTTATGACTTTGTTGATGATGATTGGTCGTAGGACCTCTAAAACTGCATTGAGTTATTCGTTCATTACATTCTTCCATTGTCCTGTTTTATTTGATGTGTCAGTGATGATCTGTCTCTCTAGCTTTACGACGTTGTTTCGTTGGTGGAGGACTGAGTGCTTTCTTTTTTTGCCTATATATTTATATAACTGTCAAGTCTGTAGTCAGTTGTCGGAGTTGAGTTTTGATGTATAGTTCCTGTTTACTTGACTGTGTCTTGGTTGTCAATCTATTTCTTGCCTGAATTTTCCAAAACTTTTGGCCGAATACCATCACCAACCAAGAACTGATTTCTCGGAGCAACCAAGAGGACATGCACACCATTATAGCTGGTAGACGCTGGAGTTGAGTTGGCCACGTCCTCAGAAGAGACTATGATGCCATCACAAGAACATCTATGCTATGGACTCCTGAAGGAAAGAGAAAGAGAGGCCAACCAAAAAGAACTTGGCGGAGAACTATGGGGCCTAGGTGCAAAGAATGAACCAGAGCTGGGGCACTGCACGAATGATGGCCACTGACAGAGCAAAGTAGAAGCAGTTTGTTGCTGTCCTACAAGATTCCATATTTCTAGGTGGCCACAGTGACTATGTGTAGGGAGCACAAAGGCAAAAGAGGGTCAGAAGTGGACCATGAGAAAAAAAAAGTTGAGAACGCCCTGCGTACACAAATACATTATCCCTTCTGCTAGCTCACATATGTCATAAACTACAACAACACAAATACATTAACCCTTCTGCTAGCTCACATATGTCATAAACTACAACAACACAAATACATTATCCCTTCTGCTAGCTCACTTATTTCATAAACTACAACAACACAACAGGTACTAACCCAACTAATAATTCAACTTAATCTAAAGGTGAGGGCTCATGCACACCAATTTTTACGCGCTTTTTCTTTGTCGAGCGCTACTAATTTCGTGAAAGAATTTTTAAAAAAATATGTTTCAAAGAATGTACCCTGATAAAAAGTGTTTTTAACAAAAACTTTCAAGTTTTCAGGATTTGTTCCATGGGTGGGGGCGATATAGAGAAGGTCGAGTCCGAAAACAGCTTGAGGAAGATTGTCCTTGCGGCTTATTGATCGTCATTGCAAATGCTAAAATCACTGGGAATTGACGACGTCGCATCCTAAATGGCAAACTGCGCTCGCTCGGTTCTAAGTCAATGCGAGGAATTAAGACTCGTTCTCCCATATTACTGCCAGTGATAATTTCTGCACCAATCGAATTCCGATGCAAGACTTTTGTGACCAAACGCATGCCATTCAGTAGTCCGTATTTTGCGTTCAGATTTCGCAGTAGCATGATAATTGCAACAACCTTTAATTTCAGAAAATGCGCTGACATTCCTGATAGGCACTGCTCGTAAAGGAACTCGGTTGGGAAATCAATGAGCGAACACTTGTGTAGCAATTTTATTGTGGAGCTCTTTTTTTAACTCTTTCAGTCCCAAGCAAAAAGGTGGGTTTGGCCCAAACAAAAATGGCCATACCAGTATGTTTTTATTGTTTTTGTTTGGAAATAAATTTTTTAAATGTTCATATTCATAAATAACAAAAGTCCATAATGGATGGCTATACTTTAAGAAAATAGCATTTTTGAGTTGTCAAAATTAGAAAACAGCCCTAGAAAGGATCAAGAGATACGAAAGCCAGTATACTGTTAATTGGGCCAAATGGGTCTAGCGGGAAGTACAGTATACTGGCTCTTGGGGCTTAAAGAGTTAAAGAAATGTTACACACAACACCTTGATCATCATGACATAAATTTAGTGGCAACTTAAACATTGTATTGGCCATTTAGCCACATTGTAGCAACATTGCAGCTATTCCTGAAGAAGCCACGGCCAGGGCAACATCATCATGAGATCTTATTTTAGCAAAAAGCAGATTCAAAAGGTAAGTCTTTACCGTACCACTCGGCGCATCTAAAAAAGCATAGCTGTCCTGAACCATTTTCAGCACATGCAAGAACGGTGTTGTAAACTGTACGTTGATCAGTGTTCAAGCAGGTCTCATCTCGACTCACAGTTTGAAACAACGCCTGTTGGTCACATGTCGTTTCTTGCAGGTATAGTCGGTCAAAAGCTGAAGCATCCGTTCTTTTGTATGCTGAAGACCAAACTCTTGTAGGTTTGTTTTCTTTCTGAGAAAAACTGTATAATTATTTTTAGCTCAGTTAAAGCAGATTTGTTATGTTTCATCGATGTATGGCAAGTTTTTTTTTTTTTTTTATAGACTAGTGATGGGGGAATTCGGTGTAAAATACCTTCTGACATGCTGTCTCTGTATGAAAGCAACAGGGATAGTGGATCAGACACGTGGTAAAATACCACAATAATGGCAAACACATACCTACGCTATGAAGATGAACAGGACAAATGCAGCATCCTGCAGTATATTATTCCAATGAGCATCATCTTCCATTAAACCCAATGCTTTACAACCTGTCTGAAATGTAGGATGTCGGACACATTGAACTGTTCTTAAGTTTTCAATAGAAGTAAGGCCTTAAACAACGCAGCTTAGCTTGGTTGTTAGCGTGGTTGTATGCTGTTCTCGCAAGATGGCAGCCACGTGTTATAGGCCTAGTGATTTATTTAGTTCTAGTCATTAATTAATATGCCTTGTAAATATGATACCCCTACTTTTGGTACGTGGAGCACATTTGAGACATAAACGTTCCTGTTCGCTCCTTGCGGAGCAGGGCGACACCAGTGCGGCTGAATCCAACAGAAGCCTGCACGAAGCATTTATATACTATGGCAGTGGTTTGTTTCGGTAACGATGTGTTTTGTATGATGAGTTCCCAATCTCATCAGTCGGCATATACGAAATGCTTCAGAGTGCAGGGGCGAATATTGAGATGGATCAGTTGCAAGGTGGTGGTTTATGCTCATTAATGAGAGTATTCGTTCTACATATCGTTTAAGATTATTTTATGCATATTTCATTATTACTTAGTTATTTTTATGTGTCGAATAATTTATGAGAACACGTGGGGCCACTTGGGAACAAATTATGTCTCTTCTCGCTCCTTATGGAGCATATGGCCACCAGTGTTGCTGGCCTCCGCTTGGAGACCGCCCAAAGCATTCAGATGCTCTTCCAGTAGTGGTTTTGGTAGCAATCTGTGTTACAGGGTGAGATTGCCAGGCGCATGCACAACACCATACTATTCTGATTAGACGACATGCATGGGCTGATTGTGTGTGCATGATAGTTGCATGTTTCAGGTGGCGTGGAAGAAGAGCGGTTTGAGAGGTGAGAGCATGGTTTTTCTCATTATTTAACTATTATCATTGTAACTTGTCGGTGCTTTGTTTGCGTTTCAGATTAGCAATTGAGCACTGGCTGGGTGTTTTGTTTGCTTTGCTTTGTTTGTTTAGTGTTTGCTTTATTTGCGCTTTATCACTGAATGGGTTGTATGAATAAATACAGCCCCTGCCTTAGAATCAAGAGTTTTATTGTTGTTCGGGTCGGTTTCGAGTGTGCAATAAAGTGATCACATATCACAATAGCATCATCATCATCTCGTCCACCCTATCACACTTGGTCTGCAGCATTGCTTCCGATAATATATAGCTTAACATTATAAAACAGAAAGCTAACATATAATTGAGAATTAGTGAACAATACAACAGCGCCGCATGCTCCGTCGGGATCATTGCTTTAGATAATATAGTCAAATATAATAAAACAAGAAAGCTAATTTAAAACGTGCAAACGAAAATGAACATAGATATTTTCTCATATTTAATAATTACAAACTAAAGTTCGCTGCACAATTAGATAACCTGGATGTCAGTAGCTGTCATTCAGGGGACGCTTAACCAAAACTAAAAGCATCGCTGGTGTTCGTTGGTAGAATCAAGAGCGGGTCACTTCGTTCTACACATCTGTGCATTTTATGCCATTGGCATACTTTTGTTCCAACTTTCGCATTGAGGTCTCCTATTACTACGATAAGATCGTATCTAGGTGTGTCTTCCATTTCTTTTTGCAGTTGTTGATAGAATTCATCCTTGACCTCTTCGTCGCTGTCATTTGTTGGTGCGTAGCATTGTATTACTGTAGTGTTGGTGCGTAGCACTGTATTATTGTAGTGTTGGTGCGTAGCATTGTATTACTGTAGTGTTGGTGAATCTCCATCTCAAACATATTTTTATCAGTCTGCTGTAGATTGGTTTCTATTCTAGTAATGACCTTTATGTTCCCTTCTGTATAGTAATGGCTACACCTTCATTGTGCTGTCCATCCTCTCTGCAAGAGTAAAGTACTGTTTCTCCTGTTGCTGTTTAAACTTTTCCTGTCTCAGTCCATCTGCTCTGCTTATCCCTAGATTGTGTAATCTATAGTTTCTCATCTCCACTGTGACGTGTTTTAGTTATCCCGTCTTGTTCATTGTCCTGACATTCCAAAATCGCATTCTTGCTTCACAAGACGTGGACTGAAGAAATAGACCAGAAATTCAACATCATTTCAACAATATATAATTAAAGCAGTAAATCATGCTTGGGATTCCAGGAAAGGACGAAGCAAGACTGGATAACTTCAGAAACATTAACACCTTAGCGATGAGAAAGGAAATGAAAAGAAAGAAAACAGAAGCGAAGTCCCCCAGGTTAAAGTAACTATATAGCGACCAGTACAGTCAGCTGGACAAGGAAGTTAAACGCCAAACCCGAGTCAACAAAACGAATTTCCTTGACGATCTTGCAAGACAGGCAGAAGAGGCAGCACTGAGAAATGAACAAAGCACAGTATTTAAAATAACTAAATCCATCAGCGGAAAACGACGTGCAAACAATATTACTTTAGTAAGAGATAAGCAAGGACATCTCATCACGACAGCAAAGGGACAGGAAACAAGATGGGCAGAGTATTTCAGAGAAACTCTGAACAAGGAACCACAAGAGACACAGTTGAATGTTCCTGGGGCTGACAACAAAATGTTTCTTAATACAGTCATTCTACAGAAGGAAGAAATCATCACGGCAATCAAAGGGTTAAAGAATGGAAAAACTCCTGGCCATGATAATTTAAATGCAGAGCTATTTAAGACATACCCTGAGCTAGCAGCAGAACTACTGGAACCTCTATTTGCACAAGACTGGAAAACAGGTACAACACCAACGGAGTGGAATAAAGGAATAATTGTTGTGAACGGTGGTTTGGTTTTGATAGGGTAAAATGAGTGTATATTTAGCAAAGGGAATAAACTAGAGATTACATCCCTTGATAAATTAGTGAGTTGTGCTCAGAAAAAAATATGCACGTGAATATTGTGTTATAGCACGTTTCACTAGCTTTGCCCAACTTCAAAATGCTATATCTCAGCGAATATATAACGCATATAAGTGAAATTTTGTGTGTGAATTTGAAATGGTATAGACCCTATGAATTAAATTTTTCATTAAAATGCGGCCATTGGTTTCAATTTTCGTTTCTTTGCGATATAATATAAAATCCTACTTGCCAACACACATCACACGCACACATAATGAAATGTCTACAGTAAATTATACGACCTCATTTGCACATTTTTGGTTTATCAAGCAATTGGCATGATTTTTGAGTGAAATTGCGTGAAATCGCACTTCTTGAACACAAAACAGTTTATATCCGGTGCAACGCACACATTGTCAATCAGAGGTGTGTCTACAAAAAGTATTATGTGGTTAAGAAGGAAAAATGAGTCTGCGAGTACATTTTATGACATTGCAGCTAATCACAAATAGGATTTTTAAGTATTTCTGCAATGAAGCTACTCGAGGAAAACTATATCATTCTATTTCAAACCCACAAAAGAGGACTATTCACGCCTTGGGGATAAGCAAACGATCATTGCACCGCTGGATAGCGACATCTGAAATGTCTAATTCCAGTGTTTTACACACGAAAATTAGGCCAAGAGTGGTGGATAATTTTGACAGAGAATTGATCCGCAGAGAAATTTGGAATATGTTTCACAATAATGAGGCAGTGGCTTTAAGGAAATTGAAAATTTGGTTAAGAAAGAATAATGACATTGATATTTCCAAATCTACGCTATGGAGGACTATTAGGAGTTTGGGATTCACTTTTAGAAAATATGTTGGTGGTAGAAACCTTATTTGTGAGAAGCCTCATATAGTTGCAATGAGAAGCAAATATTTACGCGAAGTCAGAGAAATGAGAAGAGATTGTTATGATTTTGTGTATTTAGATGAAACTTGGATCAATGCGCACCACAGTAATGAACGAGAATGACAATCATCTGATGGGACAACTAAGAGACTAGTACCAAGCAGCAAAGGACAGCGCGTAATAATTGCACATCCACGAAGCAGCCATCATGGGCTTCTAAATAATACTGAACTCATATTTGTTTCAAAATCCACAGATAATAGGGATTACCATGCAGAGATGAATGGCAAGATATTTCAAGATTGGATTGTGAATCATGTACTTCCTTCCTTGGATAGACCGTCGTGTTTGATAATGGACAATGCTTCATATCACAACGTTGTGGCACCAGAAGATAAAGTTCCTAATTCTTCAAGTACTAAAGATGTAATAAAGATTTGGCTGACCATAAACAACATTCCATTCAACGAAATGTCCCTGAAGACTGAATTACTTGGAATTGTAAAAAAGACACAGCATACAAAGATATTTCACATAGACAAGGCAATCCATGAACATGGTCACAGATGTTTAAGATTGCCTCCTTAGCATTCTCACTTAAACCCAATAGAATTAGTCTGGGCTAAAATTAAGGAACAGGTAGCAACAGAAAATAGAACGTTCAAATTAAAAGATGTTGAAATAATTATAAAAGCCGCCATTTCCAATATAGCCAGAGATTATTGAAGAAAAGTGAGAACCATGTGTTACAAGAGGAAGAGGAATATTGGAAGAATGATGGTTTGTCCTTCATTCAGCCGAGATTGATTATCAATTTCTCAGAGACATCTGATTATGATTCGGATGAAGTTTAATTTCTTTAAAGATGACCTTACCGTTATTTACAAGCACATTAGAGGAGCAACGTTCCATTATGATATTTATGTTCCGCAAAGAGGTGATACCTATTGAAATAATTAGATCAAGGAAGGTCCAGTTTGGTAGCGCATTAAATGTCAATGAAAAACAATGTCACGAGTATCTTGCATGCGGATCATTTAAGAAATCATCTTCAACAGGTATTCATATGCAAACGTGATGGCCACATTATTGTAATAGTAGACACGCCTATGCCTAATCAATTCACAGAATCTGTGCATGAAGTGGTAAAATTTCTTTTCTCGATACACAATAATTAGTATGCCGACAAAGATCAAAGGATTTCATCCGTTTATGGGAACTGGACAAGATGCACAGATATAAAGTATATATTTGTTGGGTCTAACCCAATATAACATCGTATGCAAAAAAATGGCATTAATCCGTTCGACGGTTAATCAGATAATTACATTTGTTTGAGGGCAAAGCTAGTGAAACGTGCTATAGTGAGTTGTGCTCACAAATAAAAAAAAGTATGCACGCACGTGAAAAGTTGAGATGTGTGAACACAGTTCAGGGAAAACGAATAATGTTAGAACGGGGATCGGGCAGTCGGGTTTGAGACGCGCTATGCGTAGGAAGGAAAAAGGGTTTTCTCCCAAGTGTTAAAGTTAGACTTGAGAAACGCGCTCAGCGTAATAGGTGTGTGAGAAAACATACTCAGTCTGAGATGATTAGCAAGATTTATGCTGTGAGAAATAGAGTGTATAGAAAACGCTCAGTACATTATGCACCATAAATTTGGTGTACGGCAGTATTTTATTGTGATAGTATTTTATTCTGAGGACATGATAGATGTGAAAGAAAAGAAAGTGTATTTCGTTTGAGAACAAACCCAGCTACGTTGAACCCTTTTATATATCAGTAACATGTGTAGCTCAGCAGACCAGGTCTGAGCAGAGAAGAATAATAGACGAAAATCTTGGCAAAACGACAGCCATGGCGGTATGGCCAGTTTTCTCTTAGTGAGATATACCAAGAGACATATGAAAAGAAAATATAAATAAAATAAACAGTCAGTATAGAAGAGAGACAAGAAATTTCTACCTGAAGAATTATAGGATATGGGGATAGCTGAAGAAAGCAAGTAATAAGAAGACAAGAAATTGCAGTTTTGAATATTGAATACTTGTGTTGCTGAAGAAGCTGTTGTTATGAAAGACTGTTAACCTCGTTAATAAAGTTATACCTTTGACATCTTCACTGCTATTACTAAGGTGAATTCGTTTGAAGCAACAGAGAGTATGAGAAAATATCTTAGTCAGTCTGAGAGAAGGAAGTTTGTCACATTTACCTTACAACATACTATCTACTGAAAGGGCAGTGGTCCGAACCTTCAAATCCCATCCTCGTCGATAAATTCATGGTGTGCGTGACCAGCCCTACACTATGATAGTTCAAGAAACTTTTATAAATCAAGACAGCCTCCCCTCAGATGTCAGTTTGGGCATCACATATTAGGTACGGTTGCATCAAGTATTTTAGTATCTAGCCCTACAACGGTCACAGACTATTTTGGTGCACCTGACCAGCTCTATGCAAGATAGAGATGTAAAAGACTACAGACAGAAAGAAGGTCAAGTTCATTAAGAAGATACAAATCAAAAAGAATCCTGCGAGCTGAAGAAACAAATCAAAACAATACAGAAGTCAAGTAAACTGAAGCGACATCAAGAACAACGAAGTCTATCCAAAACATCACCCGACAACCGTCAGAATACAGGCACATGCATGAGATAAAAACCTGAATGATCAACAGGCCGAACGCGCAAAAATAATAGTATACAGCCGTATAAGACAAAAATTGTGTTGATTAATTCTAAAATACTGGAGGAGCAAGTGTTTATCCCAATCAAGAAAAACAGATGATGTAGCACTGAAACATTAAGAAACAAATTAAGTTAATTATTAATGTAGGCAGTTAACTTATGAGAATTAGATTGATAATTGTTTTGTAACTCATACAAATTATAAGTATTGTACACAGATACTGGTTAATAATTCTCTTACAGAGCAACCAAGAGATTTATATTGTTTTTTTACAGGTGTTTCTATTAACACTAACATTTACAGGTCAAGACAAGATGCAACAACAACAACTTACGGTGGGTTTGGATCCCAATGTGGCTGCTCTTGAACAGGTAGCCAAGGCTATGACTGCCATTAGAAATGAAAGTAAGTTCCAGAATATCCGGAACAGCATAACACCATATGCAGGGAATCCTACTTTATGTAGCGAATGGTTGTTCGAGATACAAAGATATTGCACTTCGGTCAATATGGACCAAGGTGAGTACAAGCAAGTTGCATATCTTTCCTCAGGTGGGTTAGTAGTAGATTTCATAAGACGAAGGTTTGACACTTTCCCAGATGAGACATGGGAGGAGTTTAGGAAAGAACTAATAAGGACATATGCACAAATTACGGATGCATCATACGCCTGGACTTTGCTGAGGAGCATACAACAGCAAGTAGGAGAACCCATTCAAATGTTCAGCGACAGGTTGTTAAACCTAGCTGAAGAAGTTTTCTTGGGGCAACAAATTAACCAACAAGAGGTGGAAAAACAGTTAGTGGGCATATTCGTCGATGGGTTGAATGGTATACCAATTAAATTACATCTCCTCAGGAAGGACCCAAAAAACGTGTCACAAGCCATTGCACTTGCTGCAGCCGAAGAGAACCTCAGAAGAAGATTGGACCTCAGACTTGGTAGAATAGTTCCATGCGAAGAAACACAGGAAGAACCTATGGAGATAGGACATTGTCAACAAAGAAGAATATCAAGACGAGGGAGAGGAACAGAAACGTCCTATAGATTAAGACAGGTAGACCGCAAGCCAGTCGTGTGTTATGCTTGCAATAGGTTAGGACATAAACAATTTGAGTGTAATTATAGGCCACTACAGCCGCAGCACTCAGTACGAAGAGTTGAGACCGGTAATCCGACACGCACTAGACACACAGACGCCTTGTCCGGTAACTGTGCTCAATTAACTGGTCACAACAATACTGAAAATAAGTACAGACACAACCCGGACGTCACAAACATTCGTGACAGAGTCCGACACACACATACTTACACTCAGGGAAACACCAGACCCACTCACTGAGAGAGACCGACGTGAGAAAGGGTAGTAGTAGAAGGTCTCATCAACACAGACAGCTACGATACAGGAGTTGGAGAAGTGACGGCGAGGAAAGAAACAAACAGTATATCGATGGTGGTGGAACACAACTGCGGATGAACACAGATATTCATGAAAATACATCCAGTGGTAGACAATCACATGGTCATTGGTGGAAAGGAGGAAAAGTCAAGGAAAGAGTACATCATCATAGGAATTGGTTTGACAAGGGAGAACGTCACAAACAAACATGTCAAAAATACAGAAATAGAACATGTCATAATAGTAACAGGATATTCTCGACTTTAAACAGCACCAATCTGTTAGGACATTGGGATAGTTTGAATAGGAGAAGAACTAGAATAGATGTGAGGAATTTGGTTGGAGAAATCAAGAGAGGAAAGCCAATAGAAATAAACAACATCAATGTTGGTAACCAACAAAAGTGCCAAATAAGAACACAGAACGGTTGGAAAATGAGGGTAGAACCGCCAGGAGTGTGGAGAAAGATAATAGGATTTGGCCATCAAAATGTCACAACAAAAGAAAGTAATACGCATAGACAATGGAACAGTCAGGCGAACGGTATTCAAGCGAGAAGAAAAAAGGAAATAGAAACAAATCGGATGAACATGATTGGTATTGCTACGCAGTCAGAAATAAGAAGAGATGTGTCAACACAGACAGACAATAGTTATGTGCAGGATCAAGTACTCCCACATATAATGAAGAGAACATCACAGCAAATGGACAACCACAGGAGAAAGAAAACAGAAGTAAAGGAAGGATGTATACGGATTCCCAATTACACACTTCACAATACACAAACACAGAGGAAACACAACAAAACACAGGAACGGATAGGGATGCATAGGATAGACACAACACCTAAAGTAAGTGACTGGGGTGTAACTACGAGAGGAGACAACTGTGTAGTCCAAATGACTAAGAGCGACGAGGAAATAGATATTATTTCCAGTGAGATCATAGAGAGCGACGGCGGTAGACCAACACTAGCGCGGGAACAGATTGTTACGAGAGCACAAGTCCATGCAGAACCGGAAACAACATCTGATCGGTTAACCCCAACCTCCCAAATCTTATACAGGGAACAAGAGGAGATGGGCACATATAGGCCAGAGGAAGGCAAGATACACAGTAAAATTGGATCGGAGATTAGGATGGACGATAGACATGGATGGTAAGAAAAAGAAAAGCCACAAGGAGGAAAAATATGCAACTAAGAAGAACGGTTAATGAGATAGGCGGAATTCTAAGATAATTCGCCTAGACGGGAAAATAAACTTGGGAGTAGAGATAAAAGGGATGGTAAATGACTAATGAAGTTAGAAAGGTCTAGTAAGAGTAGTAAAGGAGCAAACGATAAGGTGTATTTATGAAATGAGTTGTATTATATACAAGGTGTAATATGAAAGGAATTGCATTATGTACAAGTTGTAACATGAAAAGAGTTGTATTCAGTAAAATGTATAATATGAAAACAGTTCCATGATGGAAAATGTATACTATGAAATGGAAATGGTAGACAGGGAGATGAGTGAGGTTGATTAGAAGTGGAGACAGAATGGCGGGTCTCATTGGGACAGATGTTGATGAAGAGAGGGACGGAGTTCGTAATAGAAGAGGGAAGGAAGAGAGTGAGTGGAGATTTTTTGGGAAATTTTCTCTGTGAGAGAAAATTTTTTTTAAGGTGGGGAGGGGGGGTGGGGGGGGGAGGGGGGAATGTGTGATTTGTGGTTTGGAACGGTGTTTTGGTTTTGATAAAGGAAAAGAGTGTGGGAAAATGGTTTTAGAAATATAAATAAGTTTAGTTACAGATTATTTGTCATTGTTGCAGGGAGATAAGATGAGTAAAGTGGGGCTTTGTCATAAGAGAGGAAACTCCACATATTTCGGTTGGATGGAAAAATGTTTAATTTAGGTTAAATAGAATTAGAATATTATCAGTTATGGGTTAGAAAATTAGCATATGACGAATTTGTTGTAAGCGTTAAAGAAGAAGGTATGCTATTGAGGTAAAACATCCAAAGGGGGATAATGTAAGATTATGTCCCTTGCAGGTTTTAGTGAGTTGTGCTCACAAATAAAAAAAAGTATGCACGCACGTGAAAAGTTGAGATGTGTGAACACAGTTCAGGGAAAACGAATAATGTTAGAACGGGATTTTGGCAGTCGGGTTTGAGACGCGCTATGCGTAGGAAGGAAAAAGGGTTTTCTCCCAAGTGTTAAAGTTAGACTTGAGAAACGCGCTCAGCGTAATAGATGTGTGAGAAAACATACTAAGTCTTAGATGATTAGCAAGAATTATGCTGTGAGAAATAGAGTGTAAAGAAAACGCTCACTACATTATGTACCATAAATTTGGTGTACGGCAGTATATTTTATTGTGATAGTATTTTATTCTGATGACATGATAGATGTGAAAGAAAAGAAAGTGTATTTCGTTTGAGAACAAACCCAGGTACGTTGAACACTTTTATATATCAGTAACATGTGTAGCTCAGCAGACCAGGTCTGAGCAGAGAAGAATAATAGACGAAAATCTTGGCAAAGTGACAGCCCTGGCGGTAAGGCCAGTTTTCTCTTAGTGAGATATACCAAGAGACATATGAAAAGAAACCTAAAATAAACAGTCAGTACAGAAGAGAGACAAGAAGTTTCTACCTGAAGAATTAAATGACATTGTGATAGCTGAAATAAGCAAATAGTAAGAAGAATAGAATAATGGCAGTTTTGAATATTGAATACTTTTGTTGCTGAAGAAGCTGTTGTTATAAAAGACTGCTAACCTTGTTAATAAAGTTCAACCTTTGACATCTTCACTGCTATTACTCAGGTGAAATTCGTTTGAATCAACAGAGAGCATGAGAAAATATTTTTGTCAGTCTGAGAGAAGGAAGCTTGTCACATTTACCTTACAACATACTATCTACTGAAAGGGCAATTGTCCGAACCTTCAAATGCGATCCACGGCCACAAGATGATGGCACGTGACAGGAGGACTTGGAATGTGTTTGTTGAAGGCCTATGCTCCTTTGGGAGTGGAGGGTTATGAATACACAACCTCATGATAGTAGCTTCTAAAGATATTCCTGAGGTTGTTTTATATGATAATGTTGTCTGCAATACACAACCTCATGTTAGTAGCTTCTAACGATATTCCTGAGATTGTGTTATATGATAATGTTGTCTATCATACACAACCTCATGTTAGTAGCTTCTAACGATATTCCTGACATAGTTTTATATGATAATGTTGTCTGCCATATACAACCTCATGTTAGTAGCTTCTAACGATATTCCTGAGATTGTGTTATATGATAATGTTGTCTGCCATACACAACCTCATGTTAGTAGCTTCAAGCGATATTCTTGAGATTGTGTTATATGACAATGTAGTCTGCCATACACAACCTCATGTTAGTAGCTTCTAACGATATTCCTGAGATTGTGTTATATGATAATGTTGTCTATCATACACAACCTCATGTTAGTAGCTTCTAACGATATTCCTGACATAGTTTTATATGATAATGTTTTCTGCCATACACAACCTCATGTTAGTAGCTTCTAACGATATTCCTGAGATTATGTTATATGATAATGTTGTCTGCCATACACAACCACATGTTAGTAGCTTCTAACGATATTCCTGAGATTGTGTTAGATGATAAGGATGTCTGCAATACACAACCTCATGTTAGTAGCGTCTAACGATATTCCTGAGATTGTTTTATATGATAATGTTGTCTGCCATACACAACCTCATGTTAGTAGCTTCTAACGATATTCCTGAGATTGTGTTATATGATAATGTTGTCACCTCCATACACAACCTCATGTTAGTAGCTTCTAACGATATTCCTGAGATTGTGTTATATGATAATGTTGTCTGCCATACACAACCTCGTGTTAGTAGCTTCTAACGATATTCCTGAGATAGTATTATATGATAATGTTGTCTGCCATACACAATTTCATGTTGGTAGCTTCTAACGATATTCCTGAGATTGTGTCATATGATAATGTTGTCAACCATACACAACATCATGTTAGTAGCTTCTAACGATATTCCTGAGATTGTGTTATATGATAATGTTGTCTGCCATATTTCATGTTAGTAGCTTCTAACGATATTCCTGAGATTGTGTTATATGATAATGTTGTCAACCATACGCAACCTGATGTTAGTAGCTTCTAACGATATTCCTGAGATTGTGTTAATCCAATTATTTCTCTGTCTCCTCGGGCCCCCCCCCCCCCCCCACCCGCCTGGGGGTACTACACGGGGGGGCCATGTTTAAATCTGATTTTTTCAAACATCAAGAAACGAATCAGATATGTCTGGTTACATTATTCAAGCAAACATCAAGAAACGAATTAGATATGTCTGGTTACATTATTCAAGCAAACATCAAGAAACGAATCAGATATGTCTGGTTACATTATTCAAGCAAACATCAAGAAACGAATCAGATATGTCTGTTACATTATTCAAGCAAACATCAAGAAACGAATCAGATATGTCTGGTTACATTATTCAAGCAAACATCAAGAAACGAATCAGATATGTCTGGTTACATTATTCAAGGAAACATCAAGAAACGAATCAGATATGTCTGGTTACATTATTCAAGAAGTGTCAAGTGCTTCACTAATGATATTTCACATTTTCACTATCCAAACATCTCAAAATAAAGTAACAGACATTTGTGTAACAGCTATACGTGTATCAAACATACGTGTTACAGAAATACGTGTAACAGACATTCATGTAACAGACACATATGTAACAGACATACATGTAATACATACATGTAACAGGCACACATACTGTACCTTTATAGTTAGAGGCTGACGCCATAACGCTTATTCACTCTGGCCTCCAGGGTAGAAGAGGACAGACCAAGTAAGAAAATGAGTTTAAATGATTGTCGTAGTGCGCTATTTGGCGCCGATGAAACATTTCGATGTGCGCATCTGCGACTGGAACAATTTTGTGTTCTTTTTATTATCATTGACAGTGACAGAGCATATAAGTGTTCATTACTTTAACATGTGCATCAATTTCCGTATTATTGAAAGTTTTTTTACCCTAAACATGAGACACAAAATACCATTTTAACAATTTAAAGTATGTACTAATAAAAATAAGTGAATCCGTTATGCCTTCTATAATTTTGTAAATTGAATTGATAAAGTTAAGTAGGTAATGAAAATGTGTTATTTATTTTAATTTGTGTTAATTGTTAAATTGTTCCCCTTTGGAAGTAAATAGGATGCCTTCCCCTAACTTTATTATCTCTGCTGTTTAAAGTATCACATGGTAAATTTTTTTTTCACTTATTTCCGAGATTCGACATCCCGTCAAAACCTGACAAGAGGTGTGATCTCTCGGTTATAAGTGGGGTATATTGTGTACGTACATGTTTATAACAATGTGACAGGTCAATATATTAGCCATGAAAAGGTATATTTCTATGACCGCTTGTTGACTGTCTGGTCGTCATGTCGTAAGTTTTTTCGTTTGTTGCTGCTTATTCAAGCCACATACTTATTTATTTATATTTTCTAAGTGTAATGATTTTACCTGTATATCTATTATTGAAAGTGTACCGACGTGTGTTTTTTGTTTCCTCTTGTGTCTACCGATAGTGTTGTCTTCCTTAACTCCAGCTGATTTATAACTTTGTCAATGATGATTTGAAATGGTGTCTAAAATAGTGTGGCAGCGAGGGAATGATTTACAATCAAAGGGAATGAATAAGGAGAATTAGGAATGGGAAGGTTCAGATAGAGTATAAAAAGGGGATGCGCGAACAGGGTTGCGCATGAGAGAGGTGAACGGTGATTTAGGAAATCACGCTTTTCTCAGGGCAGTCCAGAACCGTGAGCCAGAGAGGGAAGCCGCATATACGCGGATAGCCATGTTAATGACGTACTCAGATAGTTTAAAGGATGAATATTTCATGGACAAGAAGTAGTTGGGTAATGATTAATCCGAATTATTGAACAGTGAGAATTCTTGTTCAGAAGGAGAAACGGTGTGAGTTAGATATTATTCAGATAGGAAAAGGTACGTAGAGTTAACTTTATTTCATATAGACAGTAGTCATGTTCCTCAGTGATAAAAGGGAAAACAACATCCCCGCAGAGGCCCGGTCTACCAATAGATAACCTGAACACTGAGATGATAGATAACAATAGACATAAGAAATTATAAGGAGGAAAGAACAGAACTAGAACACCTGCATGATCACTGATGGTTAAAAGGTCAGAAGGTGTACATTCGATACTGAGCGAGAGAGAGTAAGGAAAGAAAGAACTTACATTGTATATTCTATGCTGGACCAAATGTGGAGGTCAGAGCAGACAGCAATGATCCTTTCATTATGTAAATAAAAACTATTTCAACTTGACTATGTCGTGATGTGCTGTGGAAACCTGATGTCGACGCATGTCACACATATTTTGATTTTGGTGCCGTAACCAACCTCTAACAGCACACACACATTGTTTCTAAACAGGAGTTCAACAACTATGCTTTATGCTGTCATCTCTCCTCGCTTCAGGCAGAAGACATAGATACGATTGACGCTGTAACAGATTTCAACAACCACGGACGACAGATAGCCGTGATAATACAGACAGCAAAGTACAACGAAGAAAAAATCATATTTACGTTTTTATAACATTAAAAAAAAACATAGTGACAACAGTGTAAGTTGTAAACACAGAACAAAGTGAACAGTATCGGAACCAGCCAAGCAGAAACGTCGGTCTGAAAACCAAGTCGGAATTTTCTTCTTTAAAATCGACCTGCACGAGAATAAGTCGTCACAACAAGGCAAAGTACGCCACACATTATACAATTCAAGAGCAGAGACCAACCTCAGCCAGCATTGAAATCAGTCATTCACCAAGACAAAGTACAACACACGCACTGGTTGATGACAGACTTCAAGAACCACAGACGGCAGAACAACGCAGAATTGCAGTTTTACAACATAACGAAGAAAAACAGGACAGTCAAAGTGTAAACAGAAGCTGACAGGTTGCGAACTGGTCAACCGAAGACGCCAGCTCAGAAATCAGGTCAAGATTTTTTTTCTTCACGCCTCCTGCACGAGAGGGGTCGCAAAGACAAAGCGGGTACAATATTCACAAGTCCTGTAACGTCAATTCGGAAACAAATTGTTTTCATTCAAATCTTTCAGCACGGGTACACTTATCACAGCAGACGACAGGTCGACGTGCTTCGCGCAAGTAGTCTTAAGACAGGTCATAGAGTCCAGTACAGTAACCGATTCACGGATAGAAGCCTTTGTGTGTAGCAAAACAGTGTGTAGTCCGGATGGTATAAAAATATAACAATAGTGTTTGTTAAAAAGAAAAGTCGGTCACGCGCGCGCAATTTCGCGACAAACGAGTACTCCAACGTAGACATCTTAATTAATTAGTTTAATTAGACATTGTTGTATTATTATTCTTGCCTTATTAATTAGACATTATAGTAATATTATTGTTATTAATATTATTACTGTTGTTTAATTATTATTCTTATCATTATTATTAGTATTGTGTCTCACTAATATTGAATTATAACAGTGTATGCATAAATTTTTTTTTGTAACTGTAACAATATATTTTTTTTTCAGGAAACCCAAGACTAATAGAAAAATTTCTATTCATTTTCAGGTGCAAGTTAGTTTAAGTTAACGGTAGAAATAAGTAACTATTTTTCAGATTGTGATGATGGCACAGGCCGAACAGACACAGTATAACATGCAAGACAGTCAGACTTTGGCCCTCATAAAGACGATTACCGACACATTAGCCAAGGTAGACACTGCTAAAGACGTAAATATAAAAGGTAATGTAGACTTATTTTCAGGTGACCCACATGCATGCCGTAAGGGGCTTACAGACATTGACAAATATGCAATGTCAATAATAACAGATGAATTGGAGAAAGTTAAAATTGCGATTTTTTCATCTGTTGATCTGATCACAGACTCTATCAGAAGGCAATTAGACACATTACTTAATGAAAGAGATCTTCAAGCAGAGTCTAAATCGTACGATACGAAAGGGAAAGGACATTGTCACACTTGTGATAGAGAAAACAAGGACACAAATAAAATCCCAGAAACAGCGGATGTACGCGCACACTGGAACACACTTAATAAAAGAAGAATAAGAATGGCGGTCAGAAATTTTGTGGCAGAAGTTAGAAAAGGGAAGTCCATAGAAATAAATAACATCAACAAAGCAAACCAACAGAAGTGCCATATAAGAACACAGAACGGTTGGGAAATGAAGGTAGAACCGCTAGGAGTGTGGAGAAACATAATATGATCTGATCAGCAAAATGTCACAATAAAGGAAGAAGGTAATAGGAATAGACCATGGACAAGTCAGGTTAGGACAACAGTCCAGAAACAGGAAAACATACAGAGAGACAGGGTCAACGTTGGTACACAAGAACCAGAAACACATGAAACACAGATGATTAGTGCCGGAACACAAACTGAGATTGATACTGTAGCGTCACACTTGGGGCCAGCACACAATGAGAAAGACGTCATGAGAGAAAATGAAACATGGTCACATGGGTTAGACAATACGAGAAAGTCTAAGATTCCACTCAGTGTAAAAAGGATGAACCAACAAACGGCTAAAGTAGTGATACCACAGCATAGGGATAGCATCGAGGTAAACAATAAGAAGGATGAACCGATGCAGTCGACCCAAAAAAAAAGTCGACAGACAGTTAATGAAGCAGAATATAGCTGTAGACGGAGATGGTCGTCAGAATTGGTGTCGACTGACTCAGACAGTGTAGGATCTGACGAGAGTGACGGTAGTCACAGACACAAAAGTACTTATAGAAGAGGAGAGAATAGTAGAAGAAGTAAGGAAGAAGGGAGCAAATGTGGAGATAATAGCAGAGAAAGGGACTTGTCAGTATACAATCTGGAGAAAAAAATAGCGGACAATGCAGACATGTGGATGCGACATGCAGCGACAATCACGCAGACTGATTGGAGGGAGGCATATAATCGACAAATTGAAGACTCGGAGAAAAGAAAGACGAAACAGGAGGGTGTAAGTACAGTACAAGAAAAGTACCAGCTTGACATAGAATCAGAATTCGATTCGTCAAGTGGGGAGGATAGAGTTATGGGCCCTGACGAAATTGGATACAGGTCGGATGAGCTCGAGCATATAACGGACGACGAAGGCCGTAGAATTTATTGGCCGAAAAATGAGAATAGTGATCTTGGACGTATAAATCAGATAAAGACGGAGAACATTACCAAAAAGGTTGAGCCAAATGTGGTTCTATGGCGCTCGGAGAGGTCTAAATTCTTGGAAAAATTGAGAAAGAATCCGATTAAAGCGGATGAACCAAATATCGACGAGGTGAAGAAGGTAATAGAAGCTACCATAAAGCGGCCTGATTTTAACTTCTCGGGAGCCATGCTATGGAGCGTGCTGGAGCAGAAGTATCAGACATACTTTCCTCAAACTAAAACTGAGGTAAATATGGTTCTGACGAAAATGTTAAATGACGCAAACAGGAAAAGGTTGATAGAAAAGGCAGAGCAGGCAAATCGTCATCAAGGTCGGAAGAGAAATAAAGGAAGAAGAAAATATAGATATTGATAAACACATTTCGTTGGAAAGGCATAGGGACAAGGAAGTCACTATAGCTAACATAGCGGAATTTATGAGTAAGTGAAGTAGTGGAGGAGATGAGGGATAAAAGGTCATGAAAAATGACGAGGATATTATGTGGGAAGAAGAAGAGCCATAAGGGATGGCGAAATTAAGAGTGAGTAATTGAGATATTGGACGGGGAGTAATAAGGGCCATGGGAGATGGCGAAAACAAGAGAATCACTTGGATAAATAAGTATGGGAAAATTGAGTCACGGAGAAGTGACGGAGTATTGAGAAGCCACAGGAAGGATGGCACAGACATATAGAAGAGATAGTTCTAGAAGGAACTTATGTAGAAGTAAGAAGCCATGGAGCATATGGCAAAGAAGCAGAGATTTTTGCGGCAGTGGCCGAGTCTTATAAAGATTTTGGGGAGAAATCATATTTTTTTTTCTCCGTAATACATGAAGAGAAAAAATGGGTTGAGAACGTTCCAGGGAGGGAACGAAAAACATATAAAAAACGTTAAGTGCGGCGTTTGCCAGACTACAAATGTGAGTCTATGGAGGATAACCCTCACCGAACATAGAAAAAAAAGGTAAAGGAACCCGTTACACGCCCATTGAGGCATATTGGGAATATGGTGTTAGGCCCATATTATCTTGACCGTCGGCACACGAGGGGTGATGTGGTCGGCATCACGCCGGCCGCCTTAACCTTCCCAGAGTAGCTCTGGTACCCATTTGGGGCTGGGTCGACCCAGGAGCCGTTTGTGGCCTAAAAATTTTTCCGCCTCATCTGGGGATCGAACCATAGACCACTGCGTTAGGAAGCCAGTGCACTAACCACTATGCTACCGCGGCTCCATAACCGAACATACACAGCACAAATTTAGACATGGGGAGACAGTGTTTTGGAGAAGGGAAAAGGAGATAGCACAAAGAGAAGTTCCAGGGAGGGAACGAAAAACATATAAAAACGTTAAGTGCGGTGTTTATCAGACTACAAATGTGAGTCTATTGAGGATAACCCTCACCGAACATATACAACAGAAATTCAGACACTGCGAGACAGTGTTGTAGGAAAAGAAGTCAAGTGACAGGTCAGCAGCAGAAAAATACGCAAGTAGGTCAAAGCGACAATGCGGTTTAAGATAGGTAGGCCAAAGAAGTTTCAAATATTTCCGCGTAGGAGATTATGGACAAAGGTCTAGTTAGAAAAGAGTGGACGGAAATATGGCAATTCAGTGTTGCCATGATAGTAAATGGCTCACGCCATCATGAACTATGTATATAGGGAGACATGACAGAAGACATGTTTGGCTTTATACGAGAGAACATGAAGGCCAGACAGTTCACACTAGGTGTGTGGTGACAGAAAATAATACTATATGAGGGGTTTACGTGTATGACAACAGGAGTGACTGGATGTGTAAAAGGAAATAAACTTTGTATGGTGAAGTACACAGTTGGTAGAATGTGAGTGAGAAAGACAAGGGTTAAGAACAGTCATAAATGTGAAAAGGAAAGGTCACTTAAGAAAAGTGACGGGAAAAGAGTTATTTCTCAGTTTTGTTATGATAATATGTTGTAATGTAAGAAAATAATGACATGTTAAGTGATATGAAAAAAAAAAAAAACAAATGAATGACCACTAAGAAAGTGGAATGTATAACATGTCTAAAAAGTATGTTTTTTTGAAATCATGTAACGTGAGCAGATAGGATTTAGCCCCAAATCCAGGTAGTTGTGCCACAGAGGAAAGCGATCTGACTGCTTGGCCAGTCGAACACTCACTTTATCTATTTGTGTAGAAAAAATGTCTGATATTTTACTGCTATTCATCATTATGATCAGGAAAAACCTATCATTGCAGAACACAGTTCTTGGGAAAAGAGATTTGCTATACCAATTAACTCCTAAAGTTACATAGGCCTAAGTTTACCTATAATCTATAGACTGTGTGACATGATTGTCATCTCAAGAACTGAAGTCAGACGACAATAACGTTGATATATGGATAAAATGGAACGAATGAATACGAATAACGTCACAAACAGATTAATTAATGTGTCATATAGACAACAATATTTGGTACATAACAACATTTTTTAGTATAAGAAATAAAAAAAAAAAATATTTATCAGAATACATTCAAATGAGTTAGTCAACTAACAGTTTTATTCTTGGTACATTTTCTGAAAGAGACACCTCTCATATCATTTTAGACTCCAGTTTGTTTGTTTGTTTTCTTGCTCGGGATTAGATTAAGAACTCGTCGCTCTCTCTTCATTCCACAACTTTGTTTCTCACTTATACTACTACTACTTTTGGAAAATGTCAGTTGGATTATATACAGTGTGGCCCAAAAGTCTGGATTCAGAGAAAATTCGGCAGCTACTTCACTTTGTGAGAATTGCTGTCTTGCGTACTTGAGAACAATCTCTGTGCGTTCATCTACCGCTAATGTCGAATCCATATTGGCACTGAAAAAACTTATTATGAAAGTTAGAAGAGATAAAAAATGTAAATAAGACGATTGCTTATATTTCCAGACGTTTGGCGCTGAAGCAAGATTAGGTACCACTTGCTTTGTTTGTGAAAAGGTAAAACTATATACCCGCTGGTAAGCAAGCATCATGGCTGAAATGGTAAAGTGTAGGACTGCGATCATGCAGGTGGGAAAAGAACTAGGCATGTCAGGTAGTGATCTTATCCAGTATGTCACAACGGAAGTGGACAAACATATGGACAGAGCGGAAAGAAAACTACAAGCAGAAGCTGAGAGAAAAGCCAAAAGATTAGAAGCAGAAAAAGAAGCCAAAAAACATGGAAGCTGAAGCTAAGAAATTAGAAGCTGAAGAAAGAAGGTTACAAAGAGCTCATGAGTTAAGTTTAAAGGAACTTGAACTCCAGGGAGCAGCTAGCAATCATGGTGCTAGCTCACCTCACTCCGAGAGTAGCTTCAACCAGAGCACGGCAAATGGAGCCTTGAATTTCAACCTGGATCCCTTTATCGAAAAGGAGGACGCTATTGAGTTGTACCTGGATAGATATGAGAGATTGGGCTCTACCTATGGATTGGAAAAGGAAAAATGGAGCCTTAAGCTATCTCAGGGGTTGAGGGGAGTTTCATACGATGTTTATTTAAAACTCTCAAAGGAAGACCAGGAAAATTATGAAATCTTAAAACAAGCTTTACTCGTCAGGTACGAAAAGAATTCTGAATCTTATAGAAAGAGATTCCGAACTGCTAAGCTACTTCCACGAAAAAACTACCACCAGTTTTCTGCCAGATTGGAAACATCTCTGACAAAATGGACTAGCTTAGGAAAATGTCAAGATTTAAAAGATATGGTCATGATGGAACAACTGAGAGAATCCATGCCTCAAGAAATTCGGACATTTCTTATTGAGCAGAAAGATTGGGAGATATTTTAACCATGGCTGAGATATATTAATCAGCTAAGTCAGAAGTATCAGGAAATAAGAAGAAGCAGGGTGAGAACTTCAAACCTTCACAAAACTATACCAACTATGAACGTAGGGACAATTCCAACAAGAACAAACAAAGAACTGATTATAAAGTCAAACCCCCTCTAGGATCAGATAAGAAACCTTCAAGGAAGGAAGGAAAGTGGTGTAAATCTTGCCTAATGAATAACCACAATACTGTAGAATGCAGAAGAAACAACCCTGCTTATCACTCTGCATGTCCTACAACAGGGAACAATTTAAGGAAGGAACTGGCAGTTAGTCAGAATGACTTCCATCATCCCCCTGTCTGTGAGGAAGTGACATATAATGGGGCTACAAATCAGTGCTTATATGATTCAGGATTGGAATTCGATTCAGTCGTGAGTGCAACCCTAGTGCATCCTGATCAAATTACCACAGAAACAGTGGACATAAAAGGGGCAATGAAGGGAACCGTCACCATGACACTTCCTTATAGCAAGGATCGACGTGAGAGCTCGCTATGTGGAATGAGTGGTAAGAGCAGCAGTGAGTGATGATCCTATATACCCGCTGGTAATAGGATGTAAATATGTCTTTTTGGGTGACCCAATAAAACCTGTTGTCATGGCAGCAAACCATACCAGGTCGAGCACCTAAAAGAAGGAGGAAAATTCAATAAACATTCATCTTATGAAGAAGAAAAAGGCTCAAACAGCAGACAGCACATTGAAGCCTTGTTTTGGCAAACTGCCAAAGGCTCATAACCCTCCAGAGAAAGGAGACTACTAAATGGAAAATAGCCTACTCTACAGACAAGCTGGAAAAGGCCATAAAGGGCATGGACAGCTTTTAGTGCCAAAATTCTACAGGAAGGAAATTATGGAGCAAGAGCATGCTACATCAGGCAGTGGTCACAGAGGAAAAGGAGCCACTGGTGAAAAGATAGCATTGCAAAATTACTGGCCAGGAGTCATTGACGACATAGGTTGGTATATGAAATCCTGCTCATAATGTAACCAGGTAACCTCAATCAGAAGTGTAGACCAGTTACAGGACATAGGGAAGCATTGTTGCGGAAGTAGGCCCACCAAGAAACCACACAAGAGAAGACAACAGGTAGATGTGATAAAGAGAAAACACAATCACAACAAGTCTACTGTTACACCAGTAACCATGGCAACTCTCCGTATTGTATAAAGAGGAAACGAAAGACATCCCACCCCGATTAGATATTGTTCGGAATACCATGGCCTGGATTATCTGGAAAATTTGGTTTGTCTGCAACTAGTATTAAAAAAGCTGCGGAAACCACAGAACCCTAGGAGGTAGCAACCAGGGCTGTACCAAACAATTGATGAATACAGACCTCATTTTGGTAAATTGCCCCTTGCAATAGAAATAGGTGTGGGTCTGGCAACGTTGTTGTTTGCCGTCCCCATACACGGTCCACTGGAAGCATTGCTGCGGACATGGACAGAACAATAGCAAGCACAGGCTCTCAAGGTGGAGATTGACTATCTCTTAAAAGAGAAAATTATTTTAAAGTCTTAATCTCCCTACAGCTCAAGTGTGGTGCTATTAAGGAAGCCTAGTGATGAACACAGGTTATGCATTGACTATAGGAAACTTAATGCTTTCACTGAATTTCAGGTAGACCCATTACCTGACACCAATCAGTTGTTTGCTACATTGAGTAAGGCTCGGTATTTTTCAAAAGTAGATCTAAGCAAGGGATACTACCAAATACCAGTGAAACCAGAAGTTCAGAACTAATAGCCTTTAGTACACCGGATGGACATTACGAGTTTAATGTTATCCCATTTGGTTTAAAAAATGATCCGAGTATCTTCTCCAGAATGATGAGGAAATTTTTGGAACCATTACAAAATCCTCATATCAAAAACTTCATGGATGACATTCTGATTGCTACCACTACATTCGAGGAACACATAGTAGCGCTCTCCATGTTGTTAGATAAACTGAGAGAAACGGGATTGACAGCACGTCCAACTAAGTGTCATATTGGATGTGAGAAATTGGAATTTTTAGGTCACACTATCTCTACAGCGCAATAGGCCTCCTGACCCAAAGAATGTAGAGAACATAAGAACAGCACCAAGACCACAAACTAAGAAGGATGTAAGATCCTTTGTGTCACTGTGCGGGTTCTATCAGAAATATATGCCCCATTTTAACTCATTGTGCGCGCCATTAACCGACTTAAACAAAAAAGGACAGCCGGATAAAATACATTGGACCGCGGAGTGTGAAAAGGCTTATACAGAGTTGAAAAAAAAGCTGACAAATGAACCTATCCTTGCCCTTCCCGATCTCACACAAGAATTCGTACTAAGAACGGATGCTAGCAATTTAGGCATCGGAGCAACAATACTGCAGCGGTCAGACACACCAGCAAACATGTTACTACCAGTAGCTTTTGCAAGTAGAAAGTTAAATACAGCTGAAATAAATTATTCTACAGTCTAACGTGATTGCCTCGCTTTGGTCTGGTCGATCAATACATTCGCCCCTTTTCTTTACCGGAAACACTTCATTGTTGAAAGCGACCACCAGGCTTTGATGTTTTTAGGGGTGTCTAAAATATTAAATTCCCGACTTTTAAATTGGAGTTTACTGTTATCTCCATATTCGTTCAATGTGAGATATTCCAGGACGGGACACTCTTGGATCCGATTTTTTAAGTCATCATCCGATGGAAGGAGATAGAGAGAGACCGAAAAGTAAGGAGAAACTGCAGCATGTGTTATCAAAATGTTAACCGTGCACGCACTGTTTTATAGAAGAGGCCTCTGTAGCAAGATTCGGTACCACTTGCTTTGTTTGTGAAAAAAGGTGTAACGCAACACACACAGAGATAAGAGTGCAGGGACAACGCGGTGGGTCTTGCTTTGAAGTTGGCGCCTAAGCCGAACAGCATTGTGAAAGTGTAGGTAGGAGCGAATATATGAAACATGGCCGACCTTAAAAATTTGCATTGGCAGGAAAGAAAATCTAAAGCTACAAGAGCAAGCCTGGTTGAAAGATATTAAAAATGTAATAATTCATATACAGAGATAGAATATAAGTGATATCCAAAAGGATATTATTCAACTGTAAGTAGTTTTAAAAATAATTAATGTTTTTCATCGTTATCACATCTGCTAAAAGTTAGCTCATAACCTTAAAAAATGTATTATAAATACATACCTAAACGGATTTCAATAAAACATGGATAGAATCAATGCTTCCTATTGGGAGAATGAAAGGAAACCTAGGAAGGAATGAAAGATATACGTGTGTAATGAAAAGAAGAGTAAACAAGTACAGAAAAAGCACAGATTGCTAAAACAAAGAGATTAAACGAAAATCTAAGCGGACTCAAGACGGTGCTTTCTCGTACGGGAGAGTCGTCAAATTATAAGGACAGAGCGGCCCGTTTAAAAATCACAAACACAAAATCCAGACGACAGAGTGAGAGACTGGAAGACAGTATCTGCAAGAAACGTTTTTCCACGCATGCAGGGCAGATATACTTCATCAGATACAGCCTCACTGTGCGCTTATTAATCCTAGGAGGTATGTAAGTTTATTAAAGATATATGTATGACTAATATCATTTTATTTCAGATTTTGTTTACGATTTGATTATATCAGACAAAATAAAAAAGGTATACAGGAAGCCAATGACGCTAACCAGAGATAACCTCCACCGGAATTGTCAGGAAGCAAAACAATTAATTGGTTAGCCAAATATATCATGGCTAGTTCTTGCCTGGAAGCTTACGACATACAAGCAAGTACATAAGTGATTTGGCATCCATAAGTGGAAGGCAAAGTTTATATCTTACTCATGTATCTTAACATGTGATTTACTCATGTATTTTGTTATTTTCTGCACAATAGACACTATCGTATCATGCTATCTATGTAACATACTAGCATGAATCATTCATTTATATACAAGCGTAAATCTATTGTCCAGCTCAGAGTATTCACAACCGTAACTCAATTGTGATACCAGTGTACTTCTCTGGCACTGGGACTTCATACTTTCTGGAGAGAAATTCTACTTCTTCTCTACCACTATCATCACACCAGAAAAACCTGTCGCTTCCGGCCCGCCTAAAAGTTATTTACCAAATACTCTGCGTAACCCTGCCAAATGTTTCTTTATCCCCATGTGGTAGTCATATCCCAGGCTCTATCCCAGGAACACCTGCTCTACAGGTACTAAAAATCCCGCATGTCCGATACGTAAATCTATGCTGTCTATTCTGACGTCTGTTTATTATATTTGCTGTGACTTTCTGGCGTGGAGTTTGTAGAGCTAGGTAGAACATTCCCCCAGTTCTAGAGAAACAAATAATGTGCTTGTATGCAGCATTGTCACCTTAATGAATATGGGCTATATTCTAAATCATGTAAGTAGAGAATCATCTTATCCAAGTTAGAACAACACAGTATCTTAGAAGATCTGAATGTAGTAGCTGTCGTGTTAAACATCTCTTGGTGTTTGGAGGACCCACCTATAAATTAATGAAGTCACTAAATAAAGTTGTCATATATCCAAAAAACAAAAACTTCATTACGAATGTGTTTTTCTGTAACTGATGTTTCTCTTCATTGTCAAATTTATGTCTGTGCATATTTACAATAGACCCGTTTTCTGTGATGTTTTTTAATACAGTTTGTTCAGACCCGAGTGGAACAGCCCAGTTACAACGGTTTGGTCACGTCTGAAGATTTGGAGAAGAACGGCTATGTGAAAAAAACGTTTGTACATGTACTTTTGAGCATCTCTCTCACTCATTCATCCGCTTTTTATTTTATCCGGAATACACAATGGTTCTCATTGACAAATTCGTCGGAATTACAATCTGGAATTTTGAACTGAGAATTGGAAATTTAATCTAGAAAATCTGAGTCACAGATCAGACTGCATCGCCCTGTCAAGCTGGCAATTCACCAGAGCCAGAAAGAGAAGGAGCGGACAAAGGATTCCACAATTATAAGTGAGAGATCAGAGTATTTGTGCAAACTTTCCGAAAAAGTTAAACAAAAAAAAAACCCGCATGCATAAAATAAACCTGAGATTTCGCCTCGAGTATTATAAATACCAAGAAGGAGCGGACAAAGATTCCACTAAGGAATCAGATGCAAACAGTTCATTAGAATCAAATCACCAGTCATTAGAGGAATACAACATTTCCAGACCAAGTGATTCGAAAGTATCTAACATTTTTTTTTTTTAAAGTTTTGCCTCGTTTTGGCGAGTCGCGTCCCGTTCAACCTAATCGGTTATATTAGGGCGCATGTCCAGATATAAAACACCCTTAGGACTGAGAGTATCTAACCTAAGTTGCTTGTGTCCATTCTAAATGGCACCAGGAAATTGTGTTCCAAAAAGTTGCTTTTGGTTAGTGGAACGAAGCTATCAGACGGTTCGTAGAACGAAGCTATCAGACGGTTCGTAGAACGAAGCTATCAGACGGTTCGTAGAACGAAGCTATCAGACGGTTTGTAGAACGAAGCTATCAGACGGTTTGTAGAACGAAGCTATCAGACTGTTCGTAGAACGAAGCTATCAGACAGTTTGTAGAACGTAGCTATCAGACGGTTTATAGAACGAAGCTATCAGACTGTTTGTAGAACGAAGCTATCAGACGGTTTGTAGAACGAAGCTATCAGACGGTTTGTAGAATGAAGCTATCAGACTGTTCGTAGAACGAAGCTATCAGACGGTTCGTAGAACGAAGCTATCAGACGGTTCGTAGAACGAAGCTATCAGACGGTTCGTAGAACGAAGCTATCAGACGGTTCGTAGAACGAAGCTATCAGACGGTTCGTAGAACGAAGCTATCAGACGGTTCGTAGAACGTAGCTATTAGACTGTTCGTAGAACAAAGCTATCAAACTGTGAAGTGTGATTATTACTGAAGAACTGTAGAAATCCCGGCTGCAGTAGTCATCGATGCTAAGCTAAGTGCTTAACAAAAGGCAACAGCAAAGAGCATTAACATTACTCTATCCAGTCTCTATGAAGATAACACTTTCATCAAAAATTCACCATCATTTCAACCTGTGAAAACTAATTGATTATTCAATTTGTTACATGTTATTTTAAAACATAACAATCATAATTGATTCGGTTATAATATGTATGAAAGCAAACGTATGTGCAAGACTCTTTAATACATATTTACACTTAGACATATATTTACATATATAGAGCTAGTTCTTATAAAAGAATTTCGCTAAATTTACACCAGCTGGGGGCTTGTACGGGCTAAAACCTTTGCTTAATTCTTCATAAAAAGGCGGCGAACCTATATAAGTTAAGAATTGCCCTTCCAATTCACCATCGTTCTTGACTTCAGGAATATCTTATGAATACTCCCTTGTGATAGAATCGACATTGCTCTTCTATCTACTACACTGGCAAGAGTAATCTTGTGCGAAGGTAGACACCTTTGACGACCTATTTTACATACGTGAGTTTTGGTCACTGTTGGACCACTACTGCAGAGCTAAGGGGAGGCAATAAGTCTTAGGCTACCACGACACACCTGGAAAACCAATTGCTAGGGATCGAGATCTCCAGGACGACCAAGAGAAACAACATTAGACAATCCCTGATGGACCGAGGACTGGACTGAAACCTGGCCAAAAGATATACAGCTTACAGGATAACATGGCGCTCCTTCTGGCTAACCTCTACACACCAAGGTAGAAGAGGTTTGTTTGTTTGGTTTTAAGGACCATCTACATTGTACACGGAAAACTCCATCAGTCTTCCGATCTCCTCCTTTAGCTCACAAGGAGAATCTCAGCACAGTGCACGAATTCCAAAACATCGGCGAGCATCTCAATGTGTGTATAAAGGAATCACGCATTCTAAAAAATATTTTTGCGCGAGTCCCTGGGATAGGAGAGAAGGGACCAAGTAAGAAAATGTCTTTAAAGGATTGTTGATGTGGCCGCTATTTCGGTGGGTACAATCTGCGATCGTATTAGAGGAGGAATGGACTGTATTGTCATGATAAATGTGGCAGAGGATATAAGTATTCACTTCTTTAACATGCGACGTGAAAACTCTATATTATTTAAATGAAGTAGTTTATTTAATTCTAAAAAGTTGGTAAAACCCCCACACATTTTTTAAACACTTAACAATTGTACTAATAAAAAGTAAATAAAACTCCTTGCGATATTTTAAATAAATAATGTTATTGAATTGATAAAAAATAAATAAAAAATAATCTGTATTAACTTTTATTTATCCTGCTGCTTGAAATTTTATTATTATAAATTAAATTGAATTTTATAAATTTTCTTGTATTGCTTTTCCCCTCATTTATTTCTGCTGTTAAGGGATATCATCTTTAATTTTTTTGTTTCTTTTTTTTTTTCATTTATTTCCCAGATTAGACATCACGTCAAAACCTGACAAGAGGTGTGATCTCCCGGTTATAAGTCGGGTATATTGTATACATTTTTATAACATTTTGACCGCTTGACTGTTAACTCTGTATTTTCTCTTTAAATTTAGCGGATGAGGGGGGGGGGGGGGGGCCCCTTTTTTAACCATGAAAAGGTGTATTTTTGTGAAGGACTGCAAGCTGGATGATGGTTTTGGCCGTCCTCCACACGTCATAAGTTTATTCAAGTTTTTGCTGCTTATTCCATCCATATACTTATTTTTTTATTATTTTCTAAGTGTTTGAATGATTTTACCTCTGGTATATCTATTATATTGCTAGTGTACGACGTTGTCGTTATATAAGTACTACTAGCTGAAATGAAGATACATGTGGCCAATGAAGATCCATGTGGTTTTTTTTCGTTTCCTCTTGTGTCTACCGATAGTGTGGTCTTCCTTAACTCCAGCTGATTTATGACTTAATCAATGACGATGTGATGTATGGTGTCTACAATAGCAATAAGTAATTCTTCTTTTGGATTGTTTATTGTTTGACTGTGTTGATTTATTTCATATGTCAGTGATAAACTGTCTCTCTTGTTCGATTTACTAATCTATCCCAGTTAGATCGTCGGTAGCTCTGTCAACATTACAGATCTGTCCCAGTTATCTCAGCCCATCTGTAGTTCTGTCAACATTACAAATCTGTCACAGGATGATCATCTGTAGTTCTGTAAATATTAGAAAATATGTCGTAGTTTTCTCATCCCATCTGTAGTTCTGTTCACAATATAAATATGTCCAAGTTAGCTCAGATCATCTGTAGTTCTGTCAACATTACAAATATGTCGAAGTTATCTCACCCCATCTGTAGTTCCGTCAACAATGTAAATGTATCCCAGTTAGCTCAGCTCAACTGTAGTTATGTGAACATTACAAATCTGTCCCAGTTAGCTCAGCTCATCTGTAGTTCCGTAAAGAGTGTGAGGAATCAGTTGTGTACTTTTATAACTTTCATCCTCTTGGGCAGTATCACTTTTTTTTCTTCATTTTCCTCAACGATCGCCCTATGCTTTGACATACTTTATGCACCTACATTCTGCTCTTGCCGCTCCCAGACTTGTGTACGTTTCGCCATGTGAATCGTCGTAAGCTAATTAGGCAAGTCAGCGAATAATTTATCACCTAAGTCGTCTAGTCACCTCTGATTAGGTCGATCTTTATTGACACAAGATGGTAGCGCACGATCGATGAAAAGAAAGCCATATTGTCAGTCTGAGAATCCGTCTGAGGGATTTACGCAAACACAGGTGAAAGAGGTAATCGTTTCCGCTGACCCATCTTTATATCAATATTACTGATAATGTGTCTTTGGAAACATTATTGTGGGAAAGCATATAGACAAGAAAGGTTCACAGATTTGTTTGTGAGTTTGCATAAAGATGCGATCGGAAAAATTACTGCCTTATTAGAAAGTGTTCACGCGTTAGAATTTTAAAAAGTTATATTTTTAAAAACACGCGTTGGATATTATGATTTAACACCCCGACCCTTTTAGTTCTAAAGAGTTTACCATTGGCTTAATGAGAGAGCTGGAATAGACTTTGACTTTCATTGGCTAATTCGTCGAAAGTAAAATCTGGGATTTGAACTGAAAAATGGAAATAAAATCTAGCAAAATCGGAGTCACAAATCAGACTGCATCGCCACGTCAGGATAGCAATTCACCAGAGTCAGAGAGAACGATCGGGCAAAGGTTTCCAAAATTAAAATTATAATTGACAGATTGAAGTATTTGGTCAACTTTGAAACCCGCAGTTGTAAATACCAAACTGGAAACTTAAGGGACCAGGACAGAGTATTTGGGCAACTTTAAAACTTAAAAGTGAACCCGCATTTTTAAATACCAAGACTGGAGGCCTAAAGAATCAAATCACCCGTCATTAGAGAACAATTACAATTTCCCAGACCAAGTGATTCGAAAGCATCAACTTGCTGTTTCTATTCTAACTGTGCCAGGAGATTGTGTTCCCAAAAGTTACTTTTGGCTAAGTGTAAACATTTATTTTGCCATGTGAATTTGACATGTTTTCCTTGTTAAGTGTTTATATATGAGGCTGGCAACCTCAACATATGAAAATAGTATATTCATAAACCATTACAGCAAGCGCTGGTGTTTGGTTGTTTCAAATTCACTCAAAAAATCGAAAGCAGCAGCAACCCCAGACATCGAAAGGAGCAGTGATGAATGATGATTACGTCACATGTCGCTAAAGTGTATAATATCATTGTGTGACATATATGCACCTTGTTAATTGTAATTCAGGCAAATCATTGAAGTCACGCTGTCCAGGCACATATTATCGCAGTTCAATAACCTGAAGAATAACGGTAATTTCTAATCATATTGAGGACATAATCAAAGAGTTATACTATGTATACTCTGGGAGAATAATTATTCAGAGAGGCTAAAATTGATAGCTGGACAGCGAGACAATGCGTCTGTTAATTTGCAACCCACAAATGTACTTTGCTTAGGCATTTGTTCTTTTTATTTTGTCTAAATTTCGTGGAACAAAGCTATCAGACTATACGTGGTACCAAGCTGCAAGTCTAAAGTTCCTACGCCACTAGCTGTGTGTTAACAGCAGAGAATCAACACTAACCGCCTACATTTTACGAGTTGTGTGGAGAAGAGCCCGCATCACAGAAGAATTGACGAAATCACGGCTGCAGGACTCACTTAGACCAACTAATTTTATTAAGGAAACAGCAAGAGAACAATTGTTTTTATAAAATACTAAATCCAAGTCTCAGTGAAGACAATTGTATTTACATCTAAAATTCACCATCATTTAATCGCTATCTTAACCTGTGAAGACTATTTGATTTTGCAATGTGTTACATGTTATTTTAAAACAAAACAATCGTAGTTGATTCAGTTATTATCGGTACGAAAGAAAACGTATAAACAAGACCCTTTAATATATATATATATATATATATATATATATATATATATATATATATATATATATATATATATATATATATATATATATATACATCTCGACATGTATCTACATCAATAAAGCAAATACATATACAACGAATTTAGCTGGATTTACATCAGCTGAGGGCTTGAACAGGTTAAAAGGATCCCGTTACACGCCCATTGATTCATATTGAGAATATGGTGTTATGCCTATTTGTTCTTGACCATCTGCACACTAGGGGCGATGTGGTCAGCATAACGCCGTCGGCCTTAACCTTCCAAGAGTTTCTCTGGAATCCAAATCATGAGGCTGGGACGAACGGGCTAAAATCATTGCTTAATGCTTCAGAAAAGGCGATGGATCAGATATAAGTTAATAGTCCTCTGCCCTATACAGCATTCTTCTTAACTTCTGAAACATCTTGTGATCTACCTTGAGATAGAAGCGTCATTATCCTTCTATCTACAACTCTGCTAAAAGTAATCTTGTGCGAAGGTAGACACCTCTGAAGACCCATATTAGATAGTCTTGAGTGTTGGCCACTGGTGGACACCTATTGCAGAGCAAAGGTAAGGCAATCCATGACAAACATTACACATCTGTTATTGTTATTGTCAGTCAGTTTCGACTTCACTGCACTCCGTGGCAATTCCATAAGTGCTCAGTCACTCTCAGCAAATGTCGAAGAGTATGAATGCTAATTGTACCTGTAGCAGACTGGTTGTACCTACGACGGATGCATCATCTCTTACGTCCATGTCTACTAGTCCCACGTTTGATGCCAAACTCCAACAGCCTCAGCCTTGTTGATTCATCCATTGCAGTGTCATTATCCAGCAGACGATCATTAATAGCCCTTAGATGTATCTCTCCCTTATCCATGTCCTGTGTGCCCACCTTGGGTGCTCTCGAGGCCAGCCAGCTCTCGCATTGTCACGTGCCGCTGCATGACCAGGACAGTAGATCCACACCAGTTCTTCAAGACTTGAGGCTTCTGTTTTTCATTCCTACCGCTGCTATCCATTCTTAATTTTCTGAAGCATGGCTTGAGAGTCTGACTGCCCCGGTTGATGGAGTTTCAGACAGCCAAGTCAGTGATGCAGTAACTGCCTCTACCTCCATTCTCATGCTGGAGGTTGTTGTCATGTAGGCTCCACTCTGTTCAGCGACGACCCTGCCCTTTATTCTCGCAGAGAATTCCCATCCTGATTTCTCACCACAAACTACAGACCCATCAGTGTACACAATGGCGTCATCATCCCCAGCATGATCACTTATCAGCTGATCAATCTCCAGCTCTGCTTTTCCATTGCTCTAAGATGTTTACTCTCTGCCAGGGCCAATGATGACCTGGTGGTAGTTTATCCAGGTCTCCCCTGACTTACGTCACTCTTCCCCTTTGGATACATTTTCAACCCTGGTCACCTGACTAATCGTAGCCTCTCTCTGTGCCATCCTTGACATCCCCCTCTTGATTCTTGCTCCTTTCATGTCAGCCATATTCTCTTTTGTCGGTGGTTACCCGCATATAGGCTTTTGCCTGGGCCGTCGCATATCTAATAGACAGTAATTCGAGCGTGTATCTCATTGTCACAATGTGGGTATCACGCGTACATCCCAAAACTACTCGCATCCCTTCATTTTGAATATATTCCAGCCATAGTTTTTAAAGCTGCCAGTCCTCCCTTGCTTTTCCCTATGATCAGTTCGACATAATACTTGAATGATAGCCCACGATCAAACGTTACTCCCAGATACTTATCCTGTCTTGCCTTTCAATGTTCTGCCCACTGACAGTGACGTCTGGAAGGTCTGCTTTCCCTATGAAGTTGTTGAAAGAGCACAACATCACACAGGCCTTGTTGGGATTGACCCTTGATCTGCTTTCCTTACACACATTTAGAAACAGCTTGTAGTGTTTCGTGTATGCCTTGAACCATTTCATGTCTGTCTGAGCCAGTTCTGTACTTGAGTATGTCATCTGCGATAGTTAATGTTGGTCCCAGTCCTGGTATTTACATTCTGATCGGTCTCTCCATTTTGTTTGTTTTTTTTTTTTTTTTGGGTGGGAACATGCCTCAAAAAATGAGATGCTCTGGTTACCTCCAACTGGAAAAGGCCAGAGTTAGCGATGTAAGCAAGACTTATTCTACAGCACATGTAAAACTGACTAAGTGTGATGTAGCAAGGGTAAACATATTAGTCATTAATACTAAGGCAAAGAGGGTTTAAATGAAGTACAGAGGACACTGTGTTCGATAGGGCCTTAACAAAAAGAATTCAGAGACGCAATAAACAGGGGTAAGAGTTAGGTTTGGGGGTTGAAACGAAGAACACATGGCCGTAAGTTCGATAGGGCCTTAAAATATAATTCAGAGACGCATTAAGTAGGAGTAATGCTTACGTTTAGGTATCCTAAACCTAAGCCTAACGACGTTGGCAACTTACTGGGATGACATCAAAGAAGACGGCCCACTGAGATTCGTTTCAACCAGGTTTAATTATCTTAAGCCTAACCCTAATCCCTAATGCTTACGACGCTGGCTGCTTACTGGAATGATATCAAAGAAGGCGGCCCACTGTGTTTCATTTCAACCACCAGGGAGTTACAAGAACTATCTATTAGTAGATGTGTTAGGGGAAGCAACTGATGATTTAAACTAGGACAGTTAGGTATAAGCAGTAAGATAAAGGGCAAGAAGGTTATCCGAGGAAGGTGCGCATATAACCTCCCGGAAGAAGGCCAGATTAGTGAATACAGTTCACGGTGCACGCTTTTAGGGGCAGTTAGGAAAAGAAACATTCGAGAAGCGCCAGTTAGACAGACAGGTCGCAAGAACCTAGGTAACGGTTGTGCAAGGTGAACCAGCCATCTTTACAGACTTATGCTTGCTCATTGAAGTTTGCTAACTCGATGATCTGTGGTGGACAGACTCAGTGGCATCATACAGTAGAAGATAATAACTACAATAAGCAGACAAGTAAAGAACGAATTTATGAAGGAAATTCGTTACCAAGAGAATTGATCATCTTGACGAGGTATGTAGAGATTCTATAGCTAAGAAGTTCAGTGGGTCAGCCGTGTGAGGCCAGTGATAGTTAGAATATCAGGAAAAGTATTCATCCCTGGAGATGCCCGGTATTAACAATCAATAACCTGAACGTTATAAGAATATATGAATAGACGATATTAATCAAGGAAGTTATAAATACTGAATAAGACAGAATTATCAACAAGAGCATAAGAAAGAAAGCTCCGTAGTCATAATCAAGTAGACTTTGTATTCAATGAAATTATTCTGCAGGGCCAAGTGTGATGGTCTATATGCTATATGACAACCAATGTAGATCTTGTAAATAAACTGTGTTTCGACTAGACCAGGACTTAGCCATCTTCATGCAAAGTTACGTGGATAAATGTATTGGTGTGACACTCTGTCTGTTTATACGTTTCGTCGTTCACCGTTGAAGTAATGAACCTGGATGACTGCTCATAATTCAATACATTATCATTATTCCTGTAAGCATAGTGCACATTTGTTTCCTCAATTTAATGTTTATTTCTGATGTATTTTATTGACATGTCTTATCACAGAAGCCAATGTATTATTTTTTTTAAAATGCCTGCCAGACATGTGCACTAGCTGGTTCTTGGTACGAGAAGAAAGACTGGAAACTTCATCAAGTGGAAAGTGAAGCAAGGCTGTGATATAAATTGTGAAGGTATTTACTTGTGAAACTTACTTTATGTTTCCCCTTGCCTAAACATTTATACGAGTATTACATGTAATTTTTGTTTGTCTCCATAAATATCAAATTTAGAAACTTATTTCATTACTTACCTGTATTGATTTGCTTCTATCGTACTTTAAGGAAGAGTTTTTTTAATGCTTGTTTATATTGTTATTTGATATTTTACTAATGTAAACATTTGCCTCTGTCTAGGAAGTTCAGATGTAATGGAGGCTGAGGCTGGTAGTGTTTTGTGAAGCTGATCTCTGACACGACAGAAATTTACTACTCCATCATGCTAAGTGATGGTAACAGCAAAGTATTCAAGCACGTCATTGACATTAAACCATTTGCCCTTGAGGTTAAAATTATCAAAGAAATGTCAGTGCAACGATCATGTTGGAAAAAAATGTATGCTGTGCTACGGAATGTAATTACTTATTGCTGCAATCAAAAAGTGATGCTTTGAAGATGTGGTTGCGGCTGACCGACAATTATCCCCAGAATCAGTATTGTTCTGCTGGCCAAGACACCTGATACCAGAATATGACAGGTTTACAAATCTGAAACTGTTGAGTCCCTGTGAAAAAAAGGTTGCCCAAAACTCAAATGAGAGTCTTCATTCAGTAATTTGGAGTAAAGTGCAAAAGCAAATCTTTCATTCAAGAAAGCTTATGGAATCCTGCCTTCTAAGTGATTAGCTGAATGTAATGAAGGACCTGCTATACTTATCAAGCAGGCTCTAGGTTGAACATTGGAAAACAGTTTTGTTGACTGGTAGGAGCAAGAAAGCCAAAACGACTGGCGCTTACCTCTAAAATGGCAGACAATTGTGTTAAGACAAAGAAAGCATTGAGGCAATAATCTCAATAAAAAGCCCGACAGAAATATTCAAATAAAGCTAGACATGCTACTGTATATTCTGAATAAAATTTAGTAATTTGGGGAGATAATATTATAAATTTTTGGTGGTTATAGTTTCATTATGGAGAAAAATTAGATGTTCTCAAAATCTATTTTTCTGTTATATATTTCGTATAACGTGCACATGTATTAATTAATTGCCTTGCGATTTGGCACATGTACTGTCCATAACATTCTAAAAATTTTATCAGATCGATTTTTTAAAAATCTCTCAAACATTTGATTTATTGAAAAAATGTATGTACAATTTAGCAAAATGTGTTACTATTTGTAGACGCTACGTTCAAAGCCCTGTAACTTTGGATCTACTAAAGTTATCATAAATCGAATCGGAAAAAAGTTATACATTATTATCATAAACTTTCTGTCAAAAATTGGTATTCCAAGCTTAATAAATAAAAATGCCTTAGTAATTTGTAATAGGACAATATAATTCAATATGGCCGCCATTTGCATGACAACCAATGATACCTTACCATCTTATTATTTCATATCAATGGTTGATGTAGGTGTAGCGTGGTGTGTATTGGGGCAACAACGACAGTAGTTTTCCCCAGAAATAGCCTATGAGATATTAGGTAGAAAGTTTCCAGAAATTGGTACCTCTACAGAGATATTGTGCAAACTACTTGACAAAGTGTGGGAGAGAGAGGAAATACAAGCAGAATGATGGAATTAGGTTATCTGGTCAAGTTGACTGTGACGAGTCTGAATCCTATCTCGGCTATCGTCAAAACATTACACCGTACAGAAATTCCAAGAAGTCAAGCAAGCAATCAAAACAGTAGCTCGGGTTACACAATGCTAATAATTTGTAAGGCCTTTTAGTAGTGTGATAAGGTGGGCGAGATGATGATGATGATTATATTGTGATATTTGATAACTCTCTTTTCACACTCGCACCGACCCGAACAACAATAAAACTCTTGATTCTGAGGCAGGGGCTATATTTATTTTTACAACCCTATCAGTGACACTTAAACACACAAAGCAAACATTAAACAAATAAACCAACGAACATAACAAAATAAAACAAAACACCCAGCATGTGCCCGCATGCTAGTAGCTCACGTGCTCTGGTCCATCTGCTACCTACACCGGTCACCTCGTCTCTCCTGTTCTCTCGTCTGGGCTGATACTAGGAAGGGCCGCTGCTGGCTATCACGCGCTTTTTATAGACCGCTGAACCAAAAAACACTCAACCCAGTCCGCGCGCGCAGTAATTCCGCCGCTCAAACAACACTCGCGATATTTGCTCTACCAGGCATGAAAACACAGATATACACAACTAGTTCTAGAGCAAAAACACCACTATCAAATATAACACACAACTATGCACCAAAACTAATTTTTAGGCGTTATTATGCCTTTTCATCAATCTTGAAGAATTTACATCCCAGCATGCTTCGCGCACATCCAAAATATGGGCGATAAATGTGCCACTCACAATGAAGGGGAAAGCTGGGGTCTTCCCGTGAAGGGGTAAGCCGGGTGTCTTTCCGGCCCTATCACAGTAGGAAGACGAGAAAGTGTAGATGTTTGACAATTTTTCGGAAGGCAATGTGCAGAGATGAACGAAATATATCAATGATGAGCAAATCATGGACAAACAGTAAGCAGAGAGTTACTGGAATAGAGTGCTTTTAATTAAATAAATTATGTTATGTTTGACATGCTTTGATTCTCATGAGTAACCACATCTTGTCTGATCTGTCTCATCTTACCTCCTGACTGGATAGAGAGTTAGTGAGCGATACTACGTAGGTTATATATATATATATATATATATATATATATATATATATATATATATATAAATATATATATATATATATATATATATATATATATATATATTTCAGGTTATATCCTGCCTTGATAAGTTTATTAAATTCTACGTGCCTAAGTCAGCAGCTGCCATCACCGGTGTCAATACCGTGTCGAGGTATGGCGGCTTGCGTACCCTGATTATCCCAGAGCTGTGCCAGCTGGAGTTTTACTCCTGGAAGGTTCTACCAAGCTGGACAGGTTTGCGCGGGCATGGGTCAGACTAAAGCAGACACCCTGGTCGTCCAGGTTGGGGGTTTTAGCTTAGGGCTGACACTCCTGTCTATGTAAAAAGAAATGAAGCTACGGAAACGAAAACAAATGAACAAACTTTGCTGCGGGACGGACATCCGGAGTCAGAGGTTCCTACGACTGTCTGTAGTAAAAGCCGAAAGGAAGCCACTGAACCAGAGTTGGGGCACTGTACGAAGCACGGCAAACGACCGAGCAAAGTAGAATCAGTTTGTTGTTGCCCTACAAGACACCACCAGGCATGATGACCACTGACTGCTTTGACGGTCGGTGGCTAAGGATCAAATAAGAAGAAGCAGTCAGCTGGAGGAAGCTTTTGTTGTTCTGAGCCTTTGTGAAATGTCAGAGGGTCTTCAACAGTGCCACCTTTAAGATTGAAGAACCGCAGATGTGTGATTCTTTCCAGTTCCATTGTTGGGCTAGGCCTAGAAGATCATTGGAAGATCCTTAGCCTTGTTTGGGGCTACTTGTCTTTTAAAAGAACCATACCACACAAAAGAAATTAAAATCTTAAGGGGAGGAGCGCCAGGCATTTCTCGGTTGAAATCGAAAAAATTAAGAATTTGGGATTAGTCCATTTTCTGATACTTTAGCATCTCCCGAATCTAAATATAACAGAATTAAATGTCAAAATGCAATCTAACAATATGTATTTTGACTTTGAAAAAGGTATGGTACGTACAGATTTTCTCAAACTCGACAAAATATGTCTAATTTAGACCTAGTTTCTTTCATAGCAACCAAGCTTACACCCCTACATATTATACATCGTTGGATTCGTCCAAATCTTCACTTTACTGTAAGCAGGTCCTTATTTCGGGATTCCAAATGCCAGATAGGAAATTTATAATTTCAAAGTCAACATTTAGGGTTTCCCCTCGATTCTAAATTTTTAATTGGCTGTGCGCGTTCACGTGACCGGCAACGACAATATGGCCGCGTGTTTACAGAATCTCAGCTTTGATTTGTTATTGATGTGACAATGCCTAAAAAAACGAGATGCTCTCGTTACCTCCAACTGGAATAGGCAAGAGTTAGAGATGGAAGCAAGACTTATCCTACACTGCAGGTAAAACGTACTTATTGTGACAATATAATGGTAAAAACTGGGACATTAGTACTCAGGCAAGGAAGGTTGAAATAAAGCACAGCGGACCGTTTGTTTGATGTGGCCTTTGACAAGAATTTAGAGACGCAGTAAACAGGAGTAAGGGTTAGGCTTAGTGTTTGAAATGAAGCGGACAGGACCGTCTGTACGATAGTTCCTTAAATTAGAATTCAGAGATGCAGTAAAAAGGGCTATTGGTTACGTAAATGTATCCTAAACCTAACTCTAACGACGTTGGCGACTTACTGGGATGACATCTAAGAAGACGGCCCACAGTGACTCATTTCAACCAGGTTTAAGAATCTTAACCTAACCCTAAACCTTACGACGTTGGCTACTTACTGGAATGACATCAAAGAAGGCGGCCCACTGTGCTTCATTTCAACCACCAGGGAGTTACATGAACTAGCTATTACGAGTAGTAGACAGTCAATTAAAAATCATCACGTTTTCCCGAGTTTACAGAATAACGGGTGACTTCTCATAATTCAGTACATTAACATGATTCTTGTAAGCATAGTGCATATTTGTTTCCTCAATTTAATGTTTGTTTCTTATGTATTTTTATTGACATGTCACAGATGCTTATGTGTTATTTAAAAAATGCTTGCCAGACATGTGCAACAGCTGGTTCTTGGTACCAGAAGAAAGATTGGAAACTTCATCAAGTGGAAAGTGAAGCAAGGCTGTAATATACATTTTGAAGGTATTTTCTTTTGAAACTTACTTTATGTTTCCCCTTGCCTAAGCATAGACATTCATGTAATTTTTTTTATCTCCATAAATATCAAGTTTAGAAACATATTTCATTACTTACATGTATAGTTTTGCTTTCATTGTACTTTAAGGCACAGTTTATTAATGCTTGTTTACATCTTTATTTGAAATGTTACTAATGTAAACATTTGCCTCTTTCTAGGAAGTTCAAGTGTCATGGAAGCTGAGGCAGGTAGTGATTTGTGAAGCTGTTTTCTGACGCGACAGAAATTTCGCTACACCATGTAAAGTGATTGTGATAGCAAAGCATTCAATCAGATCATAGTAATTAAACCATATTGCCCTAATATTGCTGAATTTAATCAAGGACCTGAGGCTGCTATATTTTTCAAGAAAGTCCTGGGGCTGAACAGTGGAAAAGAGGCTTGTCGACTGGCAGGAGCAAGAAAGCGTTAAACATCTGGTGTTCAGCTCTAAAATGGCAGAAAACTGCACTAAGAAAATGAAGGACATTTGGCACAAATCTCAACAGAAAGCCAGACAAGAAACTGCAGAGGAAGCTGGATATGCTGCCGGTATGTTCTGCATGACTAGTAAGTAATTTTTTTTTGCTGCAGTATTACATACTTATTTAATTATATTCTAATTATATCGAAAAATGTGATTTTAAAGAAATCATTATTCTCATACTAATTTTCTTATAACTTCCACACTTATGTATTAATTGACATAAGAATTGGCCCATATATTGCCCATCAGGTTTAAAACGTTGTGTATGATGGATTTTAAGTATCTGATCAAACTTTTGATTTATTGCAAAAAGTAATGTAAAATTTAGCAAAACATTTTACAATTATTAGACACTATTTTCAAAGACCTACAACTTTTTAAAAATTAAAGTTATCAAAAACCCATCTTAAGAAAAGTTTTAAAATGTAATGATAAACGTTGTGTTTAAGTTTGGTATTCATAGCTTAATAAATAAAAAAGCCTTAGCAAATTGAAATAGAACAAAGAATCCAATATTGCTCAGCTCTAAAACGGCAGAAAACTGCACTAAGAAAAGGAAGGAAATTAGGCACAAATCTCAACAGAAAGCCAGATAGGAAGCTGCAGAGGAATCTGGCTATGCTGCCAGTATGTTCTAAATCAGCAGTGGCCAAACTACGGCCCGCGGGCCAGATCCGGCCCGCCAACCAGTTTTGACCGGCCCGCCAACCTTTTTTGGCCGGCCTCTTATTGTTGATTAAAGCCACACACTTCACAATGAAATAACACTAAAAAGTATGTTTGAAATAAATAATTACATGTCATATTACAAATTACAAAACAAATTAAAACCACAGATTCATTATATGTATTTTTACAGTAATTTCAATTCGAAGACTGGTATACATGTCTTGGCAGATGTGCAGTACAGTAGTTTGGCGTTGCTTTCTGTACGTGGTTCCTTATATATGTAAAACTAAATATCAGAACGTTATTTTTTTAGGATTTTATAGGTCTGGCCCTAGCGTGTTTCCCTTTACCATAATCTGGCCCTCGGCCTACCTTAGCTTGGCCACCACTGTTCTAAATGACAAGTAAGCAATTTTTCAGGGGCAATATTACATACTTATTTAATTGTAGTCTATTTATGGTGAAAAATGTGATTTTCTCAAAATCTATTTTTCTCATCCTAATTTCCGTAAAACTTCCATACTTATGTTTTAATTGACATGAATTGTCACATATGTTGCCCATAATCTTTTAAAACTTTTTAATGTGATTGATTTTGAGCATCTGATGACATTTTTGATTTATTGCAAAAAGTAATGTAAAATTAACAAAATTTGTTACTATTTTTAGACAATATATTCAAAGTCCTACAACTTTTTTTGTATTAAAAAAAGTTAGTTGCTTATCCTTTACAGGACGTGGCAATCAACCCCAGCTTTTATTGGCTGTTTGTGATTTTTCTAGGCAATTTTTTTCATTCAGTAGTTTGTGTCGCAGAGTGAAGATAATTTGCCTATTTGAAAGTTTCTGTCCTTCCTGTATATTGCTTTATTTTCTGTCTATCCTAAGTTTCCGAAAAAATGTTTCTCACGCACCTTAACCCAAGTGAAGATTCGGTCAACCAGCGTTCAGGTCTTTTAGGATTTTCCAGACTCGTCTGTCTAGAAATTTATGGCCTGTCTTCCTCCTCATTGTTAAAACTTTTGAGCTCGGAAACCACAGCACGTACAAGTGACATTCAATATGCAAACTAATTTGCAAAGATACGTTTGGCTATCGTGAGAACTTTAAAAAATGTAGCGGGTAAATCGAAAATAATTCTTTCATTCTTTCTTTAAGAAACTAGTTTTTTTTTAACTTCACTTGGTGTTAAGCATACTGTAAGAGAAAGACGCATTTCTTAGTCTTGTAAAGTAAAACTGTGCATAGGGAGACTTGAGTTAAGCACACAAAGTGCCCTCTAGTTTAACTTAACAGACAAAATTTCCGGAGCGGATTTACGCAGTGCAAGTCTTGTCTCGTATTGCTGAAAAGAGGTTACCTTTGGCCAGTGGCCATATAGTCCTCGTCCACCAGTCACAATAATTCCCTTCAATTATTTCAATTATTTGAATTATTTCAATTACTGCAATTATTGCAACGATTCTCAACACCAGATATTACCCTTAACAACCATCACCCGTACCATACTCCACCCATTTTAACCCTCCATCCCACCTTTGGAAGCAAATTCGTTATCTGTGGATATCGCATCAATTGTGGATACGTTACACCTATCTTGGATTTATAAAAATCGTGTTCAGATTATGTGCCCTTTATGGATACCTTATTCGAACAGTGAAGTTAATTTCAAAGTATTGGATTACGTGATATTTTTTCCAAGAGAACACCAGGATATAAGTTGTTTCCAACATTCACACCAAAGGAACAAAGGAACAAACATTCATTTACACACAAACAGTATTTCACATATTTTCCAGCAAAAGCCTATCAGGCCTGCCGGGAACCTTACTAACACAATTCATTCATAATCCTTGTTTTCACTATTGGTGTAATAATTTTTTTCTTCTTTAAAATCATCAAATTGTTGTGAGTTTGTTTTCTCGTGATAATCTTTATTATTATGTGCTGTAAAATCCTTATTGATTTATTTACATTTCTAAATTGAAATAAATTGAGTTAACCTCGACAGGATTGTTCGTTCAGTTCAGACTACCAAATCCTCAATCTAACTTAACTTCTTTACCCTACTATTTGTGAGTGACACAGTGTGTGCAAAAGAGTAATATTGTCGCCAGAGAAAACAAGAAGAGCTGTGTGTGTGGTTTTCTTAGTGAAGAACTCACCGACTCAGCCTGTGCCTTCTGCCTATCTCTCTTGCGCTCCACTATCACACGTCCGTGTGCACTATTGTCCATCACGCCTATACAGCTGTCAAGCTTACCTACTATTAATTATATTTTCATGCGACAATTATTGGGAATCTCGTCCTTGGATTTGAATTTCTGGATTCTTATTTCACAGTGACTACAGGGAATCTTGTCTTTAAATTGTTCTGCAGAAACTGTAAGGAATCTTGAACTATTAGTCTGTACTGTGGACTATAATTTTATAACGCCCTAGACAACGACACTTCTAGTAGTATCTGAACAGAACAATTATAATTTTAAAGTAACAGAACGTTGCTGTCACTAATTTAATTCAGGGTTATTTTATTACGTTAAATAGTTAACTAGGGTAATTAAGTGGTACATTTAACAGGCAGTAGAGTGTCTATGTGTGGGAGATATTGAAGGGAATTGTTTATACTTTAGTATTACTCAAGTGATGAGACCTTAATTCAGCAGAAATAAGGAATTGTCAAAAATCCAATTATACTAAACTTCCATTAATGAGTTACATTACTTCATAGAATTAATAGTACTCCCTTGGGCTTAGTAAATTGATTATCAGTTAGTTGTATTGGTTTGTTGTATTACAATACTTCATAGAAATATTAGCAATACCCAGAAATTAGTGTAACATACTGAGAGAGTGTAACAACCTGCACAGAAATATAGAAAATGACTGATTTACTAAAACAAAGGATGGGTCTTTTAAAATACACTAAAGAGGTTGGAATGAGTGAAGAAGAAGGTAATGCATTCATAGAGGCCGAAATAGAAAAACAAAGAGAAGAAAACGAAAGGATACGGACTCATGAGTTCCGGCTCAAAGAACTAGAGGTTCAAAATCGTCCCGCTTCTCCCACTAACGCTTCATCACCTGACAATGCCTCTGCTGGTCTAGCACTCAACTCACCTGCAATGACTTTCCCAATGGAAAAATTTTGCGAGCGCAATGAACAAATTCATCTGTTCTTGGATAGATATGAGCGAACTGCTTCATCGTATGGCGTTCCCAAAAGCATGTGGAATCTTAAACTTTCTCAAGGATTAAGAGGGACGGCTTACGAAGTTTTTACAAAATTAACCCCAGCAGAACAGAACGATTATGACGCTCTCAAGCAAGCACTGTTACGGCGTTTTCAGCTTACAGCCGACAATTACCGAAAGCGTTTTCGCCGATCTCACAAAGAAGGAGGAGAAACATTTGGCCAATTTGCTGCTAGGATTGAATCATATCTCGAGAAGTGGCACGATTTGGGAAAATTTCCTAAGACTTACGAAGGATTACATGAACTCTTCCTGGTAGAGCAAATCAAGGAAACAATGTCACCATAGATGAGACAGTTCCTAGTGGAGCACGGGGCAGACCGACTCGAACCAATCCTTACGTTAGCAGAAAGGTTTCAAAATGATATAGCAGAGACTCAAACCTTCAAACGGAAACCTGCTGAACTTCAACCTAAACCAATCACCCAGCCCACCCAAAATCAGCGATCACAGGTAAACGCTCCAACGCAGGATACACGCAGAGACCGGTCAACTAACTCAAACACGAAAAATGCACAGGAAAACCCCCCTTACTTCATGAGGAGGGAGAGGAAATATTGTCATCATTGTAAGCAGACCTCACACAATACAAAAGAATGTAGAAATCGGCCCAGCACGCACTTGGCGGCGTGTTTACAAGCAGACGCACCAGAACAGCGTCAAGACAGAACAAAATGTGGTAAACCAGAACGGAATTCTGTAACGGATCAGATTATCGCAAACGGGAAATTTGTGCACTGTCTTTATGACACAGAATTACAGTTCGACTGTATAATCGCTTCACATTTGGTCACACCTGAGCAGATAACCTTGGAGACAGTAGTTCTGTGTGGAGCCGTAAAAGGAGACACTCCTATGACATTGAAAATAGCAAAAGTTTATATTGATTCAAAATTTGTTAAAGGATGGATTCGAGCTGCCATTATGGAGAATCCAATCTATGACGTAATTCTTGGATGTCGCTATGTGTTCTTGGAGGAACCAAGAAAACCTCTGATAGCTGCAGCAGTAACTACAAGAGGTCAGGCGAGGACAGAACCGGAACCAGGACCAGTGACAAACCTGCTACCACGGGAATTGAAGGATGCTCAACACAAGGATCCAACACTGGGACCATGTTTTAAGAAACTGCCACTTGCCAGTAACCCGCTGAAAAAGGGAAACTTTTATTCAAAATCGGGATTACTATACCGTAGGTCGGGCAACACTGGACAAGAACATAGCCAGTTGGTTGTTCCAATTACTTATAGGTCACACATTTTAGAGATGGGACACGCTCTTCCTTTTAGCGGCCACATGGGACAAAATGCTACCATGCAAAGAATAGCAGCGCACTATTACTGGCCTATGATGAACGGGGACATCATCCGATTTGTGAAATCCTGTGCGCAGTGCCAAAGGGTGGCACCAAGACACTGGACACGCCCTGCTCCATTGGGGGAAATGCCTATTGTCGGTACGCCATTCGAAAGAGTAGCTGTAGATATAGTAGGCCAACTCTTAAGAACAAAGCGGAGAAATTGTTGTATTTTGACTCTAGTGGACACCTGTACTATGTGGTCAGAAGCAATGGCGCTCCCTTCTTCTGATTCTGTGCATGTCGCAGAAGCGCTCGTGAGTATTTTCACAAGGCTCGGATTTCCACAGCAACTACTCACTGATAATGGATCGCAGTTTATAGGACATCTGATGGAAGAAGTCTTTAAGATCTTCCGTACTCAGCATATTCACACCTCACCTTATAATCCTCAAGCAAACGGACAGATAGAGAGATATAACGGGACCCTCATCACCATGCTGCGAAAATTAGCCCAAGAAAGACCCGAAAACTGGGACTTATTCTTGCCGGCTGCCTTATTTGCCTATAGGGAAGTGCCGCATGCCTCCACTGGTCTACCTCCTGCAACATTATTATTTGGACGGCCAATAAAGGGACCCCTGGAAGCATTGCTTAGGTCTTTAACCGACCAGAAAGCAGACGAATCTATTGTATCTGCATCAAAATATGTGCAAGAACTGAAGGAAAGGTTAAAGATAGGTTGGGAATTAGCCAACACTAACCTCCGACAAGCTCGTGCCAAGCATGCAAAACGGTACAGTAAGACTGCGAAGGAAAGAGTAATGCAACCTGGAGAGAAAGTACTGCTGTTACTCCCAGCAGGGAATAACAAACTTCAGATAGGATGGCAGGGACCATTTGAAGTACTCGAGAAAATCTCTCGAACAAACTACAAAATCTCCATACGAGGGAAGGAAAAGATTTATCATGTTAACTTACTTAAAAAGTACATGGAACGCCTCGCTGCTCCTCAAGCACATCTCCTGACCTTAGCGGTTGCAATGGAAGCGGATAATGACCCCCACGAATATGCTGAATACCCGCTAAAACAGGAAGAATCACACACGGATGTGAAGCTCTGTGAAACATTAACTGAATTGCAACAGCATGATGTCAAACAACTGTTAGCCGAATATTCAGAAGTGCTCACCGATAAACTGGGACTAACCAACCTCTTGCAGTTTGATATAAAAGTATTAGATCCTAAGCCTGTCAGGACTAAGATTTACCCAGTCCCATACGCTAAAGCCAACGCTTTACGAGAAGAGATTGACAAGCTACTGCAAGATAACATAATCTCTGAATCGACATCCCCTTACAGTTCAAGTGTAGTGCTTCTACAGAAACCCAACGGGGAAACTCGGTTATGCATCGATTATAGGTTACTCAACACTGTAACAGAGTTCCAACCAGAACCATTACCGAGCCCTAATGAACTCTTTACAAAGCTGAGCAGAGCAACCATTTTCTCTAAAATAGACCTTAGTAAAGGCTATTACCAAATTCCGGTTAAGGAAGAGATTAGACCATTGCTCGCCTTTAGTACCAGTGACGGACATTACACGTTCAATGTAATGCCTTTTGGATTACATAATGCACCTGGAGCTTTTACCCGGATGATGAAAAAACTATTACACCCTTTACAAAGCAACACCATTCATAATTTTATGGATGATATTCTGATCGCAACGGCTACATTTGAAGAACATGAAGAAGCGTTAGCCCTGCTCCTCAGGCGGCTCAAGGAAACTGGTTTAACAGCACGCCCAAGCAAGTGTCTGATTGGATTCAGAGAACTTGAATTTTTAGGACATACGATCACTCATGGTTGCTTGTGGCCAGTAGAGAAAAACGTTGAAAAAATCCGAAAGGCAAAGCGACCCATAACGAAAAAGGACACTAGGTCGTTTTTGTCACTCTGTGGTTATTATCAACGGTTCATTGAGAACTTTAATAGTTTGACTGCACCGTTAACTGACCTCACAAAGAAAGGTCAACCTGAAAGGTAACATGGAAGGCTCAATGTGAGAGCGCCTACACCACACTCAAAGAAAAGCTGACGACGAAGCCCATATTACGCCTCCCTGACCTCACAAAGACCTTTGTGCTAAGAGTAGATGCCAGTAATCTTGGAATAGGATCAACGTTGCTTCAAGCTGATGAAAACTACCCGGAAATGCTTTTTCCCGTGGTCTATGCTAGCCGAAAATTGAACGCTGCAGAACGCAACTATTCAACCATTGAAAAAGAATGCTTGGCTCTAGTGGCGGGAGTAAAAAGGCAACACGAATTTCTTTATGGAGTCTCATTCGTAGTGCAAACGGATCACGCACCCCTCACGTTTCTAGCAGCTTGTAAAAACCAAAATGCAAAAGTAATGCGATGGGCTATTTTGCTAAGTGTCTATTCCTTCAGGGTCGAGTACATCCCCGGTCCTGAAAATGTAGGAGCAGATTTTTTAAGCAGACATTCAGTACAGGAACTCGCTAGTGGTGGAGAAAATAATCTTCTAACGCCAGCAGATAAGAAACAATCTGAGGAAACCTCGGAAGAAGTACAGAGAAGGGACTAATGGACGACACTGGGAATGATACACAATAGCCAAATATCATCTCTCTCTGATTTAGTTGGGCAACTAACTTAATTAAGTTCGGGGTATCTGTCGCAGAGTGAAGATAATTTGCCTATTTGAAATTTTCTGTCCTTCCTGTATATTGCTTTATTTTCTGTCTATCCTAAGTTTCCAAAAAAATGTTTCTCACGCACCTTAACCCAGGTGAAGATTCGGTCAACCAGCGTTCAGGTCTGTTAGGATTTTCCAGACTCGTCTGTCTAGAAATTTATGGTCTGTCTTCTTCCTCATTGTTAAAACTTTTGAGCTCGGAAACCACAGCACGTACAAGTGACATTCAATATGCAAACTAATTTGCAGCGATACTTTTGGCTATCGTGAGAACTTTAAAAAATGTAGCGGGTAAATCGAAAATAATTCTTTCATTCTTTCTTTAAGAAACTAGTTTTTTTGACTTCACTTGGTGTTAAGCATACTGTAAGAGAAAGACGCATTTCTTAGTCTTGTAAAGTAAAACTGTGCATAGGGAGACTTGAGTTAAACACACAAAGTGCCCTCTAGTTTAACTTAACAGACAAAAATTCCGGAGCGGATTTACGCACTGCAAGTCTTGTCTCGTATTGCTGAAAAGAGGTTACCTTTGGCCAGTGGCCATATAGTCCTCGTCCACCAGTCACAATAATTCCCTTCAATTATTTCAATTACTGCAATTATTGCAACGATTCTCAACACCAGATATTACCCTTAACAACCATCACCCGTACCATACTCCACCCATTTTAACCCTCCATCCCACCTTTGGAAGCAAATTCGTTATCTGTGGATATCGCATCAATTGTGGATACGTTACACCTATCTTGGATTTATAAAAATCGTGTTCAGATTATGTGCCCTTTATGGATACCTTATTCGAACAGTGAAGTCGTTACACCAATCTTGGATTTATAAAATCGTGTTCAGATTCTGTGCCCTTTGTGGATACCTTATTCGAACAGTGAAGTTAATTTCAAAGTATTGGATTACGTGATATTTTTTCCAAGAGAACACCAGGATATAAGTTGTTTCCAACATTCACACCAAAGGAACAAAGGAACAAACATTCATTTACACACAAACAGTATTTCACATATTTTCCAGCAAAAGCCTATTAGGCCTACCGGGAACCTTACTAATACAATTCATTCATAATCCTTGTTTTCACTATTGGTGTAATAATTTTTTTCTTCTTTAAAATCATCAAATTGTTGTGAGTTTGTTTTCTCGTGATAATCTTTATTATTATGTGCTGTAAAATCCTTATTGATTTATTTACATTTCTAAATTGAAATAAATTGAGTTAACCTCGATAGGATTGTTCGTTCAGTTCAGACTACCAAATCCTCAATCTAACTTTACTTCTTTACTCTACTATTTGTGAGTGACACAGTGTGTGCAAAAGAGTAATATTGTCGCCAGAGAAAACAAGAAGAGCTGTGTGTGTGGTTTTCTTAGGGAAGAACTCACTGACTCAGCCTGTGCCTTCTGCCTATCTCTCTTGCGCTCCACTATCACACGTCCGTGTGCACTATTGTCCATCACGCCTATACAGCTGTCAAGCTTACCTACTATTAATTATATTTTCATGCGACAGTTTGCCATTGCTTTCTGAACGGTACGGCGCTTATACCATTGTTAAAAATCTACACAAAGCGATCTGCTACCAAACCGCCTGCAGCAGGTTTCGAACCTGGTATATCTGGATTATGAAACTGCGTTGATATCCATTAGGCCACAGACGCCGACTTTTTTGTATTAAAGGTATCAAAAATCCATCACTAAAAAAGTTTTAAAATGTAATGATAAATGTTGTGTTCAAATTTGGTACTCATAGCTTAATAAATAAAAAAGCCTTAGCAAATTAAATTAGAACAATAAAATCCAATATGGCCGCCGTTTCTATGTCAACCAGTGGTGCAGTGTCATCAAACTCTTCATTTGGCATATCTAGTATTGATATAGGTTAAGTATGTGCATGTTCATTGACATCCAGCAATTAATAACGAAAACTGGTGTGAATAGTCTACCTCGTTGCAACAGATCTTACTAAGATGTAAGTAGAAAACAATAACTAATCTAAGGGTGTCCGGGTTTACAATGTAGCCCACATTCTAGATCACGAAAGTCGAGATTCAACTTTTCCATGTTTGAATAGCACAACATCTTGGAAGCAACGAAGTTAGTAGTTAGCGGATTAAACGTCTCTTTGTATGTGGAAGACATACCATTAAATTATGAACCTCGCGTAAAATGTCGTTATAAATCGTAACAGAAACTTCTTTGAAGTTGTGTTTAGCTGTAACAGCTGTTTCTCTTCCTCGGTACAATTATTGTCCGTGCATATAAACAACAGCGCTGGCCGTGGACACGTTATTCTGTAAATTAATATTAGACAAACATAAAGGTATGTTTTCAGGCACTCGTAAGAAATAAAGAAGTAGAACACTTGGACAACAGAAAAACAACAGACGTGAGTGGCTTACCCAGGGTTCGAACCCCGTACCTTCCGTACGACAACTCCGTGTTTCCCTTCCTTATGTGTTATTTATGTTTATACAATACCAGAAACCTACCCTCTGTTCTATACTACTGTCCTTAAGTCTTCTACTATTTACTGGACCCAGTATCAAGGTCTTTGTCTTGTTTGGACTGACACATACTGTTAATAGGGAAACAACAGAAGTGATTGCGTCATTAAGGGGCTGAGTTGCCCACTGTATACTTCCGGTGTTATCTTGTGTTTCATACTGATAAATAGTCAGTAAAGCATCCTTTATTGGGGATGCCTTGCTGGCCGTGGGTCAGTGTGATTCGCTTGATAGCTAGGCGGAGTTGTCGTACGGAAGGTACGGGGTTCGAACCCTGGGTAAGCCACTCACGTCTGTTGTTTTTCTGTTGTCCAAGTGTTCTACTTCTTTATTTCTTACGAGTGCCTGAAAACATACCTTTATGTTTGTCTAATATTAATTTACTGTTTACAGGCCTCGGGTTTCCCTTCCTTATGTGTTATTTATGTTTACACGTTATTCTGGGATGTTTTGTAATACAGTAATACTCAAGGGATTGATGAAAAACGCGTTTCAGTGCTGAGCGATAAATTTACACTATAACAAAAATCAAGGGAGGATACTTATTATCATTGAAAGTAGCAGAGCAGACGTGTTTTCACTTCATCGTCATATGCATCAAGTAAAATATTGTTTTAATATTTATAAATATCAGCAAATAACAACATTCACAAATAGAATGTAACAGGTTTTTCTTAAAGTGGGCATAACACAATATTCTTTGTTTTATACATTTTTGCTTTTAACCAGATGCAATTAAAACTCAACGAGAATCTTTTATATTTTTAGCATTTGTGTAATGGTTAAATTCCTTCCCTTGAATTAAAAATTAAAGAATAAACGAATAAGTTACCTCCCCTAATATTTAAATGGCGACACGTAAAGAAATGTATGTATATTTACAGTATATTGTATGTTTCTATTGGTCACCTAAGTACTTTTTTAGTCCATCTACATTTTTGGTAAACATTGACCAGAGGTCATACATTGACGTGGTTTAAGCTACTTTATCATCCTACAAAATATCTTACACTTATCTATTATAGGAGAACATATTTTCCAGAACAATTAATTTTGATTTTAACGTTTGTTGGCTTTTAAATATTCTTTCTCCACAAGGATCAATATCAAGTATTATCTGAAGACATTTAACTATTCTATCTCCACAAGGATCAATATCAAGTATTATCTGAAGACATTTAACTATTCTATCTCCACAAGGATCAATATCAAGTATTATCTGAAGACATTTAATTATTCTATCTCCACAAGGATCAATATCAAGTATTATCTGAAGACATTTAATTATTCTATCTCCACAAGGATCAATATCAAGTATTATCGGAAGACATTTACACTGTTTCATTCCTTCTCCCGACCCGGTAATTAAAATAGTGGTAGTCATCACGTGATTTTGTGAATCAATATGGAATGTTTTGTAACACAACGCGCTTTACAGATTTGTGATAACCGATTTTTAGTGATAGCTGCATGTTGTGGTGTCCAAGATAGATTGTGAATATTTTGAAGTGAGTTGTATTTATTTTTGTTATAATTAAGTTGTTGGTACGCTTGCACGCAACGCGCCACTTTCAACCATTAACCATGTGCATGGATATGTTGGTGTGGTAAAGTGGGATGTTATAAATATTTATAGGGGACTTAATGTACTGACTGAGATCAGCTGTGAAGGTATCTATATCTAATAAGGGTAGTGTATTATAGATAACCTTACTTGCTACCACATATTTCTACCTCAGTCAGAATTATACTGGAATATAGTGATGACTACGTTGAATGTCTAGGGTATGTATATGATGAAGTGTAAGTCACAACAACAACAGACAGATAAACAATTTAATTTATTCCACCACACTTGACAACACTGTGACACTCACATACATATAACACTCTATGAGAATATCTTAAATGAGTCACTGATAAATTTTCAAATATCAATATGTATTCAGTGCTGTCATTAATGTAGATGTGTCCTGATTCAAATACAAAGTGAACCAGGAATCACAATCAATTTTAATTACAAGTATATGTACAGAATTTATCAATATGAATCTTGTAGTGACATATATTTTTAATAGTATCCTATGTGTGTCAGTTGTGTAGTAGTAATATGAGGAATACTGGTTTGGTTTTGTTTTTTCAAGCTCTGTTGGTATTTGTCATCATGACTTCAATAGTTTGTTTCTGTTGGAACTAGTATTGGAGATGTTCTCAGTTCCTGGCATTAAAACAATTAATTTCCCCTCTTAAATTTATTTTACAATGTCAGTTTAAGATGGGGGTACATAATGTTGAGCTTCATGGCCACGCTTTCTTAACTTTCGTGATGACTGCAGTAAAAGACTCCTCTGCTCGATTACTTTAATGAGTTCTGGAGCCACCTCACTGGTTGCTATATGGACCAAGGAGTATGCTGTCCGCCTCTGGATTCAGCAAAGCTCTGACCAGGTGCTGCTCAATAACTTTAAGACCACGGTCCCTGAAACAAGAAGGTTGTACCTCCTACTTCAGAACTAATTTATACTCTATTTCTACACTGAGCACAATACATAACAAACCTGAGTTCATAGCGTTAGGCCAACTGTCAGCTTCATCTGAAATACTTTACACCAGTATATTCCTCCTTAATGGTTACTACGCCTCTGCAATTCCAGCATTATTTCTTTCTAGTCAATAATCTAGATGTCAGTGTACTGCTTGGCAATTCCATGTAGTTTTACTTTCCTCCGACACCTTCTGTTCAGGCTGGAGCACTATAGGCTTTACCTCATGTTCGCTACTGAACCACACATATATACAGACATAAGTATCAATTTACATTCAATTTTCATTAAACGATGTCAAATATTTCAAGCTTACCACAATTCATGGAAATATTACACAGTGACGTTGAATGGCAATGAATATAGCACAACTTCGATCTGCCGATGTCCCAGGCTTTTATTTAGAAAAAATATACCCTGGTGCTCAACGCACTGTTTCTTAGTAGGTTTATTACAAGATGTGGCCCGGAACAGACGCCCTGAATTGAGTATATTCGCAGCTCTAACCAATCATGCCATGTCTACCCAATCGTTTGAAAAAAAGTACTCCTACTCCCGTTTCACTTGACAACGAAAGATAGTATTTATAGTCCGACTAATCGTGTTTAGCCTTACATTTATTGCGCTCCAATCAAATAGGAGGTAACATGTCAGCCTATTTCCCGTACAATGGTGGGGTGAAATTCTGCCACTGAGCGATTCTGAATTTGGTGTTGTCTGACACCCTCACTATTTTCTTTTGGCTATAACTTGGTAATTCCTAGACTATTTGCGTAACGTTTAAGATATTCTTTGTCAGCACGTCCTAAGGAACCCAAATATACAAATTTAAAAGATCTAAGTGGCTGCGTTCAAAATATGCACTTTCTTCTACCTCCTGTTTACTCCGAATACGAGGTGTTGTCTGGGTACTGTAATGTTTTCAAACGTAAACCAGTATAATGTCATAATTCCCAATAAGCGTTTTTCAGGATTTTAAAACCTAACTCTGGTATGGGTAGTGTTTTTTATTCGCTGTCGATTTGAAAAAGTTAGTGCTAGTGGCCTTACACGCGTGATGGTAGTAATTGTGTATCGCGCGACTCGTGTTAGTATTGCCTGTGTCCCTGCTTTCTGCCTCTCCCTTTCGTTATATCTTTTAGTCCATCTGTCTTTTGTTTTTGGCAACATAGTGTAGAAAAAGACATGAATGGAATTTTAAATCTAGGTCAACTTGCGTATTTCAAGGTTTTTCTTAGAAATGGAGTACACTTTTTAGTGTGTTTGGGAAACGCGTGTATGTTGCCGAAGGCCTTTACTATCAACGCGAAACGTTACAATTTTCAGACGCAGGGGAAAACAAGGGGGATTTCGCGTACAGTCCTTGTGACAGCACTGTTCTTTACCATTCTTCTTTCCTTTATTAAATTTATTTGTTAGGCTTTACATTTACGTTTTAATTTATATATGGGGATTAGAATATTTCACGACAGTTGGTTATATTAGGGTGTCTTAGTGTATATTCTGATCTATTTACTGATTGATTTTCTTATTTTCAATCGTTTCAACGAATCCTGTACTTGCTTTCTTCTGTTTCCATCACGCACGCTGCATCCCTCAATTATTCCAAATGTCACCATAAAGTAACAACATTCATGCACACTGCTCAAACTTTCTTCGTTTGTTATCTAGGCTGTCAATGAATTTTTACTGTTCTTCTAAGAAACCATATCTCGCTTCCCTCCCGCGAGTATTTCGTTATTTATCATAATATCCACAGCTGTGTGTCACGTGATTTACTCCCCTTGCTCTGCATTGATGGTCCAACAGTGGCAACAATTCAGAGTTTCTACTGAGGGTCTTCACATGTGTCCACCTTTCGTTCAAGATTACTCTAGGCAGAGATGTCAATTGACAAATAGTGCTTCAATTCTAGAGAGCCTCATAAGAATTTAAATAAATCAAGTACTAACGGCTGATAGGGTCAAGGTCATGTCAACTTTTATCTTTCCTGACCTTCTATGAGTTAGGATTTTAGTTCGTTCTGATGAGCCCCCAACTGATTTAACTCAGCAAAATATTACTTAAATAGCTCTGTTATAAATATTTAAAATGACTGAGTCATACGGGTGCAGTTCACAATAATCAATTATCGTTAACAGGTCTAAAATAAATAAGAGGTGGGGTGAATTTAGATAAGAGTCTTTAAAATGTCCTCACAGGTGATGGTCTGATTTGAACAGTAAATAAATAGTAGACAAACATAAAGGTATGTTTTCAGGCACTCGTTAGAAATAAAGAAGTAGAACACTAGACAATAGAAAAACAACAGACGTGAGTACTTACTCAGGACTCAAACCCAGGACCTTCCGTGCGATACTCCGCCTAGCTACGCTAGGGAATAACTTTATCCTCCCTGCCATCTAGGCATCACCAAAAATGATGCTTCGATGACGGGTCATTAGTCCGACCTGCAAGACATAACACCGGAAATTTACCATGGGCAGTCCAGCCTATTAATGATGCAATCACTTATGTTGTTCCATTATACAGTATAGGTCAGTCCACACAAGACATAAGACCTTAATACTGTGTCTAGTATATGATAGTAGACTAAGAACAGTAAGTACAGGACAGAAGGTAGGTTTTTTTTAGGTATAGTATAAACATTTATAACACATAAGGAAGGGAAACCCGAGCCCTGTAAACAGTAAATAAATATTAGACAAACATAAAGGTATGTTTTCAGGCACTCGTTAGAAATAAAGAAGTGGAACACTAGACAACAGAAAAACAACAGACGTGAGTGGCTTACCCAGGACTCGAACCCAGGACCTTCCGTGCGACAACCCCGCCTATCTATGCAAGCGAATCACACTATCCTCCCTGCCATCTAGGCATCACCAACAATGATGATTCGATGACGGGTCATTAATGCAAACCGCAAGACATAACACCGAAAATTTACCATGAACAGTCCAGCCTATTGATGACGCAATCACTTCTGTTGTTCCCCTATTATACAGTATAGGTCAGTCCACACAAGACAAAGACCTTAATACGGTGTCTAGTATATGATAGACGTTTGTATAATATTTATTTACTGTTTACAGGCCTCTGGTTTCCCTTCCTTATGTGTTATAAATGTTTATACAATACCAAAAAAACCTACCTCTCTCCTGTACTTACTGTTCTTAGCCTACTAAGCTTTCTTCTGTCATTATAATGTCTGATGCAGTTTTTAAGGTATCTGCCTCTGCTCTTAGGTGGGTTTATGTCCACTGCCCTCCTGCCTCTCTTGCATACATCTTTGAACCTCAGCTGCCATGGTCCAATTGTTCTTTTGCCTTTTGCCAGTTGTCTCTAGAAATTATGTTTCGGGATACAACCATCTTCTGTGCGATGGACGTGGCCAAACCAGCGTAGTGCGCTCTATCTAAGCAGCGTATATATTGTTTGAAGGACAGTATGTGACAACACTTCAACATTTGTGACTGTGTACGTCCACGAAATACCGAGGATGTTTAACACAAGACAATGGAAGGTATTGACCCTTTTTTTCTTGCTTAGCGCAGTTTGCCCATGTAACCGGAAAGACCCTAGAGGGCAAACGAGAAATGATGGAATCCTATTTCAATAATGGTCTAAGGGAAATAACAAATATAACTATAGATGGGGGTTAAGATGAGTCTTACATACCTTGTTTAAGTGACAGAGTCTGTATCTTGTTTGTCTGTGGAAGCAGGGTGAATGAATTGACTTTCACGTGGGTTTGGCGTTTGCGTGAGTTTGTTAGTGAAGGTTCTGTTCTGGATGGTTCGAAAATAGTTGTAGTAAATCGGGGTTTTAAATAAAATCAGTTGATTCTTAGTCTTGACGGAGTGAGCATTTGTCTGCAGAGACTTCGCGCATCGAATGATTTAGCCCAGGGTATCTGGGTTGACCTGCAGTTTGCAAAAGATACACTACAATCACGAACTTTACTCTCCATGCCACTCTGGTCGAATGACAGTGTAATATTTCTGTGAGATGACAAGATGTCAGTGTATATTTCATAAGGAAGGACTGTGTTGTGTTCGTAAGACCGGGTACGTTGAAAGGTATGAATCTTTTTAGTTGTAGTGAAGTACTGTAGACAGACAGACAGTCGAGTAAGCAAGATGAGCTTGGTAAACATACATCCCTAGCGGTAGGCCAGATACGCCAAGTTAGCTGCATGTGACTATAACTGAACATTGAGATAAACCGTTTCAAGTAGGGAGATATTGACAGTATAGCAACAACAACAGCGGTTCTCAACTTGTGAACCTAATAGCCACTAGAGACAGTTTATGCAGAGAGGGATATAGAGTTAGGCAGAATGTTATATACTCAATTTCGTTGTACAAGTCTCCAGCCGCATAAAGAAGGTTGGGCATGTTACTGAATTCTGTCAATAGCCAGCATCGGGCATGTTGTACATTTTTCTATGTAAATAAAGTTCAACCTGTCGAGATATGAAACCTACTGTCATCATAGTTCATTTTGTCAACTGTTGATAGAACGAAGTCGTCGTATGTGAAGATTACTTACCAACCAATACGAGCAGTCTACTGAACTGGCTGTGATACAAAACCTAACATACGATCAACACGAAGTACAAGTATAAAACAATAGACAAGTCAGTCAACGGCCACAGTCTTTATAGAAAACAATGACTTGCTAATACTGCATGATGGAACTGCAACTATAATTAATCCACAAGCTAACGAGGCAGATTCAGCAATAGACATAAGTATAGCAATTAACAACCTAGCGAATGCAAATTGGGAAGTGTTACAAGACACAAACTCAGATCATCTGCCGATTGTAATAATCATGCATGAAAACATCATTCCAAACCAAGGACCAGAGAAACCGACTTTCAACTGTAAAAAAAAAAAAAACTGGGAAGCCTTCCAATCAGACCTGGAGGTGATGGAATATAAAGACATAGAATTAGATGATACTGACTTGTGGGCAGAAACACTGACCAATGAAATTCTTAAAATAGCAATAAAATATATGCCATATAAAAATTTGCCACAGCACCTGAAACCAATAAATAACATTAGTAAGAAAAGAAAAAATCAGTGGAATAAAGAACCAGTTGCCTGGTGGAATAAAAGCTGTGCAGAAATTCATGAGAGAAGAAAAGGGCCTTACAAAAATATAGAAATAACACTACAGACGAAAACTGTGATGAGTATAAACTTATTAGGAATGAATATAACAGAATAATATTGAAAGCCAAAGAAACTAACTGGAAGGAGTTTTGTCAATCACTTAAACCTAGCACTCAAATTAAAGAAGTATGAAAAAACTTAAGGCAATCAAAGGGAACAATAAGAAAACAATAATGCCAACAATCAAACTACCAAAGAAAGCAGAAACAGATAAAAAGAAAGCTAATCCCTTGCTGATTATTTCTAAACAGTAGTCTAGGACAGGAAGAAAATGAGAGAAGAGACTTAGGATACCGTTTTTAAAGGAACTACCAGACCAGATATATGAAACAAACTATTTAGATGCTGATATAACAGAGGAAGAAGTAACTAATGCAATAAAAGATAAATCTAATACTGCCTCAGGGCAAGATATACTTAGTTATGAAATACTTAAGAAAGTACCAAAAAAACCAATAAACATTATAACTTCCCTTTATAACAAAATCTGGAGCTTAGGAAAGATACCAAAAGCATGAAAAGTAGCTATGATAGTACCCATCCTAAAACCCAATAAGGAAGCCCATGATGTAAGTTCATATAACCTATTGCCTTAACATCACAACTAGGCAAAATACTGGAAACTGTTGTTAACACAAGAGTTAAATTCTACCTGGAAAAAAATCAGTTATATAGCCCAAACCAGTCAGGGTTTAGAGCAGACAGAAGTACAGTAGACCAGCTTGTAAGATTAGAACACGATGTAAAGCAAGGGTTCAAGAGGAAAGAGACAACAGTGGAAGTCTTTCTGGATGTCGCTAGAGCATATGATGAATGCTGGAGAGATGGAGCTCTTTACAAAATGAAAAAGATTGGCATTACTGGTAAAACCTATAGGTATCTAGAAAACTTTTTACAGGACAGGTATTTTGCTGTACACGTGAAAAATTATAAGTCAGAAATATATGAACAACAGAATGGGATTTCTCAGGGATCAGTAATTTCACCTTCAATTTTCACAATAGCTGTAAATTATTTAGCAGATGAATTTAACGAAATTAAGAATGCAGTATCACAATTTGCAGATGACTGTGCCATTTGGCGATCTGGAAAAAACTTGGACCATGTTTACCAAAAACTTCAAAAACAAACAAACAAACAAAGTTTCAGAGTGGATGAAAAGTTGGGGTTTCCAAATTAATGTAAACAAAACAGTTGGTATGATATTCAGCAAAGGAAATAAAAAGGAAAAAAATAACAAAATCATTATAACCATTAAAGGACAGACAATATTTAACTCCTCAACAACTAGATTTCTGGGCATAACTTTAGATAAACAACTTAATTGGAATAAACATATAGACAATTTAGTAGAAAGCTGTAGGGGACCCCTAAATATACTAAGGATAGTAAAAGGTAATGGATGGGGGCCAGCAATAAAATAATGCTTATGTTCTACAAGTCGTTCATCAAGGGGAATCTAGATTATGCCAGCACAATATATGACGCAGCTGCAGCTTCTAATAAAGCAAAACTAGACAGAATTTAAAATGCAGCCATGAGAACCATTGCAGGTGCATTTATATCAACACCAGAAGAAGCACTAGAAGCAGCCTATCGCTCCTTGGTCTAAGACGGAAAGAACTAAGATTAATTTATTCGAGTAAAGTAGCACAAGAAGTGACCCACCCAGAACATAAAGCATTTGTCAAAAACCAACCAAGTGTATGGGACGTTCCCTTAAATAAAGACAGATATCCAACACGGTGGAGAACTATAGAAGATCTAACACAGTTCAAAGAACTGTCAAACACAATTAATAATAGTAATAAATATAGAAGCACAATACCACCCTGGGAACTAAAAACACCAATCATAGACTACTCACTTACTGAAAAGATCAAACAAAACATAGAAGATAAGGAAGCTAAAACGATCAGTAGAAAGTGGTGCATAAATCAACTTACAAAACAAAGTCTGGCCGTGTACACTGATGATCCAAGGGTGATCGTTGGCAACTAGGTGCATGTTTGCATACCACAGTGGGGAATTAAGAAGAGATGGTAGCAATTCTAAAAGGTTTAGAAATAATCAAAGATAACCCACCAGAAGCTGCTTCGATATTTACAGACTCACTATCATCACTACAAGCACTAGAACACCCAGGTAAATGTAACCGGCCAAACATAAAGGAAGAAATTCTAGCAATTTATACATCACTAGGGAACCGAGGATGAAGTGTGAGGCTAGTGTGGGTTCCAGCACGCATAGGTATAGCTGGTAACGAGTTGGCAGACCAGAACGCCAAGAATAGAAGAATAAGTAAAAATTATATAAGAGCAGGACTGAGAAGGTCGGAGATCAAGAGTCAAGTAAAGTTAACAGTAAATGAGGAATGGAAGACAACATGGAAGAACAGTAGAAAAGGCAAACACTCGTTCAAACTGCTGAAAGAACCAACAAGGACGTGCCAGGTCAGAGAACAATTAAAGATGCCATCGAACAAAAAGCTGTGGCGTCTCCGTCTCGGTGCAGCATACTTTATGATAGAGGAACTGCACTGCCAAGAATGCGAGGAAGAGAATGACATAGACCACTACCTGATCCACTGTAAAAAGTACGAACAACAAAGGCTTGAATTAAAAACTTACTATAGAAATCACAATATAGATATGACAGAGGATATGGTTTTAAGCATCTCCGTGTCTGATTATAAAGGTAGTAAGAACACTTATGACTTCTACGTTGACCCTTGATACAGCATGTAATTCACTGTTCAGGAACTAGTTGATTAACGCTTGACCTCTGCTGACTACTGTAATACTGTCTACTATTCTGTACTTGTTAATGGGCTGTTCTCAGTATATTCAATTTGGCTTCGAAATATTAGCTGAGTCACCACCAGTGCTGAAAACTTATTCTTAGCCACTAGAACGGATCTTTATAAAGTCTGCCCTATGAGTCCCACACTGGACCACTGCTTCTAAACACTTGTCCTTGACTATCTGCACTTGATTAACTGTTCGAGAGTTGACCTACCAAGGTTTCTTGGATGAACTGCTGGCGATATACTTGGACACAGCTCGTCATGCAAACTATTTGTCGTGAAAACATCTTTCGTCTGTCTTCGTTTCTATAAACTACAGCGGTTCCGTAAATATAATGGTACCTGAGCTGGCCATTACTTTATAGATGGTCGTTACGGTAAGTCTTTGCTAACCTGCTCTCAGCTGACGACGAGGGAAGAGTGAACTAAAACTCTTCTGTCAGCGCACGGACTTCTGTTACCGTATATTTACGGCCACCACAAATGTGAAGGTGGGATTTACGTTATGTTATGTAAGAACGAAACAATATCTTTTCTGTGTACTGTTGTAGTCAGTCCGACCTGGGCCAAACAGCTTTGTTATGCATGAATAGCTCACCAGGCGTTGAGGCGCTAACGGGGTGTCATGTTGACATCCGAACATCAGACATTTCTTGTATGTGAGGTACTCGAAGTTTGTGTGGTTGACAAGTGATGTGGGTGTGTTGAGACGCGAATGCGTTTAGGCTCTTTGATAGGTAAACAAGGCACCCACTCACTCACATGCAGTAATCAGTAATTGTAGAAACTGCTGGAACTTTCAACCATTTATTTACGAGATACAGTGACATCAATAGTTACAGTCAAATGGACGAGAATCAAGGACATCATATATATTGGAAATGACTGGCAAAACATCTGGCATTATAAAGCTTGAACCACTCATCTAGAAGGACGTTATCGACAATGGTCTATCCTTTAACAACTGTTCATATGTGGTAATAAATAAGAACATCAAACATCATAAGTTTTTGTATAGCTCGTAGGTATGATGCTAATAACGCTGGCTTGACAACATATTCTTTTCCTACCGTAGCTCAGGGCCACTGACTGAACGCGTCAGGTAATCCTTTAACAAAATAGTTACTTAATCTAGAAGTCTGTGAACTTGTAAATAAAGTCAAGACTTCATCTGGCTTCACCCGCCAGGCACTTCTTCTTCTGCTCAAAGTTATAGGCCGTAATGACGGGCCTTATAATGGTTGATAAACAAATGTACATTTTTTCCATAAGCATGTATTATCTTCCATGCTGAAACATACCACCATCCTGCCGGTTTCATATCAATATACGTTTATTGTGCTTCTGTAAAGTACTTCAACGAATAGACCTAATTGGCTACGTCAAGCACACATAATAGACTGTGGATCACAAGAACTGTGAGGGTTACTCACAGGTTCATACAAAATGTTCTGCAAACATGGCATAATAATTAAGTAATTTTACCTTGGACAGAATTCCGAGAAATACACAAATAACACCTGTCGTCATTCCAGACGAACAGAATAACTCTGGGGGGAATCACAAAGATCACAAGACTATCTTTCCCCCAGATAATGCAGAGAAGAAACAACGGACGTCTTCGTCCGGCAGAAACCAGCTCATCCCTCCCAGACGTAAGTCCTCTCGGTTCGCGCTAAAAGCTAGCGCATGCGTAGACAGAACAGATTTGAGAACAGTTAACTATCCCGTCTTAAGAAAGAATAAACACAGGGAAGGTAACCCCTAATCAAACTGTGTCAGGGAGTTAACATACAGTTCTGTACCTTCGATTATCAAAAGTATTAAGTAGATTTACATCTTCTGGAACCGACAAAAATGACGGCAACAACTTCCCGCATCTGTCACTGATGACGTATGAACTAAGTCCCTCTACTTAATAATTATCCTTGTTATTCTAATCCCAGTTATCTCCCTTTCCTATCACATAAGTTTCTGTTTGGATGTACCATGCCTTCATGTTCATACTTTTCGTAAATTGTAAGAGGATTCTATAAATACCAAGAGATGTTTAATCTGTCATCTACTAAACTTATTGTTTCAAAGATGTAGTACTGTTCTAATATGGATAAGTTGATTCTCGACTTTCACGATCAAGAATATGGTCGTCATTATGAAACCAGATCTCATACAAGATTATTATTTATTTAAATATTTTATTTTAACGTACATCCTCTTAACAATATCTGTTGGATTTGGAATGAAGGCTTACCTCTCTGTACACGGTCTGTGTGTCAAAAAGGTCCGGTCCGATAAATGGAATTCTGATCCTATTCATTATTTTGGCTGTCAGGCTAGTCTCTTGACAAATTTAATTTCACAGTGCTTTCAATCGACTAAAGTGTCATGTTATATTACAACTTTCTTCCCACGCATAAGGAGTTGGTGTTTCCGTAAAATAATTGGTAATACGTGGCACTACAATTTCTTACATTATCCCAAAAAAATGTCTTCTTAACAATTCTGTCCGGAAGCGATTACAAAATTTCCGTCGTCCTCAGGTGCGTGCCAGAAATATTCCACGACCTGGATAATTTACAGTTCTGTGCCTTTGCAAACAAACATTCTTCGTGTGACCAGCTGGGTTGTGTTTTCCCCACGAGAGAAATTATGGAATCATAATAACCATATCAGTTCTAAATAGATTTGCTGGGGCGTAAGTCGTGTAAATAGAGCACGCCCAATGTTTGGTGCACGATAATTTTACCAATATGACTGTTGGTCAATATTGTATCACCTGTCTACTCTCTCAGCAGGGATAGTCAGGTAAACAGACATGACGAATTTTTACAGGAAGAAGTGTAAACAATGACTTGAAAATACCAATACTGCCGCAGAGAAATAGAGAGCGAACTCAGTTGTGTGACAATCATGTTACAAATGAACAGGTCAGAGACACAGTTAGAAATATAATCGAACTATATGCAGACCTTTTCACAACAATAAAGCCTAAGAAGCTGATATCGTATAGGAACTGATCAAGAATAACTTGACTCCCAAAGATTATTTTTCAAGGCAGACACAGTTCCAGACAAGAAAATTACAGGCCAGACAGAACATTATACGGACCGGAAGATAGGCATGTGTGATCAACTAAGTGATCAATATTGCGGAAAATGTATGGCACATTCTCATCCAAAATTCAATTATTCTCTTTCTAGTTGTGTTCTGTTCCATCAAATAAACTTGTCTCACTTGTGTACTGTTCTATAAAAAAAAAAGTTCACACTTGTGTTATGACCTATCAAAATATAAATGGCCGATACCACTATCATAGGCGGAAAAGCTATAAGGAGAATCAAATAGCCTCAAACTGACTACTACTTTCTTTGAAAACAGTAAAGTAGACATCTGTGAGTGTACGAAGAAGATCTATCAAATAACCATGTTCTCACTTGTGTTCTGTTCTAACAAATAAGCGTGTACTCTCTTGTGCTCTGTGCTATCAACTTAACCAGATCTCACTTATGTTATGTTCTATTAAATAAAAATGTTCTGACGTGTGTTCTGTTCTATCAAATGAACATGCTCTAACTTGTGTTCTGTTCTATCAAATGAACATGTTCTGGCTTGTGTTCTGTTCTATCAAATGAACATGTTCTGATTTGTGTTCTGTTCTATCAAATAAACATGTGCTCACTTGTGTTCTGTTCCATCATAAAGGCATTTCCCACTTGTGTTTTGTTCTATCAAATAAACATGCTCTCACGTGTGTTTAGAGCTATCAAATAAACATGTTTTACCTTGTGCTCTGTTATACCAAATACACATGTTCTCACTTGTGTTCTGTTCTGTTCTATCAAATAAACATGTTCTTACTTGTGTTCTATTGTATCAAATAAGCATTTTCTCACTCGTGTTCTGTTCTATCAAATAAACATGTTCTCACTTGTTTTCTGGTCTCTCAAATAAACATGTTCTCACTTGTGTTCTGTTCTTTCAAATAACATGTTCTCACTTGTCTTGTATTCTCTTCTATCACATAAACATATTATCACTCCTGTTCTGTTCTATCAGATAAAAGTATTCTCAATTGTGTTCTGTAATATCAAATAAACATGTGTTCACTTGTTGTTTTCTGTGTTATTCATTAACATGTTCTCACTTGTGATTTGTGCTGTCAAAAAAACATGTTCTCGCTTATGTTCGGTTCCATAAAATAAACATGTTCTCACTTCTGTTCTCTTCTATCAAATAAACACATACTTACTTGTTCTGCGCTATCAAATAAACATGGTCTCACTAGTGTTTGTGCTATAAAATTAGCATGTTCTCACTTGTCTTCTGTGCTATCAGATAAACATGTCTCACTTAATTGCTGTTCTTTTAAATAAACATGTTCTGACGTGTGTTCGGCTCTATCAAATAAACAAGTTCTTACTTGTGTTCTGTTCAATCAAATAAACATGTTCTCACATGTGTTTTGGTCTCTTAAAAAAACATGTTCACACTCGTGTCTGTTTTCTATAAAATGAACATATTGTCACTTGTTCTGTTTTATCAAATAAACATGGTCTCACTTGTGTTTTTTGCTATCAATTTAACACGTTCTCAGTTAAATTATGTTCTATTAAATAATCATACTCTTGTGATCTGCGCTATAAAATAAACATGTTCGTATTTTTGTTCTGGTCTATCAAATAACATATTGACACTTGTGATCTGTACTATCAAATAAACATATTGTCACTTGTTCTGTTCTATTAAATAAACATTATCTCACTTGTGTTCTGTTCTATGAAATAAACATGCTGTTACTTGTGTTCTATTACATTAAAAAACATGTTTCTTTCTTGTGTTGTGTGCTACCAAACAAACATGTTCTATCAAATAAACATGTTGTCATATGTGTTCTGTTCTTTCAAATAAACATACTATCACTTGTGTTCACTTCTATCAAATAAACATAACTTCATATGTGTTCTGTTCTATCAAATAAACATATTGTCATATGTGTTTTGTTCTATCAAATAAACATATCGCTCAGTTCTATCAAATAAAAATATTGTCACTTGTGATCACTTCTATCAAATAAACATATTGTCATATGTGTTCTGTTCTATCAAATAAACATATTGTCATATGTGTTCTCTTCTGTCAAATAAACATATTGTCACTTGTGTTCTCCTCTATCAAATAAACGTAAGTTCATATTGTTCTGTTCTATCAAATAAACATATTGTCACTTGAGTTCACTTCTATCAAATCAACATATTGTCATTTGTGTTCTGTTCTATCAAAAAACATATTGTCACATGTGTTCTCTTCTATCAAATAAGCGTATTGTCATTTTGTTGTGTTCTATCAAATGAACAAATTGTCACTTGTGTTCACTTCTATCAAATCCACATATTTTCACTTGTGTTCTATTCTATCAAATAAACATATTGTCACTTGTGTTCTCTTCTATCAAATAAACATATTGTCACTTGTGTTCACTTTTATCAAATCAACATATTGTTATTTGTGTTCTATCAAATAAACATATTGTCACGTGTTCACTTCTATTAAATAAACGTATTGTCACTTGTGTTGGTCAATGTAAATGTTGTAGACAGTTGTGGCTGATGTTTGTCCACATAAATCATGATCATCATCATACAAGTCAGTTCACTAAAGAGTATAGTCCTTCAAGAAATGTACGTTGTCATCCTTTTCTGTGCCATATGTTCAAGTGAGCCCACGTCAGTTGAATGCGGCACTAGTAGTTATATAGATTTTATTTAGTCAGAGTTAATCTTTCATATGTTGTGGTGGTTCAAGTGCTAACTGGCCTTCCGCCAGAGATGGTGATACTTGACCTTTTGTTATTTGTTTCAACCCAGGAATGTTCTTCCCTTTAAGTTTGGTGATAAGCAAAACAGTTTCAGCACAACCAGGTATATCCAAAAGAAATTATTGTAAAGTTCCTCAAACAGCTATGTAGAAAATTTAATTAGAGTTTATTGGTGTAATTAGACAAACACTGTAAATTTTACAAAATGATGGTTGTTTATCCAAAATGAAAAATATGTAATCCAAACGAATAATATATGTACATCCAAATAGAATATACCGATTTGTCTACTCAAAAAAAAACTTGTCTTGTTATCCTCAAAGACGAAGTTCACCTAACGCTATCTGTAAAAATCCTCTAGTCTAAAATCATGGAGTCCTTGGAATCATAAATCCTGAAATCTCTGCCTATCGCCCACAACTCTTCTATTTATACTATTTCTTCTTTTTTCCTGCCTTTTTTCACACGACCCGCCTTTTTTTCACACGGTACAATAATTAACATTTGCACTCCTCTCCTCAGCTTTTCAACCTTTCTGCACACGACATTCTGTTATTTCGACTTTTTTTTCACATGTGTGATCTTTTCCAACTTAACAATAGGATTTAAAAAACCAGATCACACAAACATTCATTTCCCACTTTCGCGCTTATAAAACCCATTAATTATTATCTGGGACTGACCTACGTTTGCCCTGTCAGAGCAGTAACTGCCAACTGAACTTTGAATGGATACTGCGTTTTGTGTAAAAACGTCTTATTTGCTTTTAAGGTCTGTCATTCTTACATGTAGCATCTTCTAGCACATATAAATGCTTAGCGTGGAAATAGGAGGGACAAAGCTAGCGTGAAAGGCCAAGCGGTCACACAAGGTCTGTCCATATCTTCTTGTTATCTGTCATGTCTTTCCATATCTTCTTGTTATAAGTCATGTATGTCCATATTGTGACAGCCCGTGGTTGTATTATGAATCATATATGACAATGTCTGTCCAGGTTCGCTTGCCTCTGTGGTTAGCTATACTATGCTGTATACCACACAGTCACACACACACAGCACGTGATGCGATAACGCCATGGTAATTTGAATTGTGTTTATTTACATATGTAAGGATCATTGCTGTCTGTTCTGACCTCCACATTTGGTCCATCATAGAATATACAATGTAAGTTCTTTCTTTCCTCACTCTCTCTCTCTCTCTCTCTCTCTCTCTCTCTCGTTCAGTATAGAATCAACACCTTATGACCGTCAACCATCAATGATCATGTAGGTGCTATAGTCTCTAGTTCTGTTCTTTCTTCCTAACAGTTTCTTATGTCTATTGTTATCTATCATCTCAGTGTTCAGGTTATCTATTGGTAGACCGGGCCTCTCCGGGGATGTTGTTTTCCTTTTCAACACTGAAGAACATGACTACTGTCTATATGTATCATGAATCACTCTACGTACCTTTTCCCCTTTTCGAATAAAACTAACTCACACCGTTTCTCCTTCTGAACAAGAATTCCCACTATTCAATATTTCGGGTTAATCATTACCCAAAATACTTCTTGTCCATGAAATATTTATCATCTAAACTATCTGAATATGCCATTAACATGGCTCCTAGCGTACGTGCCATCCGCACACTAACTCACGCCTTCTGGACTGCCCGCTGAGAAAAGCGTGATTCACTAAAATACCGTTCACCTCTGCCCTGCGCAACATTGTTCGCGCATCCCCTTTTTGTACTCTATCTGAACCGTCCCATTTCTAACTCTCCTTATTCCTTCCCTTTAACTGTACATCGTTCTCTATCTGCCACAATATCTTCTTGTTATAAGTCATGTATGTCCATATCTTCTTGTTATCTGTCATGTCTGTCCATATCTTCTTGTTATCTGTCATGTCTGTCCATATCTTCTTGTTATCTGTCATGTCTGTATATATCTTCTTGTTATAAGTCATGTATGTCCATATCTTCTTGTTATCTGTCATGTATGTCCATATCTTTTGTTATCTGTCATGTCTGTCCATATCTTCTTGTTATTTTTCATGTCTGTCCATATCTTCTTGCTATCTGTCATGTCTGTTTCCACTTATCTTCACAACGTTTTCTGTGGTCTCCCTCTACGTGTCTTACACTGGAGAGTTCACAACAAGAACAATCCTGTCATGCTACAAACATGTTTCTTTATTGTATGCCCTATCTAATGCTACAAACATGTTTCTTTATTGTATCCCTTATCTAATGATATAAACGGGTTTCTTCATTGTATGCCCTATCTAATGCTACAAACATGTTTCTTCATTGTATGTCATATCTAATGCTACAAACATGTTTCTTCATTGTATGTCATATCTAATGCTACAAACATGTTTCTTCATTGTATGCCCTATCTAATGCTACAAACATGTTTCTTCATTGTATGTCATATCTAATGCTACAAACATGTTTCTTCATTGTATGCCCTATCTAATGCTGCAAACAGGTTTCTTCATTGTATGCCCTATCTAATGCTACAAACATGTTTCTTCATTGTATGTCCTATCTAATGCTACAAACATGTTTCTTCATTGTATGCCCTATCTAATGCTGCAAACAGGTTTCTTCATTGTATGCCCTATCTAATGCTACAAACATGTTTCTTCATTGTATGTCCTATCTAATGCTACAAACATGTTTCTTCATTGTATGCCCTATCTAATGCTGCAAACAGGTTTCTTCATTGTATGCCCTATGTAATGCTACAAACATGTTTCTTCATTGTATGCCCTATCTAATGCTACAAACATGTTTCTTCATTGTATGCCCTATCTAGCGCGCACAAACATGTTTCTTCATTGTATGCCCAATCTAGCGCGCACAAACATGTTTCTTCATTGTATGCACTGTCTAATGCTACAAACATGTTTCTTCATTGAATGCCCAATCTAGCGCGCACAAGCATGTTTCTTCATTGTAGGCACTATCTAATGCTACAAACATGTTTCTTCATTGTGTGATGGGGCCGGAAAAGCACCCGGCTTCCCCCTTCACGGAAAGACATCCCGACTTCCCCCTTCAGATTCAAGGCATATTTATCGCCCATATATTTTCGATGTGCGCGCTGCATTCTGGGATGTGAAAAGTCTTCAAGAAGATATATTAGTTTAGGCTATAATAAAGCCTAAGAATTAGTTGTGGTGTATTATATTTGATAGTCGTTTGTTATATTTAATAGCGGTAGTTTTTATCTGTGTTTTCGTGCTTAATAAAGCAAATATTGCGAGTGTTATTTATGCGGCCAAATTAATACGCCTAGCGCGCAGTAAGTTGAGTGATTAGCCTAGTGCCTATATAAAGCCTGCGATGGCCAGCAGCGGCCTTTCAGAAGTATCAGTCCAGACGAGAGAACAAACGAGACGAGGTGGCCGGTGTGGGTAGCAAATGTACCAGAGCACGTGAGCTGTAATTCTTAGCGCATTTTGTATAATTTAGCATTCGTGTTCTATAAGTCTGAAATTATATTCAGCACGAGTCTGTTTTAATGTTTAAGGAATTAAATAGATAGATGTGAAAGTTTAAGAGCGATTATTTCATTTATCAGAAAGGCAAATATGGTATGAAGCTATTTCACATGAATTTAGATAATATCAACCTGTTAGCAAAAATATCAAGATGGCAGCCGGGAGGCCACGTGGTGATGACTTTAGTTCTAGTTGTTAAGTCAAGAGTAATTTTGTTTTTTTCTTTAATGTAAGAGTAATTAAGTGTGTTTCACGATTATTGATTATTCTACTGTATATCTTTAGTGGTTACTTTGAGTGAGGTGAGAATATGTATTTAGATTTCTGTAGAGCGCGAGGCCACTCCTTGGGGCGTAAGGCACGTTGAGACAGGTGTTTCTCTGTTTTCTCTTTGCGGAGCATAGAAACACCAATGCGGCTGGTGTCCATTACAGGCCCACAAGAAGCAGTTTTATGCTATTGCAGTGGTTGTTTCTGTATCAATGTGTTTCATGTGATGAGTTCCCAATCTCATCAAGACACGCTTGTTGCAAGGCGCACCAGTCGTGTTATACGACATGCTTCAGAGCGCAGAACGAATATTGAGATGGATCAGTTGCGTGGTGGTGGTTTATTCTCATTATTGAGAGTATTTGTTGTACATATAGTTGAATATTATTTTATGTCCATGTTATTATTATTTAATTATGGTTATGTGAAGAATGGTTTGTGAGAGCACGTGGGCTCACTTGGAGATATATATTTCTCTTCTCCGCTCCTGAGGGAGCATGGGGCCACCAGTGTCGTTTGCCTCCGTATGAAGCATTCAGATGCTCGTGCAGTAGTAGTTTCGGTAGCAATCTGTGTTACATGGTGAGATTGCCAGCCTCATGCACACCACCATACTAGTCTCATTGGACGACATGCATGAGTGTGTGTGTGTGGTAGCTGAGTGTGTGCTCTTGCAGTAGTGGTTTCGGTAGCAACCTATGTTACACGGTGAGATTGCCAGCCTCATGCACAATACCATACTAGTCGCATTAGACGATGTCGTGGTTGAGTAAAGTGTAGAGTATTTGTCGAGTTGGACAATAGTAGTGAAATCGACAAGGGATAGTGGACTGGCAGAGTTATAGATTACACACACAGAAAGGTGTAAATAGGAGATGGACTTGAGACAACCTGGAAGAAGATTTACCAAAAGATCTCTCTCTTCAAGCCTCAACTCACTTTTCACTGTCTAAGCATCTCCTGCTCTCACTCTTTTCTCTTATCAAACATAGAGATTATAGTAAAGAGCTAAACAAGTTTAATTATGGATGAAAAGGGTCGGGAACAGCGCATTAATAAATGTGTAAACTTTATTAAAGAAGAAAAGCATGGAATTAATGCATATCATCATACTTACTTACTTACTTACTTAGTCGTTCCCCTTCTACCGTGAGTTGTAGAGGTTTGGAAGAGAGAGCGCCAGACTATCCTATCGGCTGTCTTCCTCTTGGCCTGGTTCCATTCTAGTCCTCGATCCTTCAAAGATTGTCTAATGTTGTCCTCCCAGCGGACTCTGGGTCGTCCTCGGGGTCTGGATCCTTGGCTCTTTGTTTCCCATGCTTGTCGTGGTATCCGATCTTCTCCCATTCTGCAGACATGGCCAAACCATCTTAATTGGGACTGTTCTACTTGGGTCTGCAGGGGGTAGGATTTTAGGCCTTGACGTATCGTCTGGTTGCGTACCATGTCTCTTCTTGTTACTTCAACCACCTTCCTCAGATACCTCATTTCTGAGGTTTGGATCTGGCTTTTATGGGTTGTAGTCATTGCCCATGACTCGCATCCGTATGTCAAGACTGGGACATAGGTGGAGCGGTATACAGCCATCTTCGTTTTCTTACCAACCTCTCTCTTGCTGAGGAATCCTCAATTTATGGCCTGCAAAAAGTCTCCCAGCTGCTGCTTTTCGAGTGGCCAACTCTTCTTTGATGCCTCCCTTTCGGTCTATAATAGCTCCGAGGTATTTAAAGTGGTCGACCTGCTCCAGGACCTGTTCTCCCAGCTTAATCTGATGTTTTCTTTCTTCTCGTGATATCACCATGGATTTTGTTTTAGAGCTGCTTATGACCATCCCTCTCTTCTCCAGCTCTTCCTTCCAGACTTGCAGGTTGGATTGGAGATGCGCCTCTGATTTAGCAATCAGGGCAACATCATCAGCAAATGCCAGCTCCGAAATATAGACCTGTCTCATCTTCCAGTACCCCACTGAATACTTTCTTGTTCTCTCCTTACATGCCTTGATGACATCGTCCATAAGGAGTATGAAGAGGTAAGGTGATAGGATATCACCTTGTCTTACACCAGTGGTGGTCCTGATCAGACCGTTAGAGTATACAACCTATATGCCCCCCCAGATAAAGATCTTTCATTAGCCACAATGGAGATTAGGCGCACCAACTGCCTAGTTGTTGGTGATTTCAACAGCCATTCAGAAAGGTGGGGTTACACAAAGGCTGATACCCGTGGCATTGAGGTAGAGGACTGGGAGATTGACTCAAATCTACAACTCATCAATAGAGCAGATGATACACCCAGCTTCTACTCAAGAAGATGGCAATCGACCTCGACACCCGATCTTGCCTTCTCAACAGGAGACATCAAATATAAGATCGAACGCTTTGTGCTCAACCAATTGGCGGGCAGTGACCACAAACCGATCAAATTAATGATCAATATGGAACATACACTCCACCTCCATAAACCATTACCCCGCTGGAACTACAAAAAGGCCAACTGGAACAAGTTCTCAGCACTGACTGATGAATACTGTGGTTCCATAAACACCCAAAACAAAAGAATTGGAGAAATAGTTGACGGATTTAACAAAGCAGTTCTGAAAGCTGCCCTGGAATCTATACCAAGAGGGGCGAGGAAAGATTATAAGCCGTACTGGACAGAAGAACTCAATGAACTGGAAGAACAGGTAACAGAGGCCAGAGATGTAGCAGAACAGGTCAAAACAGTTGAGGCAAACATCGCCTACAAAGCTATCTCTGCAAAATACAGGAAAATGTTAAACTGTTCAGCCAAAAATAGTTGGATCAAAACAACAGAAAGTCTTAACCTCGACAAAGATGGAAGAAAATTATGGAGGCTCGCCAAAGTCTTAAATAATGAGGAATGCAAAAATAAGGAAATAGCCCTACAACAAAATGAAAAAATACTCACAAAGAAAGAGGTAGCTAATGTTTTTGCTCAAAAATTCTCACTTGAGAGCCAGATAAATATTCCACTGGACAGAAAACAGGAAATTTCCAAAGAGCAAGAAATTTACCAAAATATACCAACTGTTCCAGAAGAGCATATGACAACAAACCTCACCATGAGAGAGCTAGAGGCAGCCATCGTATCCCTTAAGCAAAGAAAGTCACCTGGAAAAGACAGGGTAACAAATGACATGCTTAAAGAGCTAGGGCCTAAAGCTAAGAAAGTACTCCTCAAGATTATGAACTATAGCTGGAAGCGTGGAATAGTACCACAAGCCTGGAAAGAAGCAATACTAGTTCCAATCCCCAAAAAGGACAAAGACCGAATGGACCCCAACAGCTACAGACCCATCAGCCTTCTAAGCTGCACGGGAAAGCTTATGGAGAGAATGATCAATACCAGATTAAGCTGGCACCTCGAAGAAAAACAAATTTTACTGCACCAACAGGCAGGCTTCAGGCAACATAGGTCTACAGAGGACCAAGTCACCTACATTGCACAGGAAATCGAAGATGCTTTCCAAGAAAGAAAGCACACTTTAGCAGTCTGGGTAGATATGGAGAAAGCATTTGATAAAGTTTGGAAAGATGGGCTAAGAGTTAAAATGCTTAAATATGGAGTCTGTGGAAGAATGTATAACTGGATCAGCAACTATCTAACAAACAGAACAGCTAGAGTGCAGGTGCACGGGCAGTTAAGCAAAAAGACTACAATGGAACATGGAGTTCCACAGGGTGGGGTCCTTTCCCCAACACTCTTCCTCATATATATAAATGATATAACAGAAAACATCCACAAGAATGTCCACAACTCCCTCTACGCTGATGACCTGGCCATGTGGACTTCAGAACAATACATCTCCACAGCAAGAGTGCGCATGCAGGATTCACTGCTAGCCCTTGAAAGTTGGTCCAAAAAGTGGTTGCTCAAAATAAATGAACAAAAAACTACACACACTATTTTTACCTTGTCAAATAAACCACAGCAAGCAAAGCTGCAATTAAATGGACAGGCAGTACGAGGAGACAAAACACCAACATACTTAGGAATCACAATAGACCGCCGAATGACATGGAAATCACAGATTAACAAAATACAGCTAAGGGCAAAACTTCGCATGGCCATCATGAAAAAGTTAGCAGGTACCACATGGGGTGCTGATGAGAATATCCTCAAAAAGCTGTACACAGGCAGAGTCAGACCTGCTATGGAATATGGCATCACAGCTTGGTCGACGGCAGCAAAGTCAAATTTTGACAGAGTAAACAGACTCCAAAACCAAGCAGCACGTATTATAACAGGGGCCCTAAAGTCTACACAAATCAACCATATGGAAAACATCACAGGATTACAGTCAATGGAGGATAGACGTGACAGCAGAGTCTTAAAACAAGCTGAAAAATTTAAGAGGCTCGAAGGACACCCCATGTACCAAAGAATGAACAGGCTAGGAAGAGGCAGGCTCAAGCGAACTAACTTTGTCGCCCAAGCAAAAGAAAAAATTAACAATAATACCATACTAGCTAGTTCAGTTGCAAAGAAAATCCCAACAAGCTCAACTATCCCACTGTGGAAAATAAGATGCTTTCCTGAGTTAAAATCTGATATTCCAGGCATTGAAGGTAAGGGAACACAGACAGAAACACAAAGAAAGTGTATAGCAACCAAGTATATTGACCAAAGATTTCCAGCGAAGCTTTGGACACATGCATATACTGATGGTTCGGCAACAAATGCAGTTGAAAATGGGGGTGCCGGCATCCTCATAAAATTAAAGAATAGAATTCACTCTATGGCAATTGCCACTGGAAAATACTGCAACAACTTCTGTGCTGAAGCAGAAGCCCTGAAACAGGCAGCTGAAACTCTTATTGAATGCAAAGCACAGGCAGAAAAACAGATAGTAATCTTTTCAGATGCCCTCTCAATAATATCAGCGCTGAAGAGCCACCAAACTAAAGGATTGAAAGATCTGATAATCTCCCTTGAAAGACTGGCCGAATGCTTCAAGAAGTGCACTATCCAGTGGATACCAGCCCATTGCAACATACCAGGAAATGAAGAGGCAGATAGACTTGCTAAAGAAGGAGGTGCCTTACAGCAAAATGATATAGAGACAACTTACGCAACGGCAAAGACCACTATAAAGGCTACATTCAAGTCCAAATGGGAAAGAGAGCACCCGGGACATTTGAAAAATGACGCATATCATCAACTATCCAGAAAAGAACAGGTCATCATTTTTCGACTGCGCACTGGGCACAACAGATTGAGATACCATCTGTACCACAAATACAAAATTGGTGCAACAGATCTCTGCACCTGCGGTACCAGCCCGATGACAGTCGAACACCTGCTGCAGTACTGCCCAACCTACAGTAATGAACGGGGTAGCATATGGCAACAACCTACTTCTGTCAACGAAAAACTGTTTGGAGATGTCGGGAACCTTGAGTTGACTGCTGCCTTTATTAGAGTCATAAATGTGGAAGTCTGAAGGCGAACGAGGAAGAAGAAGAAGAAGAAGAACTCTTCCGACTTATGGTTTGCTGTCCTCACATAATTTCTGCAAGAATTGTAGAAGCTCTGTATAGCATGAATCAGAGGTGCTGGAATATTCTTCCTTGCCAAACAGTCCCAAAGTTTACTCCAGGGGACCCTGTCAAACGCCTTTTCCAGATCTATGAAACAAAGATGCATCTCACTCTTATACTCAAGGGCCTTTTCACTCAGCTGTCTGAGTGTGAAGATTAGGTCTTGAGTACTTCGGTTTGCTCGGAATCCTCACTGGACCTCATCCAATTGTGGCTCAGCTAGGCGTCGGAGTCTCTGCTCTAGGATTCTAGAGTAGATTTTACCAGGGACACTGAGAAGGGATATGCCTCTATGGTTTCCACACTGTCGATTGTCACCCTTTTTGAAAATTGGTGTTATGATGGATATCTCCCAATCCTTTGGTATGGTCTTGTTGTACCACGCTACCTGTAAAACCCTTAAGAGTAATAGGTCGCCTGATGCTCCCATGAACTTAACCATTTCTGGTGTTATACCACCATGCCCTGCTGCTTTGCCCATCTTGATTTTCTCCAGTGCTGCCTTCAGTTCTTCCATCTTTATGTCATCTTCACCATCATTGGTTTTCTCTTCTGTGCTAGTGTTTATCATTTCTGATGCTTGACCTTGCTCACCATCCAGGAGTTCTGAGAAATATTCTTTCCATCTTCCTATTACTTCCTTCGGGGTAGTAAGCAATTTGCCTTGCTTGTCCTTTATAAATTTGAGAGGGCATTGTTTTTCCTTCCTCATGTTCTTTAGGGTCTTATAGAACAATTTCTGGTTTTCTTGTGCATCTGTTTCTAGCTTTTCTCCAAATTCTTCCCAGGACTTCTGTTTTGCTGCTAGCACTTTGTTCTTTGCTTCTGTTCTGAGTGTCACATATTCTCTATATTTTTCCATTTGTCCTGTTGTGTTTTTAGCTCCTAAGTATTGTTTCCATGCCATTTTCTTCTCTCTTATTTTCTCTTTGACTTCCTCTGTCCACCAAGGTGTCCTCTTTCTCTTGTTCCCAAGTCGGACTTCACCGCATGCTTCTGCAGCAGCTGTCTTTATGATATCCTTGAATTTAATCCAGAGGGTTTCCAAGTCATCAGGTCGTTCTTCTGTGTTGCTCACCGCTGCAGCAATAAGCCCCTGATATCTGGTCTTAATTTCTGGCTCTCTCAGCTTGTAGGTCCTAATGCTCATTTCTCCTGCTCGTTTACTTGGTTTCTTGCGTGATGTTGGCCAGTTCCTAGGCTGAGCAACTCTTTCAGTTGTTCTTTTGATTGTTAGCAGGTAGTGATCACTTCCAATCTCTGGCCCCCTCCAGACTCTAGCATCTCGGACATATTTGAATGAGCTTCTCCGAACAATGGCATAGTCGATCACTGACTTCTCATTCTTTGTTGGTTCACATCTAGTGTATGCATGTATGCGCTTATGGGGGAAATTTGTGTTTGTAATGATCAGATTCTGCTCACTGCAGAATCTAAGGAGTCGCTTTCCATTGTCATTGAGAGTATCTTCTCCATATCTTCCGATAACTCCACCCCATCTAGCATGGTCATTTCCAACTCTGGCATTAAAATCTCCGAGCATGATAACTTCATCTAGGCAGTCATCCACTGTCCTTTGAAGCAGCTCGAAGAATTCCTCCTTGACCTCTGCTCTCTCATCCTCATTTGGCCCATACACTATGACCAGGTTGACTATGGTTTCTCCTTCTTTTAGTTTTACAACCATAATGCGCTCCGAGACAAAGTTCCATCCCTTGATACTATCTTTTTGATTTTGGGCCACAATGCAACCCACGCCCCCTTTAGCTCTTTCAGACATGGGTACACCACTGTAGAGCAGCGTGTTGCCATCGAGATCAATGACTCCTTGTCCTTTTTTCTTTGTTTTCGTTATAGCCAGGATTTCTAGTTTTGCTTTCCTCATCTCTTCCACCAGCTCCTCTTCCTTCCCATTTATACTTCTTGTGTTCCAAGTTCCACAAGTCGTAGTCCGTAGTCCGTTCCAGTTCGTCGCCTTGAGAATCAGTCCAGTTTTCTCTCTTGTGTTGCTAGTAATCGTGATTTAAAGCAAACAGGTGATTGGCCTGTTGTGCCTTTGCATGGTGGAGGGGCTGCCTCCTTACGGCCTCCATGCAGGCCGCCCTCCTCCTTTTACATCCGGGCTTGGGACCGGCATTGGCGGAGTTGCATATCATTATACACAGCATAAATTACATCAATAATCAAAATATTCATCAATAGTCATAAATAATCATCAATAACCACCAATAATGCAAATACACATCCACAAACACACACACCACCAACACTCATAAAACCTGTAGAACGGGGAGAAAATAACTAAGCTGTCCGACAGAGGGTCCGCTTTCGGGGACCAAAGGCGCTAGCTCCAGAAAGTGTCTTACCGATAAATATCCTTCAAGATGACTGAAGTGAAATACCGAACTTTCCTTGTCGGGCTAAACGTTGGTGACCCCTAATTGCGCGAGGGAACACTGGAAGACGTTGTTTATCTCCTGCTGACCAAATAAACGAACTGAGTGACAGCCTGTCCGCTTTTCCGTGGGACCAAAGGTGCTAGCTCCAGAAAGTGTCTTACAGATAAATATCCTTCAAGATGAATGAAGTGAAATACCCAACTTTCCTTGTGGGTGCTATACGTTGGTGACCGCTACTTGCGTGAGGGGGGCTGGAACTCTGTCCATAGATGGCTGCTCATACGTGCGAGGTTTTAAGTATCCAGAAAATACACCCGAAGAAGTCACTTGAGGACAAAGAGTCCCAGGCGCGCTTATCCGGCGCTATGCTCTGCTTGGCTGTAAATCCTGTTTAAACTGGTTTGGCTGTGGTTTGCTGAGTGCCCCGTTTAGGCACAAAAAGGCGGGTGATATGGAATTCTGCTATAGGCATGCTGGGCGGTTTTGATATTCTGGAAGCCGCAATGCTCTGGCTGGTAATCCAATAGGCGAGTAGAGAACTACTACTGCATTTGGTGATTCCAGATTTAGCGTTGGTTCCGTTGCACTGCGTGAGCTTAACTTGGCGTTGACAAAAAGGGGTTTTGATTCAGGAACGGGGTTGACGATTCGTTGCTAGATGTATACAGAAACCCACTAGATCGAAGAGTATATGACTTTCTTCGCCTGACTGGAGTCTGCTCTAGCGATTCGGTCTCCTTGAAACTGAGACCCAAAAAAAGACACCCTTAACTTCAAGCAACGACAAAATCAATCTAATGTTTTATAACCTAGTCATGCTCCGCTCCTTCCATTCTATCAATTATAGCATATGCCCGCATAGGCTTAATATCTTTTGTACACCCATGTACCTGTCATTAAATGTTCTGACAGCAAAAACCTACTCCTCTTCTCCCAATCTCAACATACAGGAAACCTAACCTGTAGTTACAGTTAAATGAATAAGCTTATTCATCTTACAACATTAAATGAATTTGCATAAACAGATTACAGCATTTGACATTACACAAGTAAATCGTATATCCCCTTGGGGAAATATATTTGCATTCCACAAAATGAGTACATAGAAAAGGCAATGTTCTTGCTATAATAATACAGTTGTGGCTAAATCATAAGATATAATTATATCTATGCCTGGTGACTGCTTTCAGTGAAAGTTATAGACTAGTGCCTAGCCACACAAGTAAGCATAAAATGATCCTCCCTTGCCACTAGAAATATCTATCAAAAAGGAATAAGTGACTATCTCCTATAATCCAGAGTTATTACCTGCATCTCACTATTCAGTTTTTAAGTGAACAATCCACACCTGACATTATCTTACAGAAATGACAGTTAATTTAGCCTATTCTTAACCCATGATAAGCATCTGTGGACTGATTCTACGCCTAATATCTGTTATTGTAAGTTTAACATTTAACCCATGATAAACCGTAACAGTTTAAGCACCATTTAATTAAGGCAGTAGGCAGTGTAATCTTATCTCTGAACTAAATTACTAGGAGAAGTCCTCAAGAATGAAGTAAGTCACTTCCTATCAGATATATATAAAACTAACATGAATATATCATATTATAATTATAAGATATGTCAACTCACCCCGAAAATGACTAGAACATAGGCAAACACATTCTAGTACTGTGTTAAAGTTTGCCTTATCTCATGATGGTCATCTACCGGCCAGGAATATTCACGAGTGTCCTTGTCTTATTAAACCCATCTACTCTTATAGATTACAAAGGACGCTCCCCCCGGACACCTGGCCTGCATATTTCTACAGATGTATCGGCGTAATGCGTAATCAAGATAGTAAGACAAAGGTTTCAGAAGCCACAACTTTGCGAAAATTTCCCCAGGGAGACAGTCATAATATTATGTGCTCTTTGCTCATCTAAGAGCAAGCAACCCACAAACTGACCGCGTTTATTATCTCCCCTGAAACAGATCAAACTCGTTACCCCGGCCTCAAAGGGTACTAGCCGCTCGTGATCAAACGTTTTTAAAGCGACCAGAGAAATTTCCCTGGACGGACCAGGTGCGTGTATGTAATGTAATATTGCCGCTACGCTGACCGTTTCTGACAAGTGGGGGATTTCTACTGAAAGCCAGAACCTAACCAAACGCGGGTGGGGTTTGAACAGGTGAAAAATGAAAGATAGAAAAGAAGAATACAAATGTCTAGGAAAACAGAACATTAAAAGAGTTAATAACATATGGAACGAAATGGTAAAATAAATTATCGGTCACGTGACAAGTGCCCCCCTTTTAAAGTTCGAGGAATACGGACAAAAATGACAGTAATTTATCTTTTCCATAGACGTTCATTACATGTCGTAAGAACCTCCTATAATCATAACCAAAATCGTATCCAATTTTTGTCAGTACTGTATGACTAGCTCCGAGTTCATTTGTTTTCTTCCTTCTGTCTAATAGACGTTCAGCGAATGGGATTTTGCGAGGCCAGTCGGCACTGACGCCTTTCGTTTCCGTGTGAACCTGACCTTGCTTCCGCAATTCGCTGTGCCTGTTTATGGTCCGGAAAATTATCCGCACCTGATGTGGTTTTCGGCCCCGCCTGAACACACTGGCCACTGCGTAGGTAATCCGCCTGTTATGTGCAGTGTAATCATTGATGGGCTCGGGCTGTTTACATTCCGTTATGGGTTTACCTGTCACGGGCGTGGACTTGAATAACCCTCTATAGCTGCAGTCTATCGGGATTTTCTGCGCGCGTGTAACCCTAGTTGGCAAATAAAGCCGTTCGTTGGCCGAAGAAATGGTAGCATTTTCCTTCTGCCTCTCGACATCTACTCCCCTGTTTCGGTGGGAGCATTGATCAATCTTCAGACCTGTGCCGTCTAAAGGTGGGTCTGGAGCTTTCCTTGCCTTGCCAGTCACAACTCTGGATTGGTCAACGGAAATGATCAAGTTGCTCTGTAATGGCCTGGCGGAGGCGACTACTTTGCTGTCCATCAGTGGGGTTGAGACCACTGGAAAAATGCGATTTGAATGAGAGAACTCAGCTGCCTGAAGCAGAGAGTAATCGATCGCATTCTGGGGTTCTACTAAATCATAACAGATCTCCGTAGCTTCTATCCTTGGAGAAAGATAGGTAATATCTGCGAGTTGCAGAGTTTGTTGAGTCGCTTTACCGGTACTAGCATGACGTGAGCCAAGGCTCTCAACAATGGCTCCTTGTACAGTAGTAAGGCAGCTTTTCTCACTGTCTTCTGCCCTGAGAAGTGTGAGAGACTCAAATGGAATACCAGGGATCCCTTCGCCTGGAACCCTGTGTCCACCATAACCGTCAACTTTGCCCTCCACTGAGGAAGTTACTGGCGTCAGTTGAACTTTGTCTTGCATTGCGAGATCCACTTCCTGGTTGACAGGCCCCGCAGACTGCATGCAAAAGACTGGACGGTTTGAGATCCCGTTAGATCGCGAAGTGCCCGAGACAAAACTCTCGTTGTGTTTTTCCAAAGTTCCTTGGAACGGTTTGGAAAGTTTAACCCTTTTAGCAGGCGAATTATTCTTGCACCTTTTAAGCTCAGGGTGATAAGAGGAGCGGCACCTCGTTTCTCTAATCGTTGAGTTATAGGGATACGCCTCTGCATATGGTTTTTCGCTGTCCGGCCGGGAATCTTGCGATATATAACGTGATAGGGTGTGGCTCCCTTTTCTCGACGTCACGTGCCGGTTAGGTGCTGCTCGGTCTGGAGCGTGAGAGGCTCGGGGTTCGCCGCTTGCCAGACGGGAACAATCCTTATTACAATGCTTGTTAGCACCTCTCTCACCTTTGTGCAGTTTCCATGCCTGGGAACGTTGCGTAATTTTTCCCGTGGCCTTAGGTCTGCTATCCCGACATAAATTCTTTCCTTGTTCGGGCTTCGGATCCAAGTCCCGTGGAAAGTCAATTTTCTGGAGTTGGGGTTAGGTTTTAGCAGGCAAGTTTTCTTTTATGGGCGCAAGGTTTGCAGGGGCGTTGACCGTTAAGGGCACAGAAGAAGGGGAAGTAGAGTGACTACATTTAGTATCTGTTTCCATCCTCCGAAGTTGGCTATCCAGTTCATTCATTCTGATTTGGTGTAGCCTGTCCCATTCTTGGCTTTCTCTGTCCCTTTCTTGTCGCTCCATTTCTAATTGCTTGTCCCGTTCTTGTCTTCGCTTTTCCCTTTGCTTCTCATCTTCTATCACTTCTTCTACATACTGTCGGGTGAATACTTCACTCTCCCCAGTTTGTTTACAGGACCATGCCAAGATTAAACGGCTGTCAAACCAATTGTCTACCTCGTATTGATCCTGCAGGCTTACTGCAAATTCTAGAAAGGGCTGGATTTCGCTATCCTGGTACTCCATGTACTTAGCTACCTCGAAGGCAATCCTATGCCCTTTATCTAGATCGGCCATTATCTTAGGGTAAGCAAACACTATAGAAGAATAAAACCTAGAGATCTTAGTTACCTAGTCCACTAGGTGCTGATTAACTTAATAGTCAATAAAATCTAGGCTAGCCTGGGAACTTTAAAAACAAGAAAGTTTGTAGCTACTCTGATTGCGACAAGCAAAAACCCCAAAAAAACTCCAAAAAATGTAAGTGATGTAAAACTTATTACTATCACTTCACCCCAGTTTTGTCAGTACTAAGCTATTGAGAGGATTGGTTACTATCATCCGAATGAACACCCTCCCTTGGTACAGATGCAAGCTAGTAACTGACTATCTGTAGCTTCTTATCTCAGATTAAAGAGCTACTCCTGAAACAATATTAACCCTTAAAAATTTTTTTTCTGACTTTTACAACAATAGTCGTCAGATTTGTCGACCAAAACTCAGCAGTGATACCATCAACCTTTACCAGCTGTCTCATGTGTAGCATGAACAATAAATGTAACTTAATATTTATGATTGCTGTGGAGAAAAAAACGCTGTTCCGACTTCCACCCAAAAGAAATAGTTCGAAATGTCTAGGGATAGCAATTCCTATAATCTGCAGAACACTAAACTCTAAGAATCAAGATAGAATCTTGTGAGAGATTCCAACCAGACTGCAACATCATCTGTTGCGATTGCTGCAGATGTAGTTCAAATCCCGCGGCGAGACCCCATTAATTATCGTGGTTGAGTAAAGTGTAGAGTATTTGTCGAGTTGGACAATAGTAGTGAAATCGACAAGGGATAGTGGAGTGACAGAGTTATAGATTACACACACAGAAAGGTGTAAATAGGAGATGGACTTGAGACAACCTGGAAGAAGATTTACCAAAATGATCTCTCTCTCCAAGCCTCAACTCACTTTTACTGTCTAAGCATCTCCTGCTCTCACTCTTTTCTCTTATCAAACATAGAGATTATAGTAAAGAGCTAAACAAGTTAATTATGGATGAAAAGGGTCGGGAACAGCGCATTAATAAATGTGTAAACTTTATTAAAGAAGAAAAGCATGGAATTAACGCATATCATCATACACAGCATAAATTACATCAATAATCAAATAATCATCAATAGTCATCAATAATCATCAATAACCACCAATAATGCAAATACACACCCACAAACACACACACCACCAACACTCATAAAACCTGTAGAACACGGAGAAAAGAACTAAGCTGTATGACAGAGGGTTCGCTTTCGGGGACCAAAGGCGCTAGCTCCAGAAAGTGTCTTACAGATACATATCCTTCAAGATGACTGTTAAATATGTTTCTTTTTTAAATTCCACCAGAGTTAAATGCTGTTTCTATATATACTGTTGAATGGTGTATAGATATGAAGTTGTATTGTTCCTTGTTCACACTGACATCAACTATTTACAGGACCACAGTGTTAAGAGGCATGGTGGTCTGTGGAAGCTCCAATGTTAAAGACTTACGTTGTTGGCCCCAGCGTTGCTCGTCAGAGTGGTTGTTAGGAATAGGAATATCAACTCGACCTACGCAGTGATGTGTAGACATAGAGTGAGAGTATAATACGCGAATGATGAAAGAGTTCGAAGAGTTGATAACTGTTCTTTTTCTCACTCATGTATGGCTGGAAGTCATCGACGCCAACTGCTGTGTACTTTTTGCTACAGTTTAATTGGACGTACACATTCGACAGCACGGATACAGTGACAAATCACAGGTTGGCATAATACATCATGGTACAATTGATAAATGGTCTTGCAATGATACATGGGCACTCGTTGAATCATAGCACAATGGAATGTCAGTAGACAAGCACTCAGTATTGCCCATATATATATATATATATCATCTGAGTTTACTGACAAAGCACGTCAGTTTATAAACAATATTCAAGATGGCTTCTAGACCTAACCTCGTCTAGCAAAGATTCCTTTAAATAATGTTCCGCACATATTTTTTCATATAATCATTCTGAACCGCTAGTAATGGGTTCTCATCTGTAGCAGTGATCTCTGGACTCATCAAGCGATAATACGGGGCATCCCTTTTCTCTTCTTGAAAGTCATAAAATATTTGGATACAAGATGGCTGCTGTCGTGAGCTGTCACTCACTTTAGGATACAAACTGGAATCTGTATCAAAGTTAATCCTACATTAAATGTTCTCATTGCTCTGTAGATTCTATCATGATGCAATTGACTTCATCATACAATATGGTGCTGCTAGAAATGAATGTCATCTTCATCTAGTTAAGTATTCCCTCAGACTTACAAATCGTGCGTCTGCTTATCGAAAACGATGGCTTCGTAAGAGTTCATAAGAAATGCTTTTGTTACCTTGGTATCAGAAATATGATTCTGCCATTCCTTGGCAATAAGAATAAACACTGGGGTAAAGCATACAGGATAGGTCTAAACGTCTATCACTTTCCCCATCAATCTTGGGATCACTTTTCCCGGCGACAAGCCGATACAGAAAAACACGACAGCCCCCATCATCAGGGCGAAGCCAAATCACACCTCTCTAGCCACACATCCGCTGAACGCCTTTGACCTTTCTAGCGACAAAGAAAATATAGTTCGACTTAGATATGTAAAGATATACAGATATAAGACAGACTCGTCCTACCTAGACAAACACTACACATAAATTCAAGCCATAGATATTCTGAAGCAAGAACAATCTATTTCTACCCAAACAAAGAATAAATCGCAGTAAAACTGGATTCGTCCGCGGAGTTCGATCTGAGACTCCTTTCAAGGGGAAGTAACTCAATATTGACTTTTCCTTAAGCAAAAGAGTTTCTATTTTGTTTACAAAATATTTGCGAACATAACAAGCATACAAATGTATAATATTGCAAGATATCAAAGACTGCACGTAACAGTCTTACCACACCTCCCGGGAAAAAAATGAAACTTTTTTTTTTGAAATACATCTAGGAGCAACGTACAATAGGCTCACAACGCATGAATACTGCGCGGATGCAAATATCAGGAATAAATATAACGCCTAATATGAGGCTAATTCGACTTATGAAGCGACTGGTGAGAATGTATCTCATAATCTGAGAGAAATTATTTCTCTACAAGTGAATTTTTCCAGGAGGGTGTGATCCACGTATAATACAATTATGGCAATTATACAATGCATAAAAAATTTCATACCATAATTTCGTACTAGATATCTTAAATTTATGATTTATAAAGAAAAATGATTAAAGAACAGCGGTGAATAAATATCACTGAATCGCTAAGTAGTGATACAATCATTATATTATTAAATTACAAATGTGTATCTATCTTGATATAGAAAGGAACTATTATAGACCTAGACATATCAAGAAGTCTAAGACCTAATAGTTATGTGGAATCATGTAGGCATCTTGACAGAATGTCTGCCATCACATTATCTGATCCACGAATAGCTCGCACAGAGAAATGAAAAGGTTGAAGAGCAATTGCATATCGAGAAGACCTCGAGCTCTTCAAATTCTTACTCTGTATAGCAGTAAGAGCTTTTTGGTCGGTTTCTACTATGAAATGTGCGCCTAGAAGGAATCTTTGTAGTTTGAGAATTGACCAAACCATAGCTAATAGCTCACGGTCTAAAACCGAATAATTCCTTTCTGCCGCATTAAGTTTTCTGGAAATATACATTACAGGATGCAGAGTTCCAGAGTACTCTTGCATTAGTGCCGCTCCAATCCCAGTGGATGAAGCATCACTACGAAGAACAAATGTCTTATCTTTAGTAGGTAACACTAAAATAGGTGGTGTTGAAAACAATGTTTTAATCTTATCCAAAGAGCATTGGCATTCCTGAGACCAGTGGACCATATTAGGCGAACCTTTCTTTAAAAGTGTAGAAAGAGGTGCCATGATAGAGGATAGATTCTGAATGAATCTGCCATAAAATTGAATAAGACCTAACAGACTTCTCACCTGTTTTTTAGTCTTAGGGATAGAGATATTAAGTATCTTACTAGTATTATGGTCCTCTGTCTTTAGGAAACCATGACCAACTCGGTGGCCTAGGAAAGAAATTTCGCTAAAACCAATATAGGCTTTAGAGGGTTTCGCTGTCAGGTTGTGCTCGCGCAAAGTAGACAGCAATTCATCTAACCCTGAATAGTGATCTTCCCAAGTATCGCTGAAAAGACAGATGTCGTCTAGATATGCAATGACATCTGACCGATAAGATAGGATTCGGCGCATCATGCGTACAAATGTAGCTGGTGCGTTCATAAGACCGAAAGGCATAAAATTCCATTGGAACAAACCTCTAGGTGTTGAAAAAGCCGTGAGAGGTTTGGCGCGTTCAGGTAAAGGAACTTGCCAATATCCTTTAGACAAATCAAGTTTAGTGAAAAAATGAGATTTGGAGAGTCGAGTAAGTAGCTCTTCCAGTAAAGGCATAGGTTCGGCATCGAACTTCGTTACTTGATTCAATTTGCGATAGTCAACGCAAAGACGTATGTTATTGTCTTTTTTCCGAACAATAACCATCGGCGAAGAATATGCAGAGGTGGATGGTTCGATTATTTTCAAATCTATCATCTCATCCAACTCTTTCTCGACCTGTACTTGAAAATGTATAGGGATAGGATAAGGTCTAACCCTAATAGGAGTATGGTCAGTTAGAACAATGTCATGTTCAATGACATGAGTTTGTCCAGGGATGTCAGTGAGTACATCCTGAAATGTTTGCAACATAGTTGAAACTTGTCGATGTTCTCCTAGAGACAAATCAGGAGAGACAGTAACGTTCTTCCATGATTCACTAGAATGAAGTGGGATCATTGGAAGAGGAAGATTTACATCTGAAAAACTCGTTTCCTCATCCTGTATCACGGACAGTGATGAGTAATGACCATGTTGTACCGGAGAATCGTCCGTTGCTTGGAAAATGGGTTGTAAATAATCCGGACGTTCATGGAATTCAGTAAGCATATTGATGTGGAAGGTTTTATGCTTCCCATCAATATCGACAATATAGTCGACATCGGAAATTTTCGATATTATATCGTACGGACCTTTCCAAGAAATAAGTAGTCTATTTTCAATACAAGGTAGTAATACAAATGCTTTGTCACCAGGACAATGTTGTCGTAAGCATCTCTTCTTATTGGCAAATTGCCTTGCCTTCTGTTTCGCAAATTCGGAAGAAGTTGCTAATTTGCATGCTTCGATAATCTTTTGTCTCAACGCGATGACATATTCGTAAGATGACTTTGTGTCATCGTCAATATTGTCAGCTGTTATGAGATCATAAGGCAAAGACATAGTACCGCGCGGACGCGCGCCAAAGACAAGTTCAAAGGGAGAAAACCCTGTATGTTCATTGGGGACCTCTCTGTAAGTGAAGAGGGCCGCAGGTAAAACTCTGTCTCAGTCTTGAGGATGATCCTCAGTTATCTTCCCTAGTAAGTTTTTAAGTGTTCTATTAAGGCGTTCGACCATCCCATTAGACATTGGATGGTAGATACTACTTAAAGATCTATCTATCTGCAGAGTAGACATTACTTGAGACATGGTATCTGATATTAGTTGGGTGCCATGGTCTGATAATATCTCTCCGGGGAAACCCAGACGAGAGAATATAAGCCAAAGAGCATCTGCAATATCAGCAGTAGTAATGCTCTTCAGAGGAATAGCCTCTGGCCAACGTGTGCACATATCAACACACGTCAAGATAAACTGATGTCCTCTGGCAGACTTGATCTTAAATGGACCAATAATGTCTATGGCCATTTTTTGAAACGGCCGAATAGGAATGTCTGCCGCCTGAATGGGTGCAGCATGGCGTGGACCTTTGGATTTAACTTCCTGACATACTTTACAAGATCGACAATAAATCCGTATGTCCTTGTTTACCAATGGCCAAAAGAAAGCCGCAAGAACTCTTGACTTAGTAGGGGAAAAACCCATGTGTCCAGCACACTGAGAGTCGTGAGCGTGCTGCAAAATTTTAACTCTCAAATTCTTGGGAACCAGGATTTGAGAATGACTTGACGTAATGGAGTCTTGAACCATACGTACAAGTACGCCATTCTTCTTTGTAATCCAAGATTTACGACTTGTGTCTTTATTCGGATCACCTTTAGTTGCAAGAATGAAGAATTTCTTCAGAGTGGGATCATCTTCTTGCTGTTTTATAAACGAGTCACGAGAAATTACCAAGGGATCATCTTGGTTATGCTCTTCATTATCTTCAGTAGATGAAGTTTGAGGCATATTAAGAGCTTGAGCTCTAGTGACTACAGCGTTAGCAATCTGCATGTTTTGCTTTTCCCAAGCGGAAATTTGTTGCGAAGTGCATTCTTTGACTCCATGAATGCGACCGATGATGAGGTCAGCGATTGGATTCGGAAGAAGACATGCGTGTACATCTCCTGTAAAGAAAGGAGTAGCAATCCTAATGATAGCAGTAGAGTATTTCTCTAATGTGCCGCCAAATGTTACACATTTGACTACTTGTCCAGTGGCACGGGAAGGATCTACGAGTGACTGCCTAACACCAATTGTGGTGCATCCAGAATCAAATAGCACGGAGACTGGATTGTTATTTACTAAACCCTTATGTAAGACAAGAGAACCTCTTCCATCATGCGCGACTGATGCAGGAAGAGCAGGAAGAGGATGGCCGCAGCTTAAAGTAGACACTGTGGTTGGCTCAAATAATGTTTTGCATTGGGGGCACTGAGATGCTCTCCCAAAATCAAAAGCGGAACATGCCATATTACTAGCGTCATTATTATCTTTACTCTGTTTATAGGCTTCATGAGACTCTTGCTGTGCAGAGTTTGCCTGAAAATGTGGTTTATGTCTTCTGATTTGAGATCTACCTCGGTTATTATTACCTCTGTAGTTATTGTTACCTCTATTGTAACCCCTATTTGGGTTTGAGTCATAGTTCTCTTTGTTACCATTATCATATTCATTATAATGAGTATCTCTGTAATTATGATCTTGTTGACTCCAAGACGGATACCTCGGATAGTTTCTATAATTACTTCCTCTATGGAAATTCCTATAATTATGACCACCCCTGTGTCGAGAGCTATCAGCTCGTCTCCAGTTCTTCGAAGAAGAACCCTGAAATGATTGGTTACCTTGGTTTTGATAACTATTATGGTTACCTTTTTTATCAAATCTGTTTTGAGGTCCCTGAAATCTGTGTGAATAATTGGGATTGTATGGTGTTGCTGAAGCAACTGGCATACTCTCCTTAATCTTAGCGTTGCCAAAAGTCACGTCGGGGTGTGCAGTGACATATTGGGAACAATATTCTTCCATTTCCTTTAGTGATTTGGGTTTACGCTCATGTATAAATTCAAGGAATGGTTTGTTAACACATGACATAATCTTATCTCTGAGCAACAAATCCATAAGTCCTTCATACGTTTTTCTGTTTTGGAAAGCTCAATCCAACGATCAACTGTGAGACGTGCCTTTGCAATGAATTCTGAGAATTCTACACCTGTCTCAGGCACCATCGTCTTAAACAAAAGGCGATAGCCTTCCTCACTTAGCTGGTATTTTTTTTATCAAAGCCGCCCTAATGACATCATAATTATCCTTATCTGCTTCTCCTACAAGGCATAACCTAGTCAGAGATTCACCTTTCAAGTTTTCTGCTAATTGGTTAGCATATTGTGATTTATCCACATTATGAGTACGACAAGAACGTTCAAATCTATCCAGCCAGAATGTAATATCGTCACTGGACTGATTGAACGGTGGAACCTTAACCTTGTAAGTAGAAGGTTTACCATTACCACTAGATGCCTGATTAACATTACTCATACTTGTCAATCTTAATTTCTCTAACTCAAATTCATGTTCTCTTATTGCTTTTTTTTCTTCAGCTTCACTGTCTAATCTTTTTTGTTCAGCTTCACTGTCTAATCTTTTTTGTTCAGCTTCTCCTTCTAATTTTTTTTGTTCAGCTTCAAATCTCCTTTCCTCCACCTGCATCTGCAATTTCTTTTGTTCAGCAGCAGCAGTAGCTTCTCTGTCTAGTCTTTTCTCTTCAGCTGCTAATCTTCTCTCTTCAGCTGCTAATTTTCTCTCTTCAGCTGCTAATCTTTTCTCTTCAGCTAGAGCTTTTCTTTCCTCTGGAGCAGCAGCTAATGTCTTGTCATATTGAGCAACTACCCATTCTTCTAATTGTTGACCAGTCGTATCAAGGGATTTCCCTTGTGCAATGAAGTATTCTAATGTAGACACGATGTCTAACAATAATACTAATTACTTGAAACAATAATAATACTATATATATATTTCAAAGTAATATAACTTGATTAACCAGCACACTATCTCAATATCAGTGGGTCACAAGCCTTAATAAGGTCTTGTATAATTTCTTGTATACCAGTAATAATAATAAAGTACTGGTTTATACCATAATCCAAGTGCAGTGCACAAGCAATAGTGTCTTATGAAATATACCTATATAAAACATATGTCAACCAACAGAATACATAAAGTACAAATAGGACTGACAATACAAGAACGTTTGCAGAAATCAAAATAAATCAAATAGGGAAATCAATAAAAATAATCACTGAATCTGCAAAGAATAACAACACAAATGACGTCACAATATATGAATATAAATTGTGAATAGAACTGAAAGATAGAAAAGGTTAGACCAACAAATTACAAACAAATCAAAACAAAACTAAAGAACAAAGAAATATTACAAAAATAACAATAATTACAGTCTTCACAGCTAACACAAATAGCAACTAGTTGTTGCAAGCAAATTTCCAATTAAGGAAATTGCACCTAAAGAAAACGCCCACAACGGACCCTCTATGACGTGGGATATTCTGTTGTGAGGACACCGCCCAACCTAAACACAACCCGCTGACATATAAACTAATATACTATACAAACAAATAACATATAACATATAATCATAAATGCATATATCATGTGTGTAATATATAAAGCACTGTGTTGCAGATAGGATGCTCAGTTATACATTAAGTAATGAAATGTGTTGGAAAGAGTTTCAGTTCATAAATATAATGGCACAGTTTCTGAATAAAGAAAGTAAACTGCCTGTTACGTGCAGTCTTTGATATCTTACAATATTATACATAGGTAATTTTTTAGTGCTTAAGGGAAAGTCATTATTGAGTTACTTCCCTTGAACTCCGCGGATAAATACATTTTACTGCGATTTATTCGTTGTTTGGGTAATAATAGATTGTTCTTGCTTCAGAATATCTATGGCCTGAATTTATGTGTATTGTTTGTCTGAGTAGGACAAGTCTGTCTTATATCTGTATATCTTTACATATCTAAGTCGAACTATATGTTCTGTTGTCTCTAGAGAGGTCAAAGGCTATTCGGCGGATGTGTCGCTTGAGGGTGGTGATTTGGCTTCGTCCTGATAGGGAATGTGTGTGTTTTGCTATGTCGGCTTGATGCCTTGAAAAAGTGATCTCAGTGGTTTTGGGGAAAGTGATAGTCGTCTAGACCTATCGTGTATGCTTTACCCCAGTGTTTATTCATCTTGCCAAGGAATGGCAGTTTCATATTCCCTCTACCAAGGTAATCAAAGATACTCTTATGAACTCTCGATCGAAGCCACCATTGTCGATAATTACGATTTGAATGTTTAAGAGAATATATTTGACTCGATGAAAAACGACTTCGATTCCTAGCAGCACTATATTCTGTAGAATGCAGTCTATTGTTCATGACCAAATCTACAGAGCAACGAAATGTTGTATGAATGACTAACTTTAGAACAGATTCATTATCTGTATTCAAACGTGAGTGACAGTTCACGAGTGGAGCCATCTTGGAACCAAAACATGTAGGACTTTCAAGAAGAGAAAAGGGATGCCCGTATTATCGCTTGATCAGTCCAGAGATCACTGCTACACATGAGAACCCATTGTTAGCGGTTCAATATTATTATATGGAAAAATATGTGCTGAACATTATGTTGAAGAATCGTTGCTAAACGAGATTAGGTTTAGAAGTCATCTGAAATATTGTTTACAAGCTGACGTGCTCAGTCAGTGACGTCAGATGATATATGTATGGGCGATACTGAGTGCTTGGCTATTGACAGTCCATTATACCATTATTCTACATGAGTGCCCATGTAACATTGCAAGACCATTTGTCCACTGTACTATGATGTATTATGGCAACCTGTGATTTGTCACTATCTGTGCTGTCGAGTGTGTACGTCCAATTAAACTTTAGAAAAGGTACACAGTCGTTGGTGTCGATGACTTCCGGTCATACATGAGTGTGAGAAGAGAACATTTGTCAACAACACGAACCCTTATCATCATTCGCACATTATACACTCCATCCATGTCTACACAACACTGCGTAGGTCAAGTTGACATTCCATACACTACAGTGGGGCAGGCAACACCATAGGGATCTTGTCAACTGATGATGATAGACGCCTGTCTTCCCGCCTAGGAGTGTTCTGGTGTACTTTATCAACATATATATATATCCAACTAAATATCAACTTTATCAACTGGTGGACCAGCTTTCTGGGTTTGACCTCGCAGAAATTCAGAAGTCAACAGATTACCGATACCAGACCGTTTCCTGTGGCTGATACGACACACTTGCAGTATTGGTTTGCTCTTTGTCAACGCTTCGTCACGTGACCTGTCAAGTGAATGCAGTATGTAGGTCAGCGTTGTTGACATTTTTTACATTAGACATTATAGAGTTTCACAGAACAGTTGGATCAATTCTTGTCAGTGTTAACAGAAAGACAGTATTTGTGAACTAAGAAGTCCTGGTTTCATCGATGGATCTTCTTGTTTGCCATATATGAACTTTAATATTTAAGGCCAGAATGTTTAATTGAATAAAGTGGCAGTTTGTTTGTTTTCATGAAAAATAACTTTGCCATTACTGTAAGACTGAGCCTATTTTGCAACACATACTATCATACACATAATTTATATATATTTATGTTTACATGTTATTTGTTTGTATAGTATGTTAGTTTCTATGTCAGCGGGTTGTGTTTAAGGTTGGGCGGCGTCCTCACAACAGAGTATCCCACGTCATAGAGGGTCCGTTGTGGGCGTTTTCTATAGGTGCAATTTTCTTGATTGAAAATTTGCTGCGACAACTGTTGCTTTTGTGTTAGCTGTGAAGTCTGTAATTATTGTTATTTTTGTAATATTTCTTTGTTCTTTAGTTTTGTTTTGATTTGTTTGTAATTTGTTGGTCTAACCTTTTCTATCTTTCAGTTCTATTCATAATTTATATTCATATATTGTGACGTCATTTGTGTTGTTATTCTTTGCAGATTCAGTGATTATTTTCATTGATTTCCCTATTTGATTTATTTTGATTTCTGCAAACGTTCTTGTATTGTCAGTCCTATTTGTACTTTATGTATTCTGTTGGTTGACATATGTTTTATATGGGTATATTTCATAAGACACAATTGCCTGTGCACTGCACTTGGATTATGGTATAGACCAGTACCTGATTATTATTACTATTATACAAGACCTTATTAAAGGCTTGTGACCCACAGATATTGGGATAGTATACTGATTAATCAAGTCATTAAGAACTTGTGGTATTATTATTGATTCAGGTGATTAGTATTATTGTTAGGCATCATGTCTACTTTGGATTATTTCATTACACAAGGGAAAGCTCTTGATAAGACTGGTCAACAATTAGAACAATGGGCAGTTGCTCAATATGACAAAGCATTAGCTGCAGAAGAGAAAAGATTAGCTGCAGAAGAAAGAAAAGCTATGGCGGAAGAGAAAAGATTAGAAAAAGAAGCTGAGGCTGCTGCTGAACAAAAGAAATTGCAGATGCAGGTAGAGGAAAGGAGATTTGAAGCTGAACAAAAAAAATTGGAAAGAGAAGCTGCGGCTGAACAAAAAAGATTAGACAGTGAAGCTGAACAAAAAAGATTAGACAGTGAAGCTGAACAAAAAAGATTAGACAGGGAAGCTGAACAAAAAAAATTGGAAAGAGAAGCTGCGGCTGAACAAAAAAGATTAGACAGTGAAGCTGAACAAAAAAAATTGGAAAGAGAAGCTGCGGCTGAACAAAAAAGATTAGACAGGGAGGCTGAACAAAAAAGATTAGATGCTGAAGAGAAAAAAGCAATAAGAGAACATGAATTTGAGTTGGAGAAATTGAGATTGACAAGTATGAGTAATGTTAATCAGGCATCTAGTGGTAATGGTAAACCTTCTACTTACAAGGTTAAGGTTCCACCGTTCAATCAGTCCAGTGACGATATTACATTCTGGCTGGATAGATTTGAACGTTCTTGTCGTACACATAATGTGGATAAATCACAATACGCTAATCAATTATCAGAAAACTTGAAAGGTGAATCTTTGACTAGATTATGCCTTGTAGGAGAAGCAGATAAGGATAATTATGATGTCATTAGGGCGGCTTTGATAAAAAAATATCAGCTAAGTGAGGAAGGCTATCGCCTTTTATTTAAGACGATGGTACCTGAGACGGGTAGAATTCTCAGAATTCACTGCAAAGGCACGTCTCACAGTTGATCGTTGGATTGAGCTTTCCAAAACAGAAAAAACGTATGAAGGACTTATGGATTTGTTGCTCAGAGATAAGATTATGTCATGTGTGAACAAACCTTTCCTTGAATTTATACATGAGCGTAAACCTAAATCTCTAAAAGAAATGGAAGAATATTGTTCCCAATATGTCACTGCACACCCCGACGTGACTTTTGGCAACACTAAGATTAAGGAGAGTATGCCAGTTGCTTCAGCAACACCATACAATCCCAATTATTCACACAGATTTCAGGGACCTCAAAACAGATTTGATAAAAAAGGTAACCATAATAGTTATCAAAACCAAGGTAACCAATCATTTCAGGGTTCTTCTTCAAAGAACTGGAGACGACCTGATAGCTCTCGACACAGGGGTGGTCATAATTATAGGAATTTCCGTAGAGGAAGTAATTATAGAAACTATCAGGGTTATCCGTCTTGGAGTCAACAAGATCATAATTACAGAGATACTCATTATAATGAATATGATAATGGTAACCAAGGGAACTATGACTCAAACCCAAATAGGGGTTACAATAGAGGTAACAATAACTACAGAGGTGATAATAACCGAGGTAGATCTCAATACAAAAGACATAAACCACATTTTCAGGCAAACTCTGCACAACAAGAGTCCCATGAAGCCTATAAACAGAGTAAAGATAATAATGATGCTAGTAATATGGCATGTGCCGCTTTTGATTTTGGGAGAGCATCTCAGTGCCCCCAATGCAAAACGTTATTTGAGCCAACCACAGTGTCTACTTTAAGCTGTGGCCATCCTCTTCCTGCTCTTCCAGCATCAGTCGCGCATGATGGAAGAGGTTCTCTTGTCTTACATAAGGGTTTAGTGAATAACAATCCAGTCTCTGTGCTATTTGATTCTGGATGCACCACAATTGGTGTTAGGCAGTCACTCGTAGATCCTTCCCGTGCCACTGGACAAGTAGTCAAATGTGTAACATTTGGCGGCACATTAGAGAAATACTCTACTGCTATCATTAGGATTGCTACTCCTTTCTTTACAGGAGATGTACACGCATGTCTTCTTCCGAATCCGATCGCTGACCTCATCATCGGTCGCATTCATGGAGTCAAGGAATGCACTCCGCAACAAATTTCCACGTGGGAAAGGCAAAACATGCAGATTGCTAACGCTGTAGTCACTAGAGCTCAGGCTCTTAATATGCCTCAAACTTCATCTACTGAAGATAATGAAGTGCATAACCAAGATAATCCCTTGGTAATTTCTCGTGACTCGTTTATAAAACAGCAAGAAGATGATCCCACTCTGAAGAAATTCTTCATTCTTGCAACTAAAGGTGATCCGAATAAAGACACAAGTCGTAAATCGTGGATTACAAAGAAGAATGGCGTACTTGTACGTATGGTTCAAGACTCCATTACGTCAAGTCATTCTCAAATCCTGGTTCCCAAGAATTTGAGAGTTAAAATTTTGCAGCACGCTCACGACTCTCAGTGTGCTGGACACATGGGTTTTTCCCGTACTAAGTCAAGAGTCCTTGCGGCTTTCTTTTGGCCATTGGTAAACAAGGACATACGGATTTATTGTCGATCTTGTAAAGTATGTCAGGAAGTTAAATCCAAAGGTCCACGGCATGCTGCACCCATTCAGGCGGCGGACATTCCTATTCGGCCGTTTCAAAAAATGGCCATAGACATTATTGGTCCATTTAAGATCAAGTCTGCCAGAGGACATCAGTTTATCTTGACGTGTGTTGATATGTGCACACGTTGGCCAGAGGCTATTCCTCTGAAGAGCATTACTACTGCTGATATTGCAGATGCTCTTTGGCTTATATTTTCTCGTCTGGGGTTCCCCGGAGAGATATTGTCAGACCATGGCACCCAACTAATATCAGATACCATGTCTCAAGTAATGTCTACCCTGCAGATAGATAGATCTTTAAGTAGTATCTACCATCCAATGTCTAATGGTATGGTCGAACGCCTTAATAGAACACTTAAAAACTTACTGGGGAAGATAACTGAGGATCATCCTCAAGACTGGGACAGAGTTTTACCTGCGGCCCTCTTCGCTTACAGAGAGGTACCCAATGAACATACGGGATTTTCTCCCTTTGAACTCGTCTTTGGCGCGCGTCCGCGTGGCCCTATGTCGTTGCTTCACGATCTCATAACATCTGACAATATTGACGATGACACAAAGTCATCCTACGAATATGTCATCGCGTTGAGACAAAAGATTATCGAAGCATGCAAATTAGCAACTTCTTCTTCTGAATTTGCGAAACAGAAGGCAAGGCAATTTGCCAATAAGAAGAGATGCTTACGACAACTTTGTCCTGGTGACAAAGCATTTGTATTACTACCTTGTAGGGAAAACAGATTACTTATTTCTTGGAAAGGTCCGTACGATATAATATCGAAAATTTCCGATGTCGACTATATTGTCGATATTGATGGGAAGCATAAAACCTTCCACATCAATATGCTTACTGAATTCCATGAACGTCCGGATTATTTGCAACCCATTTTCCAAGCAACGGACAATTCTCCAGTACCACATGGTCATTACTCATCACTGTCCGTGATACAGGATGAGGAAACAAGTTTTTCAGATGTAAATCTTCCTCTTCCAATGATCCCACTTCATTCCAGTGAATCATGGAAGAACGTTACTGTCTCTCCTGATTTGTCTCTAGGAGAACAGCGACAAGTTTCAACTATGTTGCAAACATTTCAGGATGTACTCACTGACATCCCTGGACAAACGAATGTCATTCAACATGACATTGTTCTAACTGACCATACTCCTATTAGGGTTAGACCTTATCCTATACCTATACATTTTCAAGCACAGGTCGAGAAAGAGTTGGATGAGATGATAGATTTGAAAATAATCGAACCATCCACCTCTGCATATTCTTCGCCGATGGTTATTGTGCGTAAAAAAGACAATAACATACGTCTTTGCGTTGACTATCGAAAATTGAATCAAGTAACGAAGTTCGATGCCGAACCTATGCCTTTACTGGAAGAGCTACTTACTCGACTCTCCAAATCTCATTTTTTCACTAAACTTGATTTGTCTAAAGGATATTGGCAAGTTCCTTTATCTGAACGCGCCAAACCTCTCACGGCTTTTTCAACACCTAGAGGTTTGTTCCAATGGAATTTTATGCCTTTCGGTCTTATGAACGCACCAGCTACGTTCGTACGCATGATGCGCCGAATCCTATCTTATCGGTCAGATGTCATTGCATATCTAGACGACATCTGTCTTTTCAGCGATACTTGGGAAGATCACTATTCAGGGTTAGATGAATTGCTGTCTACTTTGCGTGAGCACAACCTGACAGCGAAACCCTCTAAAGCCTATATTGGTTTTAGCGAAATTTCTTTCCTAGGCCACCGAGTTGGTCATGGTTTCCTAAAGACAGAGGACCATAATACTAGTAAGATACTTAACATCTCAATCCCTAAGACTAAAAAACAGGTGAGAAGTCTGTTAGGTCTTATTCAATTTTATGGCAGATTCATTCAGAATCTATCCTCTATCATGGCACCTCTCTCAACACTTCTAAAGAAAGGTTCGCCTAATGTGGTCCACTGGTCTCAGGAATGCCAATGCTCTCTGGATAAGATTAAAACACTGTTTTCAACACCACCTATTTTAGTGCTACCCACTAAAGATAAGACATTCGTTCTTCGTAGTGACGCTTCATCCACTGGGATTGGAGCGGCACTAATGCAAGAGTACTCTGGAACTCTGCATCCTGTAATGTATATTTCCAGAAAACTTAATGCGGCAGAAAGGAATTATTCGGTTTTAGACCGTGAGCTATTAGCTATGGTTTGGTCGATCCTCAAACTACAGAGATTCCTTCTAGGCGCACATTTCATAGTAGAAACAGACCAAAAAGCTCTTACTGCTATACAGAGTAAGAATTTGAAGAGCTCGAGGTCTACTCGATATGCAATTGCTCTTCAACCTTTTCATTTCTCTGTGCGAGCTATTCGGGATCAGATAATGTGATGGCAGACATTCTGTCAAGATGCCCACATGATTCCACATAACTATTAGGGCTTAGACTTCTTGATATGTCTAGTTCTATAGTAGTTCCTTTTCTATATCATGATAGATACACATTTGTAATTTAATAATATAATGATTGTATCACTACATAGCGGTTCATGTATGTTTATTCACCGCTGTGCTTTGATGATTTTTTCTTCATAAATCATAAATTTAAGATATCTAATACGAAATGATGATATGAATTTTTTAGGCATTGTGTAATTGCCAGAATTGTATTATACTTTGATGACACCTTCCTGGAAAAATATACTTGTAGAGAAATAATTTCTCTCAGTTTATGAGACACATTCTCACCAGTCGCTCCATAAGTCGACTTAGCCTCATATTAGGCGTTATAGGTATTCCTGATATTTTCATCTGCGCATTATTCATGCGTTGTGAGCCTATTGTACGTTGCTCCTAGATGTATTTCAAAAAAAAAAAATGTTCCATTTTTTTTTTTCCCGGGAGGTGTGGTAAGACTGTTACGTGCAGTCTTTGATATCTTACAATATTATACATAGGTAATTTTTTAGTGCTTAAGGGAAAGTCATTATTGAGTTACTTCCCTTGAACTCCGCGGATAAATACATTTTACTGCGATTTATTCGTTGTTTGGGTAATAATAGATTGTTCTTGCTTCAGAATATCTATGGCCTGAATTTATGTGTATTGTTTGTCTGAGTAGGACAAGTCTGTCTTATATCTGTATATCTTTACATATCTAAGTCGAACTATATGTTCTGTTGTCTCTAGAGAGGTCAAAGGCTATTCGGCGGATGTGTCGCTTGAGGGGTGTGATTTGGCTTCGTCCTGATAGGGACTGTGTGTGTTTTGCTATGTCGGCTTGATGCCTTGAAAAAGTGATCTCAGTGGTTTTGGGGAAAGTGATAGTCGTCTAGACCTATCGTGTATGCTTTACCCCAGTGTTTATTCATCTTGCCAAGGAATGGCAGTTTCATATTCCCTCTACCAAGGTAATCAAAGATACTCTTATGAACTCTCGATCGAAGCCACCATTGTCGATAATTACGATTTGAATGTTTAAGAGAATATATTTGACTCGATGAAAAACGACTTCGATTCCTAGCAGCACTATATTCTGTAGAATGCAGTCTATTGTTCATGACCAAATCTACAGAGCAACGAAATGTTGTATGAATGACTAACTTTAGAACAGATTCATTATCTGTATTCAAACGTGAGTGACAGTTCACGAGTGGAGCCATCTTGGAACCAAAACATGTAGGACTTTCAAGAAGAGAAAAGGGATGCCCGTATTATCGCTTGATCAGTCCAGAGATCACTGCTACACATGAGAACCCATTGTTAGCGGTTCAATATTATTATATGGAAAAATATGTGCTGAACATTATGTTGAAGAATCGTTGCTAAACGAGATTAGGTTTAGAAGTCATCTGAAATATTGTTTACAAGCTGACGTGCTCAGTCAGTGACGTCAGATGATATATGTATGGGCGATACTGAGTGCTTGGCTATTGACAGTCCATTATACCATTATTCTACATGAGTGCCCATGTAACATTGCAAGACCATTTGTCCACTGTACTATGATGTATTATGGCAACCTGTGATTTGTCACTATCTGTGCTGTCGAGTGTGTACGTCCAATTAAACTTTAGAAAAGGTACACAGTCGTTGGTGTCGATGACTTCCGGTCATACATGAGTGTGAGAAGAGAACATTTGTCAACAACACGAACCCTTATCATCATTCGCACATTATACACTCCATCCATGTCTACACAACACTGCGTAGGTCAAGTTGACATTCCATACACTACAGTGGGGCAGGCAACACCATAGGGATCTTGTCAACTGATGATGATAGACGCCTGTCTTCCCGCCTAGGAGTGTTCTGGTGTACTTTATCAACATATATATTATATCCAACTAAATATCAACTTTATCACTGCCACTTTAATCAATACTAGATTTTTGATTTAATATATTATAATGTTCAACAATATAAGTATCAGAAGGTCCAACGATGAAATTTACGCACTTATGTTCAATAATACTGCAACAATAGAACAGTTTATGGCCTTCAAAGTATCATCTCTGTACTGTGAAACTCTAATGTCTAAGCGTAAAATTGTCAACAACGCTGACCTAGATACTGCATTCACTTGATAGGTCACGTGACAAAGTGTTGACAAAGAGCAAACTAATACTGCAAGTGTGTCGTATCAGCCACAGGAAACTGTCTGGTATCGGTAGTCTGTTGACTTCTCAACTTCTGCGAGGTCAAACCCAGAAAGCTGGCTCACCAGTGTTAAATATGCTTCTTTTTTTAATTCCAGGAGAGTTAAATGCTGTTTCTATATATACTGTTGAATGGTGTATAGATATGAAGTTGTATTGTTCCTTGTTCACACTGACATCAACTATTTACAGCACCACAGTGTTAAGAGGTATGGTGGTCTGTGGAAGCTCCAATGTTAAAGACTTGTTGTTGGCCCCAGCGTTGCTCGTCAGAGTGGTTGTTAGGAATAGGAATATCAACTCGACCAACGCAGTGGTGTGTAGACATAGAGTGAGAGTATAATACGCGAATGATGAAAGAGTTCGAAGAGTTGATAACTGTTCTTTTTCTCACTCGTGTATGGCTGGAAGTCATCGACGCCAACTGCTGTGTACTTTTTGTTACAGTTTAATTGGACGTACACATTCGACAGCACGGATACAGTGACAAATCACAGGTTGGCATAATACATCATGGTACAATTGATAAATGGTCTTGCAATGATACATGGGCACTCGTTGCATAATAGCACAATGGAATGTCAGTAGACAAGCACTCAGTATTGCCCATATATATATCATCTGAGTTTACTGACAAGGCACGTCAGTTTATAAACAATATTCAAGATGGCTTCTAGACCTAACCGCGTCTAGCGAAGATTCCTTTAAATAATGTTCCGCACATATTTTGTCATATAATCATTTCTAATCGCTAGTAATGGGTTCTCATCTGTAGCAGTGATCTCTGGACTCATCAAGCGATAATACGGGGCATCCCTTTTCTCTTCTTGAAAGTCATAAAATATTTGGATACAAGATGGCTGCTGTCGTGAGCTGTCACTCACTTTAGGATACAAACTGGAATCTGTATCAAAGTTAATCCTACATTAAATGTTCTCATTGCTCTGTAGATTCTATCATGATGCAATTGATTTCATCATACAATATGGTGCTGCTAGAAATGAATGTCATCTTCATCTGGTTAAATATTCCCTCAGACGTACAAATCGTGCGTCTGCTTATCGAAAACGATGGCTTCGTAAGAGTTCATAAGAAATGCTTTTGTTACCTTGGTATCAGAAATATGATTCTGCCATTCCCTGGCAATAAGAATAAACACTGGGGTAAAGCATACAGGATAGGTCTAAACGTCTATCACTTTCCCCATCAATCTTGAGATCACTTTTCCCGGCGACAAGCCGATACCGAAAAACACGACCGCCCCCCATCATCAGGGCGAAGCCAAATCACACCTCTCTAGCCACACATCCGCTGAACGCCTTTGACCTTTCTAGCGACAAAGAACATATAGTTCGACTTAGATATGTAAAGATATACAGATATAAGACAGACTCGTCCTACCTAGACAAACACTACACATAAATTCAGGCCATAGATATTCTGAAGCAAGAACAATCTATTTCTACCCAAACAAAGAATAAATCGCAGTAAAACTGGATTCGTCCGCGGAGTTCGATTTGAGACTCCTTTCAAGGGGAAGTAACTCAATATTGACTTTTCCTTAAGCAAAAGAGTTTCTATTTTGTTTACAAAATATTTGCGAACATAACAAGCATACAAATGTATAATATTGCAAGATATCAAAGACTGCACGTAACAATGACTGAAGTGAAATACCAAACTTTCCTTGTCGGGCTAAACGTTGGTGACCCCTAATTGCGCGAGGGAAAACTGGAAGACGTTGTTTATCTCCTGCTGACCAAATAAACGAACTGAGCGACAGCCTGTCCGCTATTTCGTGGGACCAAATGTGCTAGCTCCAGAAAGTGTCTTACGGATAAATATCCTTCAAGATGAATGAAGTGAAATACCCAACTTTCCTTGTGGGTGCTATACGTTGGTGACCGCTCCTGCGTGAGGGGGGCTGGAACTCTGTCCATAGATGGCTGCTCATACGTGCGAGGTTTTAGTATCCAGAAAATACACCAGAAGAAGTCACTGGAGGACAAAGAGTCCCAGGCGCGCTTATCCGGCGCTAGGCTCTGCTTGGCTGTAAATCCTGTTTAAACTGGTTTTGCTGTGCGTTGCTGAGTGCCCCGTTTAGGCACAAACGAAGTCGGGTGATATCAGATTCTGCTATAGACGTGCAGGGCGGTTTTGATATTCTGGAAGCGGCAATGCTCTGGCTGGTAATCCAATAGGCGAGTAGGGAACTACTACTGCATTTGGTGATTCCAGATTTAGCGTTGGCTCCTTTGCACTGCGTGAGCTTAACTTGGCGTTGACAAAAAGGGGTTTTGATTCAGGAACGGGGTTGACGATTCGTTGCTAGATGTATACAGAAACACTCTAGATCGAAGAGTATATGACTTTCTTCGCCTGACTGGAGTCTGCTCTAGCGATTCGGTCTCCCTGAAACCCGAAAAGGACTAGAACATAGGCAAACACATTCTAGTACTGTGTTAAAGTTTGCCTTATCTCATGATGGTCATCTACGGGCCAGGAATATTCACGAATGTCCTTGTCTTATTAAACCCATCTACTCTTATAGATTACAAAGGACGCTCCCCCGGACACCTGGCCTGCATATTTCTACAGATGTATCGGCGTAATGCGTAATCAAGAGAGTAAGACAAAGGTTTCAGAAGCCACAACTTTGCGAAAATTCCCCCAGAGAGACAGTCATAATATTATGTGCTCTTTGCTCATCTAAGGGCAAACAACCCACAAACTAACCGCGATTATTATCTCCCCCTGAAACAGATCAAACTCGTTACCCAGGCCTCAAAGGGTACTAGCCGCTCGTGATCAAACGTTTTTAAAGCGACCAGAGAAATTCCCCTGGACGGACCAGGTGCGTTTATGTAATGTAATATTGCCGCTACGCTGACCGTTTCTGACAGTGGGGGATTTCTACTGAAAGCCAGAACGTAACCAAACGCGGGTGGGGTTTGAACAGGTGAAAAATGAAAGATAGAAAAGAAGAATACAAATGTCTAGGAAAACAGAACATTATAAGAGTTAATAACATATGGAACGAAATGGTAAAATAAATTATCGGTCACGTGAAACATATTATAAATACAAGATTAACAAGACTTGAAAGATAGATCAAAGTATTGTGGAAGTAATCTATCTATAGCTTTACATGTTTTCTGACGCTTATATACGCCCCTAAATATCATTATAAATGAATGAAAATGCAAAATCAGATGGTGCTTTACAAAAAGTTATTTTTTTACAACATTATTTAAGATTTGCGAGTATCAGGAGTGCGTTTACAGTGATTTAAATGTTATAAAATCTGTTGACAATATGCTTGTTCTTGTAATGCCAAACTCACAAAACTGACTACCACACATTCTCAAGATATGAAACCAAAAAAAAAAGGATGTGGAAATAATCTTTAGCTTCCCTTCGAGAAGTCTTTATAATTATAAACTCACACGAATGGGCCGATTTTTAGATATTAAATTAATAAAAAGATTACTTATTTTATGAATTTCCTCAAATGATGACGCTGTTTTCAAAAGTCTGTAACTCCGTCAAAACTAATTTCTAACAAATAACAATGCAATCAAAAATAGAACACAGAACAAAGTTATAGTACACAAAAGAATTTTAGCGCTGTGTTTATCCAGAACGAGTGTGTAATGATTTATATTTTACTGATTTTACACACACATCAGCTGATTTTCCCCGCCAAAACCCTCAGTAGTTTTTTACGGTGCATATGAACATTTTATACCCGGTGTCAGAATTCCGGTCACCGAAACTAAAAGGTAGCTCGGGTATAATTCGCAAACATAACTATTATGACTTTAACTATTCTGTGCTTTGTTTGCGTTTCAGGATTAGCAATCGAGCACTGGCTTGGTGTTTTGTTTGCTTTGTTTTATTTGTTTAATGTTTGCTTCTTGCGCTTGGTCACTGACTGGGTTGTATGAATACATACAGCCCCTGATTTAGAATCAGAGTTTTATTGTTGATCGGGTCGGTTGTGAGTGTGCAAAAAAGTGATCACATATCACAACAGCATCATCATCATCTCGCCCACCCTATCACAAATAGCGTCGTCGACATGATACTGACAGACAGTGTGGTATAGAGTCATACGCGGAATGTTGAATGCTGCAAGAGAGCACTACAACCAGTGAGCACCAAGGATACCTGAGCTAAACCTTGCAAGAGTATTACCACACCCAGCACAGACGGAGCAGCACATCTGCCCAGTACATCTTCCCAGTGAAGATTCGCATGAACCATAGGCCCAGCAAAGAATCGCACCACCGCATGAAGATTCGAAGCACCATAGGCCCACTGAAGAGTCGCACCAACGTAGGCCAGGTGAAGAGTTGCACCAACGCAGGCCCAGAGAAGAATCATACCACCGTACATCCATTGAATATCTTATCGTGTCAGGGACCAGCCGTTTGCAGTTATATCAATTTCCCTGCAATAGTATCCTTGCTAATGATACTCCATCACAACAAACAGGAACATTATTGCTACGCCAGTGTTATGCCAAACCAGTGGCCGACCTACCACGATTGACATTCAGCCAGAGACTCAATCGTATCACCAGGAAGCACCAGAAACTGCTACAGGCCACAACAGCGAAAAGAAGACAAGAGAGGGCAAAAAAATAAGAGACACTTTCTATTATTTATTGTAATATTATAATAAGTGTTTTCTTTCCATCTGTTTTTGCATTGTATTTTGCTAGGTTAGGGCTAGAGCAGTGATGTCAACTCAATGCGCAGACGCAACATGCCGGTCAGAGCCTGGGAGCACCTCAACAGCTGGAGGTGGCCCCCGTGAAGAAATCATCACACCAGACCAAGAAACCAGAGCACGTGAGCTATAATTGGATTTGCAATTGAGCACTGGCTCGGTGTTTTGTTAGCTTGGTTTTATATGTGTAATGTTTGCTTGGTGTGCTTATTGTCACTGACAGGGTTGTATGAATAAATACAGCCCCTGCCTTAGAATCAGAGTTTTATTGTTGATCGGTTCGGTTTCGAGTGTGCAAGAAAGTGATCACATATCACAACAGCATCATGTGGCAGTTAGGGAACGATGTACAGTCAAAGGGAAGGAATAAAGAGAACTAGGAATGTGAAGGTTCAGATAGAGTATAAAAAGGAGATGCGCGAACAATGTTGCGCATGACAGAGGTGAACGATAAATCTGGGGAATCACGTTTTTCTCAGCAGGCAGTCCAGAAGGCGTGAGTTAGTGTGCAGATGGCACGTACGCTAGGAGCCATGTTGAAGGCAGTATTCAGATAGTTTAAGGGATGAATATTTCATGGACAAGAAGTAGTTGGGTAATGATTAACCCGAATTATTGAACAGTGAGAATTCTTGTTCAGAAGGAGAAAACGGTGTGAGTTAGTTTTATTCGGAAAGGGAAAAGGTACGTAGAGTGATTCATGATACATATAGACAGTAGTCATGTTCCTCAGTGATAAAAGGGAAAACAACATCCCCGGAGAGGCCCGGTCTACCAATAGATAACCTGAACACTGAGATGATAGATAACAATAGACATAAGAAATTATAAGGAAGAAAGAACAGAACTAGAGACTATAGCACCTGCATGATCACTGATGGTTAAAAGGTCAGAAGGTGTAGATTCGATACTGAGCGAGAGAGAGTGAGGAAAGAAAGAACATACATTATATATTCTATGATGGACCAAATGTGGAGGTCAGAGCAGACAGCAATGATCCTTTCATATGTAAATAAACACTATTCAAATTACTAAGGCGTTATCGCATCACGTGCTGTTTGTGTGTGTGACTGTGTGGTATACAGCATATCATAGCTAACCACAGAGGTAAGCGAACCTGGACAGATATTGCCATAGATGATTCATGATACAGCGACCACAGGCTGTCACATCTGTATAGAATTTGGTGCCGTAACCAACCTCTAGCAGCACACACATTGTTTATAAACAGGAGTTCAGAAACTATGCGTTATGCTGTCATCTCTCCTCGCTTCAGGCAGAAGACGTAGCGACGTTTGACGCTGTAACAGATTTCAACAACCACGAAGGACAGATAGCCATGATAATACCTACAGAATAACACAGACAGAAGACACCATAATACATTTTCGTATCTGTGGCAGACCTCACCAACTACAGACGGCAGAGTACAACGAAGAAAAAATTTCATATTTAAGTTTCAATAACATAAAAAACAAAAAAAACAGAGTGACAACAGTGTAAGTTGTAAACATAGAACAAAGTGAACAGTATCGGAACCAGCCAATCAAAAAACGCCACCCCGAAAACCAAGTCAGAATTTTCTTCTTTCAAATCGACCAACACGAGAATAAGTTGCCACAACAAGGCAAAGTACACTACACATTATACAATTCAAGAGCCGAGACCAACCTCAGCCAGCATTGAAATCAGTCATTCACCAAGACAAAGTACAACACACGTACTGGTTGATGACAGACTTCAAGAACCACGGAAGAAAAAAAAGAACAACGCAGATAGAAGGCAGAATTGCAGTTTCACAATATACGAACAAAACAGTACAGTACAAAGTGTAAACAGAAGCTGACAGTATCGGAACCAGTCAACCAGAAACACCAGCTTAGAAATCAAGTCAAGATTTTTTTTCTTCCTGCACGAGAGGGGTTCGCAGAAACACAGCGGGTACAATATTCACTGTCCGGTAACGCCAGCTCAGAAATCAACACGGGGACACTCATCACAGCAGACGGAAAGGTCGACGTGCTTCGCGCAAGTAGTCTTAAGACAGGTCATAGAGTGCAGTACAGTAACCGATTCACGGATAGAAGCCTTTGTGTGTAGCAAAACAGTGTGTAGTCCGGATGGTATAAAAATATAACAATAGGGTTAAGTCGGTCACGCGCGGGCAATATCGCGACAAACGAGTACTCCAACGAAGACGTCTTAATTAATTAGTTTAATTAGACATTGTTGTATTATTATTCTTGTCTTATTAATTAGATATTATAGTAATATTATTATTAATATTATGCCTGTTGTTTAATTACTATTCTTATCATTATTATTAGTATTGTAGTCTCACTAATATTGAATTATAACAGTGTATGCATAAAAAAAATTTTTGTAACGATAACATTGTTTTTTTTTCAGGAAACCCAAGACTAATAGAACAATTTCCATTCATTTTCAGGTGCAAGTTAGTTAACCGTAGAAATAAGTAACTATTTTTCAGCTTGTCTGATGGCACAAGCCGAACAGACACAGTATAACATGCAAGACAGTCAGACTTTGGCCCTCATAAAGACGATTACCGACACATTAACCAAGGTAGACAACAGTGCTAAATACGCAAATAAAAAAGGTAATGTAGACTTATTTTCAGGTGACCCACATGCATGACGTAAGGGGCTTACAGACATTGACAAATATGCAATGTCAATAATAGCAGATGAATTGGAGAAAGTTAAAATTGCGATTTTTTCATCTGTTGATCTGATCACAGACTCTATCAGAAGGCAATAGGACACATTACTTAATGAAAGAGATCTTCAAGCAGAGTCTAAATCGTACGATACGATAGGGAAAGGACATTGTCACACTTGTGATAGAGAAAACAGGGACACAAACAAAATTCCAGAAAAAGCGGATGTACGCGCACACTGGGACACACTTAATAAAAGAAGAATAAGAATGGCGGTCAGGAATTTTGTGGGAGAAATTAGAAAAGGGAAACCCATAGAAATAAATAACGTCAATATAGCAAACCAACAGAAGTGCCATATAAGAACACAGAACGGTTGGGAAATGAAGGTAGAACCGCTAGGAGTGTGGAGAAACATAATAGGATCTGGTAAGCAAAATATTACAAAAAAGGAAGAAGGTAATAGGAATAGACCATGGACAAGTCAAGTTAGGACAACAGTCCAGAAACAGGAAAACATACAGAGAGACAGGGTCAGCTTTGGTACACAAGAACCAGAAACACATGAAACACAGATGATTAGTGCCGGAACACAAACTGAGATAGATACTGTAGCGTCACACTTGGGACCAGATAAAATGAGAAAGACGTCATGACAGAAAGTGAAACATGGTCACAGGTATTAGACAATACGAGAAAGTCTAAGATTCCACTCAGTGTAAAAAGGATGAACCTACAAACTGCTAAAGAAGTAGTGGTACCAGAGCATAGGGATAGCATCGAAGTAAAGAATAAGAAGGATGAACCGATGCAGTCGACCAGAAAAAAAAGTCGACAGACAGTTAATGAAGCAGAATATAGCAGTAGACGGAGATGGTCGTCATAATTGGTGTCGACTGACTCAGATAGTGTAGTATCTGACGAGAGTGACGGTAGTCACAGACACAAAAGTACTTATAGAAGAGGAGAGAATAGTAGAAAAAGTAAGGAAGAAGTGAGCAAATGTGCAGATAGTAGTAGAGAAAGGGAGTTGACAGTATACAATCTGGAGAAAATAATAGCGGACAATGCAGAAACGTGGATGCGACATGCAGCGACAATCACGCAGACTGAATGTTGGGAGGCGGATAAACGACAAATTGAAGACTCGGAGAAGAGAAAGACGAAACAATAATATAGAAAATATATGGAATTCATAATTACTAGGATTAGGACCATAAAACTTAGTTGGTTTGATAGAATATGATCTTCTGATTAATAATATGTTTTATTCTCCATAAACACCCAATTAAAAGTAGAGATATTGACAAAATACTATATTGGTTCGTACAGACTGACAAGCAGACCCTCGTTTTTTGCATTCATTATCGGTGACAATTTTTTTTGCACGCGGTGTTGAAAAGAAGCAGAAGAGGGAGGGTCAAAGTCCAAAGGGGGAACTTTAGGAGGGAGAGGCAAATGTATTAGGCCAAAAAGCAAGTTTATTTTTAACTAACACCAAGATCGGGACGGACCGACAGACAGAGGAACCCCGAAATTGGGCTGTAATTTTGGCTTTATTATCAAATTGAAGTCATAAGTGGGAATCGGCTGATCCCATTGGCCAGCTTAGCTAATATTGAGAAAAAAAGTTGAAGGCTCGACGTCATTTGAATTATTACTGTCCATTGAACAGGACGATTGAAAGTCTGTGAAGTGTGACTTGCCCTATTAAATATATATTAAAGTAAAGTAAAAGGCGTCATAGTCCAGCCAGTGGCACGTCTGAAGTTGTGCCAGTTCAACGTACCTGTGTGTTTTCATTGAATTTATGGTAAGACAGAAATTATTAATATTTTATTTTGAAATGTGAGTGTGAGATACTGCCATATGACAAATATTACGACTGTAAGTACACAGACTAGGTCCCTAGCCGACTTCTGCAGGGCCTAGAGGTTGGTCCCTCATATAACAAGCTACAAGAGATGTGGAACTAAAATATTTTATAGGTTGTCACCATGGATCATCTCACCTATCATATTTAATAGAAAAAGATCATTAAGAATGGCAGAGGGGAGAGGAATATGAAACTGGTACTACCTGTTACATCATTTATGCGGATGAGCTGGGTTGGTCAGAGAGAGCTGACCCATGTCTGTTATTTTAAATATATTATATGTTATTGTTTGTAAAATTGGTGGATTATATATTATGTTAAGACAGAACATTATTTTCATGTTACAGGGTTTTTATCTGGCACTAGCCCAGTTCCAGATTTCTGAGTGAAGAATTTGAGAAGACTGTGTATTCCAGTAGTGATAGGTGTACACGCTGTCTACCCTATTACTTTTGGACAAGTACAACAGTGGCCGTTGGCCGGAAAGACAACTATCTTCTATCTTCAAGGGCCAGATAAGTACAACAAACCTGGCCCGAGAAAAATTCATCAAATATTCCACCAGATAATAACTGAACTGTATTAGTAATAAAGACTTTTCCACCAATAAACATGTATAAAGAGAAAAGAAACTTTAGGAAGACAGACCGGGTATGATGTGAACACCCCGACCCACCATCCAGTACAAATTAAGAATTAATATAAGTTTTGGAACATCATTATTCGATTTTAAAGTATGTGCTTGGACAGTTTGTCCTTTTTGTTTGATTGAATTGAATATCTATATATATATATATATATATATATATATATATATATATATATATATATATATATTTATATATATATATATATATATATATATATATAAATATATATATATATATATATATATATATTTATATATAAATTGATTTCATTTGATTTGACAGTCCTGACCAAAAGAATATTAGGTTCAGGACTAATAAAATTGTGAAAAAGATTTTCTAATACAAAACTTAAAACACAGTGTTAGTCGAGTTGATCATAGAACTTAATATTTGTGAGTGTCTTGAGTATTGGGTTACCATCACACCACCAATTCATTACCCTAGACATTAGTCGTAGCTATCAGACATACTAGTCTAAAATAAGTCTGAGTGAGATATTAGGGTGGTAGCAGAAAGGTACCCTGAGAACACACCTCATCACTTGTCATACTCAGGGGCCTTCACAGCTTGACCTCACTCAGGAACACTATAAATATTACACCAACATTCGAAACATCTAAAACCACCACAAACTTACAACAACGTTCTAGCAGTAAACCAAATAATCCTGACCACCTGAAAATCGGCAAGAAATATAAACGAAAAATGGCATTCACATAATCCCAACACCACTGCTGACAAAGGGACAACGTCCGCACGGGACGGTAAACATCTCCTGAAATGCCTTCCCACCAAAAGTTTCATATCCTCTTCCGTTCTGGCCCAACTGACCAAACGGGTTTTAAATTAGTATCAGGGTCGACACTCTACAGCGTGACCAGCTTAATATTTTATAATATTTATACTGTGACCGGTAGCCAGTGTAACACACCCTGTCCACATCTGCGACTGCAACAAAAGTAGAATTTCTAGGAGGATTGTCATTGAAAGTGGCAAAGGATATAAGTGTTCTCTTCTTTAACTTGCGCATCAAACTCAATATTATTTAAAGTATATTTATTCTAAACATGGTAAACACTCGTTTTTTAACAACTTAACAAATGTACTAATAAAAATAAAAGATTCTTCTGTGCTTTACATAAATTTGTACAACGAATTGATAAAAAATAAATAAAACATGACAATCTGTAATTTGTTTGATATGTTATTAATAGTTAAGTTGTTCCCCTTCGGTGGTAAATTGGATTCCTTCCCCTAACTTCTTTATCTGTGCTGATCACATGGTTAAGTTCTTTTTTTTTTTCTTCACTTATTTCCGAGATTATACATGACGTCAAAACCTTACAAGAGATGTGATCTCTCGGTTATAAATCGGGGTATGTTGTGTACATTGTTATATCATTTGGACCGCTGGTCAGTTATCTATGTCCTTTTCTTTTTAAATTTAGCGGGGGTGGGGGGGGACTTTTATTAGCCATGAAAAGGTTTATCTTTGTGAAGGACTGCTAGCTGGATGTTTGGCCGTCACGTCGTAAGTTTATTCAGTTGTTGCTGCTTGTTCAATCCATATACTTATTTATTTATTTTTTCTAAGTGTAATGATTTTTCCTCTATATCTATTATTGATAGTGTGCCGAGGTGTCTTTAAAAGTACTACTAGCTGAAAAGAAGATCCATCTGTGTTTTTTATTTCCTCTTGTGTCTACCCATAGTCTGGTCTTCCATAACTCCAGCTGATTTATGACTTTATCAATGATGATTTGACGTATGGTGTCTAAAACTGCAATAAGTAATTCTGTCTTTGTATTTTGTATTGTTTCGCTGTGTTGTTTTGTTTGATATGTCAGTGATAAACTGTCTCTCTTATTCTATGGTTGTGGTTCGTTTTTGGAGGACTGCTTTATTTTTCTATCCGTAGTTATATAACTGTAATCTCTGTAGTCAGTTGTTGGAGTTGGGATTTGATGTGTAGTTTTTGCTTACTTGACAGCGTATTTTTTGTCAAACTATTTATTGTTTTAGGTAATGGTTTCAACAATCCTTCTCGTACCACTATGACACATATTAATAATTTCACAAAACATATCTGAAAGCGTTGCAATTCTCCACCAATCAGACCATCAGTAGTTCTGTATTACTAATCTATCCCAGTTAGATCGTATGTAGCTCTCTCAACATTACAGATCTGTCCCAGTTTTCTCAGCCCATCTGTAGTTCTGTCAACACTTCAAATCTGTCCCGGCTGATCATCTGTAGTTCTGTAAACATTAGAAAATGTGTCCCAGTAATCTGATCCCATCTGTATTTCTCTCAATGTGACGTATAATGGAAATATAGCCTACAGTATCAGACAGCCCTGAAATCCCGTTAACGGTCTATGATTCGCTAGCAAAGCCAAACATTTTTCTGCCTGCATTACTCAACTTTAATCCACGCCCCTTTGCCTTGAGACGTAAATAAACAGAAATTTTACCAACTTCCGCGATCTGCCAGTCATAACAAGGAGCGAAATCTGGTTTGTTTACCTGAGTGTCTCACTAGAGCTGATCTGTCAATCGTCAGATATCAGACAGATGCGCGTGGAAAAACACAGAACCTCTTTGAAGTGAGACGATCGGCAAAATATTTTCCCGAGGGACCATGTGATGTTCGTACATACAGGGGGAGACACATCCTTGATCTCAATAAAACCGAGAAAATCTCGGAAGGAAACCCGTTACACGGTAAGCCTCTGTTGTCGATTAGCAACGGCCGACAGATCAGAGAGACAATAATGTATATAAACTGCGTCGTCTCAAATCAGTTATCAGTTGTCGCTCAGAATTTTTCGGAGTCTAAACACGTCGTCTAGTATCCTTTTGTGGAAGGTGTGTTAATAGCCTTCGTTGGGATTTTATTCAGATTTTCTGGTAATAGAAATTTGTGCTTAAGTGTTAAAATGTGTTAAGTTGTAACATTATAATTCACTGTGATTTCCAAGCGTTAAAACTAGTAAAATAAAATAACGCTTAGCTATTTTCTTGCCAGTCGTTCAGTTTAATGTAATTTCCATCACCCGCTTTATTACACAAGAAGATGCAGTTTAGCTGACTGAATAAAATGCTAGGCGTGACTGATCGTGGACCATATAATTCACGTTATATTTCATGCGCAATTATAAAAGTGACTAGTATTTAAGATCATGCGACTAAACAAACAGACGCCGACAATCTAATAGCTATTAATGACAGGCGATATTTGTTCAGTGCGCGCAGGGAAAATTAAATAAAAATTGATATTGTGCGCTGATCGCTGACCGGAGCAGGAGGGGAAAGGCTGCATGCGTCAATCAAACTTGAATCCGCGATAGGCTAGGCTAGAGACACCGTGTGCCTTTTAACTTTATTCAGTAATGACGGAGAGGATAAGACATCGTCTCGTCCCATTCCGTGTATATATATATATATATATATATATATATATATATATATATATATATATATATATATATATATATATATATATATATATATATATATATATATACAGCCGCAATCTGGACATAACACTAGTAAAATCTATCCACACATATTTTCACTCATCTGTAACTTTAAAACTAATTCTAATGTCCTGGAAGAAATTTGGAAACACACCTATCTATTTTCTCAAACATTAGAACAGACTCACGCTGAACATAATTCTAAAGCTACAGGGATATAATGGTAATTTCACTTGGAAATAATCTAATCTACCTTAAAATGAAACGTGTTCTCACTCATTGTGCAAACATTTGCTTTCTCTGGGTGTCTCACATCTCGCATCTACTGCCAATCTCACCAAACTGACCGCTTCTCCTGCGTAAAATTTCACACGCCAGTGATGAGGGCTTGCGCAGTCACGTGGGCTGGGGCTTTATTGCAGCCCTCGTTTCGTCACGTGGGCTGGCGTGCTCGTTGGAGCGCGCACATCGAAAATATATGGGCGTTAAACACATAAATATGAAATGAACTTGAGGGGGCCTCTGGGGTGTTTTTATGGCCCCATCACACACACACACACACACACACACACACACACATATATATATATATATAGATTTTCCACCTCATTCTGTCATTCTTTCCGTTCGTAACGCTCCCAAAAATAGTAACACTCGCCGCTGAAAAGTGCGTAAATGTTGGTGTGCATGCGCCAGGTAAACAGTGTGTATGTTCATACTTTGTTTAACATCATATTAAAAATTTCGGTTTTTAATACGGGAATTCAAAAAATGAAGAAATGTTTATTTATATTCTCATAGTCAGCACCTAAGAGACATATATATGATGAAGAGTCAATTGTAAAAAAATTGCTTACAGAAATATCTTCCTATACACGTGTTTAGAGATGTATAAATACCCACACTTAATGTCTACTGACGTTTACTGAGAGTCATTTTGTGCATCAAGACTAAGGAGTCTTAGATTTAAATAGAGAAATCATAACAACACATCCGGGTGAGCTAAAGATCTATTATAGTTCCGATCAAATAGTATCTGAAGATCCCAGTGATGTGAAGTATACAGCCGAGTTTCTTCATTTGCAAACTCCATCCGTTATGTCTCTTCATGCATTGTCATCAAAGAAGGGGATCATCGTTTTGCTGATAAACAATTTGAATACGAAATAGGGATTGTGCAATGGAACTTGATTTATCATTCCACAATGTCATCGCAGTCTCCTTACTGCGGAAGTTTTATCAGAATCAAATAAAAGAGATTTGCCCCTTGCGATGTGAATTTGCCATTCATCCTGAAGCGGCGCTAATTTCCAATAATTCCAGCTTTAGCGAAAACCATCACCAAATCTCACCGGCAAACTTGTGAACATGTTGGAGTTTTCTTGATTGAGTCAGTTTTCTCTCACGGACTTTGCCTTGTCTTGATCACGAAATAAAAAAAAAGCCATTAAAGCATAAATTAAAACAACATACAATCAAGGTACTCTTCTGATAGACAATCCGATGTTAACACCTAACATAATTTGTCCACAAGTATTTGAAAAAATAATTTGCCGTTAATTAAGTATTGTTGCTTTTGAGTTTAAGAAGAGAGAAAGAGAGAGAATTTGCGCATGCGCGTACAACTTGTGTTGTATCATTTTATAATTAACACAGTGATGAACGTGTCGTTTCTTGCTTATGTCTGATTTGTAAAACTGTGTAAAAACATTTAGTGTATTCGATTTGCCGTTTTAAAACTTTATTAAAAGTAGGTACCCAAACTGAAATGGATAGATTTATTACAAGAAAACATATCAAAGAAAATAGTAACAATGACAGCGTGGCTAATATTTGTAGTAATGAAAACATCAGTTTGGACGAGGTCAAGCTAACACCGAATAACTTTTCTTAATCTGAAGTTCGTAGACAGTACATGGACAGCTATTTAATTCTAAGATTTTTTTCGTCTAGAAAGAAAGATTGTCCTCAGCCATTATGTGTTGTGTGCAGTGACAAACTTTCGAACGAAGCCATGGCTCCTAGCAAAGTGAAAAGACATTTGACCACTAAACATGCACATCTCGGGAATAAAGATTTGAATTATTTCAAAAGTTTAGTTGACCAACAAAAAAAACAATTATGCTATTGTGAACAAAGAGTTAAAGTATCTGATGAAGCTCAAACAACTTCTTATCATGTAGCCGAAATCATATCACACATAATGAAATCATATACTACATCTAAGTTACTTATTTTCGGTTGATTAGAACAAGTTGTAAGAAACCTGTCAAAATTGACGGGTTTTTAATTATAGCGTGCTCTTTCTGTTACATGTCCTAAAGACGGTACTATTTCTGCTTTGGTCATTTTATTACAGGTCACTGTCATCACATCTTTGTAGTAAAAAAAAGTATATGGATGCATTAAATATGAAGCTAAATGATCATAAATGACATGTAAAGAAGTGATATTGATCTAATGGACCGGAAATGACTACTTAACTAATAGTTCTTTTGTGATAACATTTCTCGTAAATGTTCGTGTATCTTTTAAAATCTTTCCCTGGTAGATTGTGTCCTGGATATATACTTTAAGATTGGTTGGGTTTCTTCCTCTCGTGAGCGCTACATAAAGTTGGCCATGAGCAAAGACTGGTTCTGGTAGGTATACATCTACATGATCAAACCATTGTCCCTGCGCTTTGTTGATTGTCATGGCAACAGCCAAAATCACAGGAAACTGACGACGTCACAAGATGACAGTAAGGGGCGGGTATCGCTTGGCTCTAACTTGATGCTGTTCCTACTTGTTTACTAATTGTCCATGACCCACTGTCGTGTGTGAGGACTGATGAACTCTCTGTCGTACTTCCACTGACAAAGAGTTGTTGCATAAAATACTTTCACTTTTATAGAACGCTGCTTTCATTTTATAGAATACAAATGACTTATAAGAAATGAAGGTCATTGAAAACAAAATATATACCAATTATAACCCATCAGAGGTTTAATGTGATATTTCTCGTCATCAAATCAAACAAACTAAAAATATTCTACGCTACACTATTGAGATGCATCATCTGCGCAATGTTATATACCCAGATATTTGAATCTATTGACTTTTTTTAAAACTGTTTCACTTGGTTGTTCATACTGAAGAATATTAGCAAGAAAAGCGCGCAATCTCAGGGGTCATGCAAAATTTAGTACAATGGTCATAAGCGCACCACTTTTACCTAATTTTCACACTGCAACTTTGGTCGGAAAAAAGTTAATGATAGCATTTTTCAAGGACGTAATTTATGTTTCTATCAAAGAGAAACAATTCAGCGACAAATTAGAAATAATAAAAATAAAATGTATTGTACATTTTTGACATTTTACTACGTGTTTTCTATTTATTATTTAAAATTCAACAGCAACTTGGGGGGGGGGGGGGGGGGGGGGAGATGCATGCTATATTAGCGTCGTGCAGTTTGTGCAAAGGCTAAAAGCACGCGAATTTTATATAATTTCCAGGGTGCAAGAAAAAATATTGCGGCACAAGACAGGGCAGGACACTAAATATAGCATATTTGATGTTTGGTTGTGGAACGGAAATCGAAACTACAAAATTCCGTTGTCTTATGATACGTTTAGAAGAAGGATAATCGAGATATCTTCTAACATTGAGGACAATGTTTCAACAAAGCTTTAAAAATCAGACTGCGCTACAAGTTGACGAATCTACAGACATAGGAGGCAAATCAATTTTTATGCTGCAGAGAACTTACAGATCCCACGACAGGTCAAGAATCTTCAACTGAAATGTCAAGTCAGTCCTATTGTATGGCTCTGAGACATGGAGAGCAACAAAAACAACAACCAAAAATCTACAGACTTTCATAAACGGGTGCTTGCGTAGAATAGAAGGACTGAAATGGTATGACAAAGTCACAAATGTGGAATTCATGACAAGAACCAGACAAGTGCCAGTGGAACAAGAGTTGAGAAGAATACGCTGGCGATGAATAGGACACACACTGAAGAGACCTGTTGATAGCAATACAAGCCAGTTCTTGGTCTGGAATTTACAGGGAAAAAGAAGCAGTGGTTGACCAAAAAACACATGGAGTAAAGAACTGGATACAGAGGTGAAAATGATGAGGACAACATGGAAAGAACTTGAGCGGATGGCACAGGAAAGGAAGACTTGGCATGTGTTTGTTGAAGCCCTATGCTCCTCTGGGAGCTGAAGGGTATTGATTGATTGATTGAGAGGTCAAGATATATTTGACCTTTGACCTGCCTGCTTAAAAACAAAATGTAATCTCTCCTGGAAGTTATGCGTGGATGTTTGCACTGATGACGCTCTATTCGTGGTCAATTGTGTGACGTCACGGCCTCTAGAGACCCAACTCTTTAAACAGCCTTATAAAGTTATGGATTCGCAGTATGTTTAATTTTGTTATTGTTATTGATATTTGTCGCGAGAGGTTTCTTAATTTATGAAGAATAAGACAACCAGGTGTATCAGGTGATACTAGGATAGTTGCCAGAGAAGAGTCTGGTCTTAAAAGAAATACCCCATTCTCAGAAAAGAGCAATGGTGTATAGAGTTCATAGGTATAAAGTCAGGCTGTAAAGAATTTCTGGCCAAGATAGTAATATTCAGTACCAGAATTCTATGGTGCCCCTCTCAGAATTATACCTATGGGCTGTTATAGTATCTAGGGGATTTAATTAAATTCAAAGTAATTCAAAGCTGACATAAAGTAATAAAAACAGTGTACTACAATTTCTTAATTTTATTTATGTACAGTCATCTGTTTAGTTTTGTTTGTGTAAACCCAAACCCTAAAAATAAAAACACACTGATGATGTTGCATGTATCTACACCAAATAAAAGTCAATCACTAAAATTAAAGTCTTTTCCTAGTTGTTAAGGCTCCCTTGTTATGAAAAGTCTTAGTGCAACTAATCCTCTGGAACCAATGTTAATGATGGTACTTGAATTTATCTTCAGTATTAGGGGAAGGGATATTGACAACTGTCATAATGACTTCACTGTTCTGATATCACTTGACTTCACAATATGTCTATGTTATGTAGCTTTTGAAAATGTCACACTGACTACACTGTTATTGAGATCACTTGAGTTCAAACTATTTCTATGTTATGTAGCTTCCAGACTAATTTACTCATCACTGTTTTCATCACTACTTATATAACCGGGTGTGGTACGCCAATGCTCTGCGAGTCAGTCTTGTCTAATAGGACTTAACTTCTTCGCTTCCGCCTTTTCCTTGAAGCCAGAATATAAGATGGAGAAGCCCAACACTGAGGGTCCCCACTCTTCCAACTGATGTAGGTACAGGGTGCTTGTTTAAATCATACACCGTTAGGTACAACACCAATGTTCTTCTCTGCTACCAAGATGAGTGACAGGATACCTCTGACCTGAAATGTAGTAGGTCTTACATAGCATCTGGCTCTAAAATCCTCCTACCCAGATTGTAGATTAGTGAGGCAGTTCAGAATAAGTGATGATAACACAGGAAAGGTAGACTCAGTCAGTGACAAATAGGTTTATGCAATAATATAACAACATTACAACACATACTTTCCTAATATGTCCATAATTGACCTCACTAAAACTGCATAGGCCTTATGGGGAGTGTTGAGTGTCTAAATAAGTTTTATGCAATAATATAACACAGCATTACAACACACACACTTTCCCAATATGTCCAGGATTGACATCATTAACTGCATAGGCCTTACGGCGAGTGTTGAGTGTATAGGTCTACTTAAACAATACATTAATTTTACAATCTTTCCTGTTTTACTGGTTCCTGATAGTATTGTCTAGTCCAGCAATCAGAAAAGGCTTTAAAGGCTTCTAAAACTAACAACCTTCATTCCATCCGGCCTTAGTTTAAATGTCGAACATAATTTATACAGCACAAAGCAGCTTTCCTTCTATGAATCACACAATGAGATTTTACACACACAATCACTTCCCTTAAACACTAGTAATTAATATTATACATATTATGACTTAATTCTCTTACCCACAATCTCAGATTCAACAGGCTTTTCATAAACCCATGCAGTCTGCTTCACTGGCAAATGGCGAAGGAGCTGGGGTAGAATCTGATTCTGTCCTCTGACGAATTTGGTTCTGGCGGTTCAAGAGAAATATTCCAGATTTGTTTCCCTTTTTATTACAGGTCCCGGGCGAACGGAAGACAAGCGATTCCATTGGCTGGCTGGGTCAGTTTATGTTTACCAAAATTTCAGTAAAACCACCACTTTTTGCCCGATCTGTCGATCTGACAAAACTCCGATAATTTATTCTTCCGGTGTTTCCCAACCGATTCCTTCCATCCAGGTCTTGTTTAAACCGGCCAATTGGGCGCTACCATTTAAACACACTAACCTTTTTCTGCCTCCCTTGTAGCCTTTGCAATCACAGTTGAAACCGGGGAAACCAGCCTGCGCTCTAAGTTATTACTGCATGTAATCACTCATAACTCCTGTGTCCATGCTTCTACAACTTAAATCCATGTATCTAATGAAAGTTTAAGATTCCTGGTATTTCACTGTGCTCACTGTTCCGAGGGACATACCTTATCTTTTGACCTGAAGTCACAAATACATATTCACGTTAACACAGATTCCATCCAGCTATCCTGCAGCCTACGGTTCCCGAGACCGGTTTACAGCTCGTGCAGCGATTGGTCGAAAACATTTGTTGACATATTTCGATATAGGTAGGCAAGGTAGGCTCTCGTTAATTGCCCTTAGATATTGGTTCAGGACTACGCTACAGATAGCCCCCCAATTTTTAAGCGAGAGATTTATGTCGAGCTTCAATCTGAGACCAATAACGAGGCAATCATCCAGCCGGAATCTATTCTTCCCTCTTTCCATCCTGGTTCGGATCAGATGGGTTTTGTAAGGAATCCAATAATCTCCTCATTACCCTGGAGAAAACACTCAGAGCATATAATTTGATTCCTATGGGGAAATGAAATTTTCCTGCACCAAGAAATCAATTCTCCCTTTAAAAATGACATATGTATATCAATCCATGTTCGAATCAATACTTCCAATGGACTGTGATGGGCTGGCCAACTACCAATGTTGCCGAGCCCTCATAATGCTAATGTTAATAGCCGTATAGTGTTGGCTGTGCATCAGTCAAATGTTTCGCACTGCACACTCTCCCACTACCTATTTTCCTGGGGTTTCCCCTCAGGTCCTTTATCAAGTGTGGTCGACTACCCACACTCCTATTTTGATCCAGTACCTGGTGTTCCGAACTAAATCTTGTCGGTATGGGACTTGTTGTATCCCCTCCCTGTACAATACGGAGAGTTGACATGGTAACTGGTTGTCTGGTAGACCCTTTGTGAGATGGTGCCATCCTATCCACTATGTCTACCTTTTTATTTTCAGGCCTACATCCGCCATAATGCTTTCCTAGGTCCTGATGATGTTCCCAACGTGTGGGGTTTTCCTTGCTACATTGTGCACAGGCAGTCACATACCGAACTATGTCTTCAGCAATGCCTGGCCAATAGTGATGCACTGATGTCATTTGACAGGTAGTACCGATTTTCGTATGTCCACCGTCTGATCCAGCATGTGCTAGTTCCATAGCCTTGTCCCTGTAAATAGATGGCAGTACTAACTGGCTATGCCCATCGGGTCCTGTCCCAGCTTTCCTGTAAAGCAATCCATCATTCAAATAAAATTGTCCTTTCTTTGGGGGGTTATGGCTTTTTGGCAACTTGCCAAAGCAAGGTTTTAATGTGCTATCTTCAGCCCGGGTCTTTCTCATCTCTCTCGGATGAATATTGAGTGGTGTTCCCTCCTCTTTCCCAGGGGTTGACCTGACCTGGAGTGTTGCCATTATCACAGGTTTTATTGGTTTCCCTAGGAAAACATATCTCCCTCCTAACACCAGCGGGTAATTAGGATTATCACACACTGCTGCATTGATCACTCCTTCCACATAGCGAGTTTTCACATTGATTCTGGCTATGGGAAGTGTTATGGTGGCTGTATCCTTCAATGCCCCTTGTATCTCCACTTTGTCTGTGGTATACTGCTCAGGGTGCACTAGAGACGCACTCACAACTGAGTCATATTCCAGTCCGGAATCATACAGACACTTTACCCTAGTGCCGTTACATATTACTTCTTCACAGATGGAGGGATGATGGAGATCTACCGGACTCGATGTCGGTTCCTTCCTTCCCTTTCCCACTGTTGCCATGCATGCAGCGTGATATGGAGGGACTTTCCTACCACATTCCGTTGTATGGTGGTTGTTCATTTTACATATTTTACACCACTTTTCTTCCTTTTTGTAAGGTTTCCTATCCTGAAATTGTGAGTTCCTATCCTTATTATCATATCCTGGCCTGTATTTCGTTGCATTGTCCTTTTGATCAAACTTATTATGAGTTTGGGGTTGCTTAACTCCCTCCTGTTTCCTTTTACTCCCTTGAGTCAGGGATTGAGCCATGTGGTGGCTTTCTGCATATGTGATTATGTCAGCCAACCTGTCTCTTTTGTTCTCAATTAGGAACTTCTTAGTTTCGGGGGTTATGGAATCCAAAAGTTGCTCAATCAACATCATTTCCTTTAGCCCCTCGAAATCTAAGGTGAAGTTTCCTAGCTTACACCACCTTAGTAGGTAAGTTTCTAATCTTTCTGAGAACTGCTGATACGTCTCTCCTGGTTGAAGCTTCGCCATTCTGAAGCGCCGTCTATATGCTTCAGCATTTTGTTCATATCGAACAAGCAATGCCTGCTTCAGGGCTTCGTAATCTTCCTGATCCTTTTTTGGCAATTTCAAATAGACATCGTACGCAATTCCCCGCAAACCTTGCGATAACTTTAGACTCCACTTTTCCTTTTCTAGACCATAAGTAGTCGCTAATCTCTCATATCTGTCTAGATAAGCCTCGATTGCGTCAACTTTGTCCACAAATGGATCTAGATGAAAATTCAGGGCTCCATTTGAGGTGCTCTGCCTGGAGCTTTTGTCCAAATGAGGTGAACTACTACCATTGTGGTTGGCGGTTGCCTGAAGTTCAAGCTCTTTTAATCTTAGCCCATGGTCTCTCTCTGCTTGAACCCTTCTTTCCTCAGCCTCTCTCTCTGCTTGAACCATTCTTTCCTCAGCCTCTCTCTCTGCTTGAACCCTTCTTTCATCAGCCTCTCTCTCTGCTTGAACCCTTCTTTCCTCAGCCTCTCTCTCTGCTTGAACCCTTTTTTCCTCAGCCTCCAATTGCAATTTCTTATTCTCTTTCTCAGCTTCCGCTTGCCGTGCTAACTGCTTATCTTCTCTTTCTGTGAATTTATCGCATTCAGTCGTAACATACTGGATCAGAAGATCACCAGTCATCCCAAGCTCTTTCCCCACTTGCAGTGTTGCTGACCTGAACTTTACTAAATCTGCCATGGCAATGTTGTAATTTAGTTGCAACCAATACAAAGTAAAAAAAAAATTTTTACCAATATAATTAGTCACTTAATCAAATTAATTACTTAATTAATTAATTAATGACTGATTTCGCGTCACATGTACCACACCTTATTTTGTACTCAATGGTACTCAAAAATCTATTTCTTATCCTGCCCTACCAAAAATTTACTATCAAAAATTTCCCACTTGACAGCACTAAAAGGTAACAGCAGGCTCAGAATATACAGGAACAATCCCGGATGAGCCCCCAGTGTCGCGAGGGGTTTCTTAATTTATGAAGAATAAGACAACCAGGTGTATCAGGTGATACTAGGATAGTTGCCAGAGAAAAATCTGGTCTTAAAAGAAATACCCCATTCTCAGAAAAGAGCAATGGTGTATAGAGTTCATAGGTATAAAGTCAGGCTGTAAAGAATTTCTGGCCAAGATAGTAATATTCAGTACCAGAATTCTATGGTGCCCCTCTCAGAATTATACCTATGGGCTGTTATAGTATCTAGGGGATTTAATTAAATTCAAAGTAATTCAAAGCTGACATAAAGTAATAAAAACAGTGTACTACAATTTCTTAATTTTATTTATGTACAGTCATCTGTTTAGTTTTGTTTGTGTAAACCCAAACCCTAAAAATAAAAACACACTGATGATGTTGCATGTATCTACACCAAATAAAAGTCAGTCACTAAAATTAAAGTCTTTTCCTAGTTGTTAAGGCTCCCTTGTTATGAAAAGTCTTAGTGCAACTAATCCTCTGGAACCAATGTTAATGATGGTACTTGAATTTATCTTCAGTATTAGGGGAAGGGATATTGACAACTGTCATAATGACTTCACTGTTCTGATATCAATTGACTTCACAATATGTCTATGTTATGTAGCTTTTGAAAATGTCACACTGACTACACTGTTATTGAGATCACTTGAGTTCAAACTATTTCTATGTTATGTAGCTTCCAGACTAATTTACTCATCACTGTTTTCATCACTACTTATATAACCGGGTGTGGTACGCCAATGCTCTGCGAGTCAGTCTTGTCTAATAGGACTTAACTTCTTCGCTTCCGCCTTTTCCTTGAAGCCAGAATATAAGATGGAAAAGCCCAACACTGAGGGTCCCCACTCTTCCAACTGATGTAGGTGCAGGGTGCTTGTTTAAATCATACACCGCTAGTTACAACACCAATGTTCTTCTCTGCTACCAAGATGAGTGACAGGATACCTCTGACCTGAAATGTAGTAGGTCTTACATAGCATCTGGCTCTAAAATCCTCCTACCCAGATTGTAGATTAGTGAGGCAGTTCAGAATAAGTGATGATAACACAGGAAAGGTAGACTCAGTCAGTGACTGATAAGGGTGGATTTGAGCTGAAATGATAACTTGCCACCCCTATCGACACCTGGTATTAAAGTGCAAGATGTAGGTGTCTTCTCTGATTTAGAATGTTGCTGTGTGTGTTGCAGTAGAACAGTTCACAGGGTACACCACAGGCAACATGACGTGTAGAGTCATAGAAATGGTAACTTCGCTTTAGTTTTATACCATTTATTGCACGCCACAAAACAGTCATGATATTTATGTCATCATCAGCACAGTATAACGAATGCAGCATTCAAAATCATATTAACTGATAGTCATGTAGGATTCAATACTCCATAGTTGTATGGTAAACAGATATCATAAAGCTCTGGTTCGTGAAGCTTTATAAATAATATATATAACTTCTGCAACAGTGTCAGCTGCAGATCTTCAATGATCATAGACAATAATAATTATTCCCTTCCTGATGCTAGCAGATCAGATGTATACAATAAGTCCGTTTACTGTCTGCACGTGAATAGCATACATGGATTACAGGTCAGCTCGACCTTTATAACCTTCCTAAGTCTAACCATCTGACTTGGACGTGATCTCTGATATAACGAATCCTGGAACACAGACAATAGTCTTGTTGGTCTAGAGCGACCCATATATATATAACTAGTTCAGGTATAAAGATACCGGTGACTTAATCCTAGTCAAAGTACCTCTCCATTTTGAATCACACAGGCGAGCAAAAAGGCGACAAAATGACGAACTTCTAGATGATAGCATAAAGTTCGATACAAGAGGAATTACCTTATTTCGGAAAATCAACCATGAACATATGCCTCCAGGCAGGCTTGAATAATACTGGGAAATAGTCTAGTTAGCTAACTAACTCACAAAGACAATGTATTTCCCTCAGAAAATCACAAGACGCAGGTCGCGTCTGCTCGCTACTTAGACCATTTCTAAACTCTCCGAGCTGGGCGGAACAACAAACGAAAACCAAGTCGAGACATGCGCAGAGCGACAATCTCTGAGTCGCCGTTCACAATAAGACGATTCTAAGAACATTCGAGATAAAAGTCTTACACAGTCGCGCCTTTTATGGTCATGAACAGAAGCGTTAAGAAAGGTTTCAGGCATCTACATCAGTTGACTGATACTACCAAATAAGGAGATATGGTCACGCTTCGTTCAAGAAATTATAGACCGAACGTGTCTCTATACAAGAGAAGGCAAACTCCTAAAAAATTGTAGTCTCGATAACTCGGATTATGTCCCTTTGACTGTAAAAAACATAATACACACTTCAGTCAAAAAATGATCATACATACGAAAAATGATCATACAAAGGCTTTGAAAAAAGTAATTATTTGTGCGTAACATTACCGCACCCTCCCGGGAAAAAAAAATGAAACATTTTTTTTTTAAATCCTGGAGCCGGAAAAATCTAGGCTCCTAACGCACGTATGATGCGCGGATATATACCTAACAAATTAGCTCAACGCATGGAGCGACACTGAGATCATATCTCAGATCCTTAGAGAAAAAATGTATCTAAGTATACGCTTATATATTCCAGGAAGGTGCCACCAACACACGCCACAATGATGGCAACATCATAATGAAAATCAAATTATTCTCATACCAATATATGAAATTAAATATATTATTATGATATCATACAATGTGTTGTGCAAACAGCGGTGTAATATATTAATATACCGCACTATTTTATTACATTATATAAAGCAACAGTAATTAATAAGTAATACATGTGTTGATCTTCGTTGACATAAAACATTCAATAGAAGAAGATGTGGACATCATCCGCTCCCAATCTAGGACAGGACTTGATATCCTCAAAGTTCCACAATGGACACAATCTCGCATCTTCAATGATGTGCTGCGAAAATATCAATAACACAAATCTTAAAGACAACTGGTAAATCTCTTAATACAATAATGCAAATATATTATTTAAATGTGGCCGAGTGATCTTTTGGCCCGTATATCACTAACTAAGCCTTCTTAGATAATTACATGGTACAATGTTATAAATTCCAATCAAAAAAGTGAGAAAAAAAAATCTACTAACATGTCATTATAACATTGGACTGTATATCAGGAAATATATATATATGACAGAAGAATCATGTGGAATCGTGTGGGCATCTGGACAGAATGTCTGCCATTACATTATCCGAACCACGGATAGCTCGAACCGAGAAATGAAATGGTTGAAGAGCTATGGCATAACGAGTGGACCTCGAGCTCTTCAAGTTTTTGCTCTGAATAGCAGTAAGCGCTTTCTGGTCGGTTTCCACAATGAAATGTGCGCCTAGAAGAAATCTTTGTAACTTCAGAATAGACCATACCATAGCCAATAACTCACGGTCTAAAACCGAGTAATTCTTTTCTGCAGCATTTAATTTCCTAGAGATATACATCACCGGATGCAGAGTATCAGAATACTCCTGCATTAGTGCCGCCCCAATCCCAGTTGACGAGGCGTCACTTCGAAGAACAAAAGTCTTCTCAATAGTAGGTAACCTAAGAATAGGTGGAGATGAAAATAGGGCTTTAACCTGGTCCAATGAGGATTGACATTCTTTAGACCAGCGGATCAGATTAGGCGACCCTTTCTTCAATAAAGTAGAAAGCGGTGCCATAATGGAGGACAGATATCATAAAGCTCTGGTTCGTGAAGCTTTATAAATAATATATATAACTTCTGCAACAGTGTCAGCTGCAGATCTTCAATGATCATAGACAATAATAATTATTCCCTTCCTGATGCTAGCAGATCAGATGTATACAATAAGTCCGTTTACTGTCTGCACGTGAATAGCATACATGGATTACAGGTCAGCTCTACCTTTATAACCTTCCTAAGTCTAACCATCTGACTTGGACGTGATCTCTGATATAACGAATCCTGGAACACAGACAATAGTCTTGTTGGTCTAGAGCGACCCATATATATATATATAACTAGTTCAGGTATAAAGATACCGGTGACTTAATCCTAGTCAAAGTACCTCTCCATTTTGAATCACACAGGCGAGCAAAAAGGCGACAAAATGACGAACCTGTAGATGATAGCATAAAGTTCGAAACAAGAGGAATTACCTTATTTCGGAAAATCAACCATGAACATATGCCTCCAGGCAGGCTTGAATAATACTGGGAAATAGTCTAGTTAGCTAACTAACTCACAAAGACAATGTATTTCCCTCAGAAAATCACAAGACGCAGGTCGCGTCTGCTCGCTACTTAGACCATTTCTAAACTCTCCGAGCTGGGCGGAACAACAAACGAAAACCAAGTCGAGACATGCGCAGAGCGACAATCTCTGAGTCGCCGTTCACAATAAGACGATTCTAAGAACATTCGAGATAAAAGTCTTACACAGTCGCGCCTTTTATGGTCATGAACAGAAGCGTTAAGAAAGGTTTCAGGCATCTACATCAGTTGACTGATACTACCAAATAAGGAGATATGGTCACGCTTCGTTCAAGAAATTATAGACCGAACGTGTCTCTATACAAGGGAAGGCAAACTCCTAAAAAATTGTAGTCTCGATAACTCGGATTATGTCCCTTTGACTGTAAAAAACATAATACACACTTCAGTCAAAAAATGATCATACATACGAAAAATGATCATACAAAGGCTTTGAAAAAAGTAATTATTTGTGCGTAACAGTGACAAATAGGTTTATGCAATAATATAACAACATTACAACACATACTTTCCTAATATGTCCATAATTGACCTCACTAAAACTGCATAGGCCTTATGGGGAGTGTTGAGTGTCTAAATAAGTTTTATGCAATAATATAACACAGCATTACAACACACACACTTTCCCAATATGTCCAGGATTGACATCATCAACTGCATTGGCCTTACGGCGAGTGTTGAGTGTATAGGTCTACTCAAACAATACATTAATTTTACAATCTTTCCTGTTTTACTGGTTCCTGATAGTATTGTCTAGTCCAGCAATCAGAAAAGGCTTTAAAGGCTTCTAAAACTAACAACCTTCATTCCATCCGGCCTTAGTTTAAATGTCGAACATAATTTATACAGCACAAAGCAGCTTTCCTTCTATGAATCACACAATGAGATTTTACTCACACAATCACTTCCCTTAAACACTAGTAATTAATATTATACATATTATGACTTAATTCTCTTACCCACAATCTCAGATTCAACAGGCTTTTTATAAACCCATGCAGTCTGCTTCACTGGCAAATGGCGAAGGAGCTGGGGTAGAATCTGATTCTGTCCTCTGACGAATTTGGTTCTGGCGGTTCAAGAGAAATATTCCAGATTTGTTTCCCTTTTTATTACAGGTCGCGGGCGAACGGAAGACAAGCGATTCCATTGGCTGGCTGGGTCAGTTTATGTTTACCGAAATTTCAGTAAAACCACCACTTTTTGCCCGATCTGTCGATCTGACAAAACTCAGATAATTTATTCTTCCGGTGTTTCCCAACCGATTCCTTCCATCCAGGTCTTGTTTAAACCGGCCAATTGGGCGCTACCATTTAAACACACTAACCTATTTCTGCCTCCCTTGTAGCCTTTGCAATCACAGTTGAAACCGGGGAAACCAGCCTGCGCTCTAAGTTATTACTGCATGTAATCACTCATAACTCCTGTGTCCATGCTTCTACAACTTAAATCCATGTATCTAATGAAAGTTTAAGATTCCTGGTATTTCACTGTGCTCACTGTTCCGAGGGACATACCTTATCTTTTGACCTGAAGTCACAAATACATATTCAAGTTAACACAGATTCCATCCAGCTATCCTGCAGCCTACGGTTCCCGAGACCGGTTTACAGCTCGTGCAGCGATTGGTCGAAAACATTTGTTGACATATTTCGATATAGGTAGGCAAGGTAGGCTCTCGTTAATTGCCCTTAGATATTGGTTCAGGACTACGCTACAATATTGTTAATGAGAATCGACGTCATTGCACTCCGGGCAAACCCAAAAGGGCTCAGTCTCCCTCAGAAAATACCGAAGGGTATCAATACTAATTGTTCCTTTTCTACACTGGATGTATATATGGCGGATGCGTCCTCATACCTCCATCCCTGCTGATCTTACGTTTGATGCCGAATTCCAGCAATCTTAGCCTTGAAGATTCATCGATTGCAGTGTCATTTTCTAATAGACGAGTATTTCTTCCTTAGCCATGGCCAATGCAGCTTTTATGGGTGCTCTTGAAGCTAGTCTGTCAGCTCATTCATTGTCACGTACCCCGGCATGACCAGGACAGTAGATCCATATCAGTTCTTGAAGATTCGATGCTTCTATGGAGATTCTCCATTCACGTCGAAGCCAACCATTTTTGACCCTTCAAAGCATGGATTGTAAATCTGTACAATAACTGCCTTTATTAATAAAGTCTCAGACAGCCATCTTAAGGCAACAGTAACTGCCTCTATCTCCATTCTCATGCAGGAGGTTGTTATCGTGTAAGCCCCGCTATGTTCGGCGACGATTCTGCCCTTTACACTAGCAGAGAAGCCCCACCCTGATTTATTACCACAAATTACAGACCCATCAGTGTACACAATGGCATCATCATCCCATACATTATCATTTATAAGCTGATCAATTTCCAGCCCTGCTCTCCCATTGGCCCAGGAAAAAAACCAAATATTTTACGAAAATCTCAACAGTGAACTTTGGTGTGCCAAGCTGGCATACCTGGCAGAAACATTTGGACGCCTAAACAACGTGAATACCAGCTTGCAAGGACGAAATGAAAACATCTTTACATTTACTGATAAGCTATTGTTATTAAAAAGAAATGAATTAAAAATATAATGGTACTTAAAAAGCATTTTGTTAAATAAAGCTAAGGAGGGTATTAATATTTTTCCACTGGTATCCAAAAACAATATAATAAACATTGCTACCCTCATAATGGAGAATTTGGAAATATTGGAGCAAAATATCCAATATTACTTTCCATCGTTGACTACAGAGAGATTAAACTGGGTAAGAAATCCATTTTTGCCTGTTTCATCTAACTTGGATTTTACAATAATAGAAGAAGAACAGTTAGCATCTGACCACAAACTGAGGAAAGAACAAGCAGGATTTAGAAAGAACAGAAGATGTGTAGATCATATATTTACCCTCAGGAACATTATAGAGCAGTGCTCAGAATGGCAAAGACAGCTGTACATTAATGTCGTTGATTTTGAAAAGGCTTTTGACAGCATACATAGGGACAGTTTATGGAAAATACTGAGGGCTTATGGAATTCCAAGCTGCATAGTGTCAATAAAAAAAGCCTCAATGCCAACTGTACGTCGGGCGTTGGGCAGAGCAAGCAAGAAGACACACATACCATCATAGCTGGCAGACGCTGGAGCTGGGTTGGCCATGTACTCAGAAGAGACCCCGATGCCATCACAAGAACAGCTATGCTATGGACCCCTGAAGGAAAACGAAAGAGAGGCCGACCAAAAACAATTTGGCGGAGGACTGTGGAGGCTGAGATGCAAAGAATGAACCAGAGTTGGGGCACTGTACGAAGGATGGCCACCGACCAAGCAAAGTGGAATCAATTTGTTGTTGCCCTAAAAGACGCCACCAGGCGTAATGGCCATTGACTGCTTTGACGGTCGGCGGCTAAGGATCAAAGAAGAAGAAGTTAGCATCTATGTCAACTGATCGCAGTCTTAAAATGAAATATACTGAGATACACCTGGACGCATTCTTGATTTCTGTTAAAGACGCGTATTCTGTTATTGTAAAACTAACTTTAATTATTGTAATGCAGTTGTCTCCGTCGTATTTATGTCAGTTGGGATTGTCAACACTTACAAGCACTGAATATTTAAAGAAAAAGTGTTGAAAATGAAATAAAAGCTTGCTTAACTCAAATGCACTAAAATATCCAAGAAATTACTCAAAAGCATCAAGCCCAAGTATCGCATTAGAACAATCTAGTTTTGTATGAAAAACTGTTCTTTTTTGTTGTTGTTTTTGTCAAAGATATGTTCTAATTATGTTAAACAATTTAAAGAAAATCATATTTACAGTTGTCTTTTTTCTAATACACCCATAAGTTAGTGTATTTAACTAACTATATATCACTAATATTTTATTCAGGTGCGGGGCCAGATAGGTGTGACTCAAAGTTTGAGAAAATTGAAAAGTGTGCTGTGAATACAATCTTAAAATATCCCTTAATGACCGAGGACTAGTTTGGAACCAGTCCAGGAGGAAGACCGACGATAGAACATTATGGCGTTATCTCTGGCAAACCTCTACACACCATGGTAGAAGAGGAACGACTAAGTAAGTAAGTAAGGTTTTCTTTCACTTCCCGCCGCGCCTTTTTTAAGTGTTTCTCCTTGGCTTCATAGCCAGTGCGTCTAGATAAGTTTGACTACATCGAAGGAAGGTAAAATATAATGTATAGGAGTGAAATGACTGCAGGAGAAATAATGATATCATCAATACATGAAGCAGAAATAACACGCTGTAATTCTAACTCGTCATGTTGTTAGGTGTTACTGGAAAATGTACTACAATTTCTGTATATTTTGCCATTATTGAGTTAGGGTAGATAACTTCTTATACTTCAAGGGATACAATTTAATTAATAAACTTTTAAAATTTTTTTAAAATCTTTTCCTTTTCCTTTTAAATATATCTAATTATCCTTCTGAATTTTATGATATCAATAAATGTAAATTAATTTTTTTAGTTCAACTGCGACTTGCTATAATATTTTAGTTTTTCAATTGCAGCATTTAATAAACAGATTAAGTAAATGCACTTAATACAGAATTTGAAGAGCTGACTCTAAATAGTGCGGTACCCTTTCAATGTTAATCCAAAGCCCATATGGACGCGCACCGTTGTCCAAAACACTAGGAGCATTTCATACTCCAATTTAATCTCAATTTAATCTAAGAATATAGATAGAATAATTCTTCGGCACAAAAATGATCTCTTCATCAATCTCTGGAACATACTTTATTACAAAACATCCCAGACAACGGACCTACGAGCACAGCTCTTTCAACTGCGGACTTACATACACATTACACTGGAAGAAACATAGCAGTGACAGATTAGAGCAAGCTCAAGGAAGTTTCTGTTTGAATGTACAAGTACTTTATTTACGTGTTTTTGTAACTTGTACGAGAGCCTCCAAATACCAAGAGATGTTTAAACCGTCAGATATTAACTTTATTACTTCACAGATGTTGTGTTGTTCTAACATGAATAAGTTGATTTCTCGACTTACGTAATGGAGATTGTGGCCAACATTATAAAACCGGGAAGACCCTTTATTATCGTGTCAGTCTCATACAAGCTGATAATCTTATTAGGTTACGTACATTTGTCACAGGTGTGTATGTTTGGCTCGTGAGTTTTATATTTAGTGGTAGTAATGATCATGGTGGGTAATGTCTGAGGATTCTTTCTCAGATGACATGTTATTTGATTATCCTGAATATTGTGAAGTGACCCCAACATCAACATACCCAAGGCAGGAACTTGAATACAACCAAATAGAGATAATGCACTGGAAGACATTGTCTACAAAAGGTTCTCAAGCTTTAATTGATTCTATCCTTAGAATCTTATAAGTTTTCTTGTAGTAATTCTGCTGACGTTGATAAGTCAAACAAGGCAATGTTATCAATTTCAAAAGTAGTTACATCTTAGGCTCCATCCATTTACATTGGTCGTAGTCTTTTGAATATTTACTTCGACCAGTTCGTATCAAGATTCTTAGCTTCAATTTCTTAACGAAAAGTAGGCTCACCTTATAATTCGTTCAATTTTATAGAATTCGCCCAATAAGTTCCATCATGTCTAGAATCTGTCCATTATCAGCTGTCCACTACCATCTTGGATTCAATGTCTTCTCTCTTGTTCTTCTTATTGCTCCATTTTATTTACGTCACTTGTCTCCATTGGTTTTTTTTTTTTGTCTAATCTCTAACTAAACCGCTAGGTGTGAGCCTTGAGAGTACAATCCTTATTCAATTACCCATACTCTTCCTAATCTCTCGATTTTGCGTCATGCTGTGACATATTCACCCCTTGACTCTTCAGAGAAAATGTGGCTTATAGCAATATTTTCAATAGTCTTCTTCTTTCTTGAAGAAAAAAAAACATGGAACCTAAACAACAATATAATTATACAGCTCCCCTTTCCCATAGAAATTAGAACTACTAACCATTGATGCTAAAGAATGCCTTCAAACATACAAATAACAAGTCATCAACACTTTAAACAAATTTGAATTTAAAAAATACGACATATAACCCCTTTTCTTATCATCTTCCACTCGCTATCACCTAAACAAGTTCAGCCCTCGACTGACACTCGTCTATGCCCGTACTCATTGTACTCATAGGATATCCTTAAGCCTCCCCTTACATTTTTTCCTGAGCCTCGCTATATCCTCTCGTGCTCTTCCGGAGTCTCCCTTTTAATTTTAATTTACCATGATCTCTCTCAAGACCAAACCTCACCATCTCATACTCAACCTTAGGTCACCTTAGGTCCATAGTCAACTCTTATCTTCCTCTGCTCCGTAATTTATTCTTTTCCCTCTCTGGAATTATCCCCTTTATTTTATCTTCTATGTTGCCGTAGAGGACTAACTTCTCGCAGTCTTCTCAGACCTTGGCAGCCGCCGTAACATCTCTAAGCTCCACGCTTCCTATTAATCTCGTTCCTACTCTGGAACTATCTCTCCTAATTCCTATCTGCTTTATGTCTGCCAATTTCCCCATGGCCTCTCCAAAATTCAAGTAATTCCGCCGTTTTCTTTATAGTTTCTCAATATACCTTATTTTCTCTATTATCTTACAACTCTTAGGTTCGTCACTTATCTGTGACTTCTCAATTTTCTCATCCTTATTATCTTAACCATTCTCTTGGGTTCGCCATCTCCCCATGGCCCCTCAATTCTCGCAATCTGAACTCTCATCTATCTCAACTCTTAATTTTGCCATCGCCCCATGGCCCCTCAATTCTCGCCATCTGAACTCTCATCTATCTCAACTCTTAATTTAGCCATCTCCCCATAGCCCCTCAATTCTCGCCATCTGAACTCTCATCTATCTCAACTTTTAATTTTGCCATCTCCCATGGCCCCCTCAATTCTCGCCATCTGAACTCTCATCTATCTCAACTCTTAATTTCGCCATCTCCCCATAGCCCCTCAATTCTCGCCATCTGAACTCTCATCTATCTCAACTCTTAATTTTGCCATCTCCCATGGCCCCCTCAATTCTCGCCATCTCAACTCCCATCTATCTCAACTCTTAATTTCGCCATCTCCCCATGGCCCCTCAATTCTCGCAATCTCAACTCTCATCTATCTCAACTCTTAATTTTGCCATCTCCCCATGGCCCCTCAATTCTCGCCATCTGAACTCTCATCTATCTCAACTCTTAATTTCGCCATCTCCCCATGGCCCCTCAATTCTCGCCATCTGAACTCTCATCTATCTCAACGCTTAATTTAGCCATCTCCCCAAGGCCCTCAATTCTCGCCATCTGAACTCTCATCTATCTCAACTCTTAATTTTGCCATCTCCCATGGCCTCCTCAATTCTCGCCATCTGAACTCTCATGTATCTCAACTCTTAATTTTGCCATCTCCCCATGGCCGCTCAATTCTCGCCATCTTAACTCTCATCTATCTCAACTCTTAATTTCGCCATCTCCCCATGGCCCATCAATTCTCGCCATCTGAACTCTCATCTATCTCAACTCTTAATTTCCCCATCTCCCATGTTTCTCTCCAGTTTCTCCATTATTCCTGCCGTCTTCCTACAGCTTCCCAATGTCTTCATTCTCTGTTAACTCAAAAATATTGTTCTCACCATCTCTTATGGCTTCTCATATTTCTTGTCTTCTTTTCTCACATAATATCCTCGTCGTATTTGATGGCCTCCAATCCCAACTTATTCTTTATTCCATCTCTTGTGACACTTCCGAGTCCTCTCCTATATAATATCCTTGCCATTATACCATGGTCTTTCTTCTTCTTCTTTTATCCTTAGCCGCCGACCGTCAAAGCAGTCAGTGGCCATCACGCCTAGTGGCGTCCATGGTCTTTAATCTACCTTTATTTATTTATTATTTCCAACATTTTCATCATCCCTGTCTCTTTACTTGTAAACGTCTCTAACGCTATATGTTGATCCATACTTATGTTTGCTTCCTCCCTCATTTCTCTTCTATTTTGCACTTCGTCGCCCGTCTGTCTTGGCCGCTCTACTCTTCTTACTTCAGCAATACTTAACTGCTTTTTCTCAGCCTCTATATCTCTTCTCGAATCTTCCGAATTGGTCTTATCCTCTCCAATCCTTATTTCTTCGACCGTTTGCCTCACTTTTCCTCTGTGGCTAAACTCTTCATTTCTCGTGTTGTCTGAGTTCCTCTCAGGTTTTCTATTCTTCGAATCGTCGCTGCTTCGACCTTTAGTTGTGCTTCTAACATCCTTATCTCTTCTCTTTGCCCTCTCATCGCTAACCGATCTGTATCTCTATCGATCTTTAGAAGTTTCTTCTCCACTTCTACTACTACATCTATTTATCTCACTCTATCAACTCTTGAATCGGCCCTCATTTCTATATGTCCTGCCGTCCGTTCCAGATCTCTTAACTTCTTCCTCTTTATTCTTCCTCCCTTCTAAACTCGCAACCTTCTTATCGGCATAGGCGTAAGGTACCGTTAACTTTTCTTCCATATCTCTTCTATCTTCCCCTTCGTCAATCTTCTTATTATTTTGTTTCTTTCCCATTCCTTAAATTTTCTATCGATGTAGGCATAAACCGCAGTCCGTTCCTCCTTATTTCTTTCCTTTGTAAAATTTTTGATCTCTCTCTCCTTCATCTCAATTGGCGCAATTTCTCTCAATCTGGCAAGACGCCTCACGTATTCAGATGAATCGTCCGACGATACATAAGACTTGTTATTATCCCCTCTTATACCTTTAACAACCAACACTTCCTGTATCTCTGAAGTCTTTTCTGTCTGATTCACTAAGTTCTGAGGATCTCCCTGTAGTTTCTGGTTTACTGTAATCCTCTCCAGTTCCGTGTCCTTATTCTTCTCTTCCCTATCCGTCAGAAATCTCCTCTTATACTCGCTCAGCGGTATCTCGTCTTCGGTCTCCCAATCATCCGTCAGAAATCTCCTCTTATACTCGTTCAGCGGTATCTCGTCTTCGCTCTCCCAATCATCCTTCAGAAATCTCCTCTTATATTCCATCAATAGAATATCATCTTCACTCTCCCAATTATCTTCCTCATCTGCTAGTCCCTCCCTCTCTCTCCTCTGAATTCTCCCTATCCTGTGTTTTATCAAGTACATCTAGTACTCTGCCTCTATTCTCCTCTTCCTTTTCAACATTCTTATCCATAATCGTAATTGATTTACGTCTTCTCCCATCACTTTTCCTATCGCTACTTTTGTTCCCCATATTTTCCTTTACAGTTTTTAATTCTGATTTTACATTTGTCCTACCAGTTTCAATTCTTACTCTATCGACATCTGTGTCCGAATAGTTCGTTATACTTATCTCGTTTTCTCCATCAGTTTCCTTATCACTGATTCCTGGTGATGATACCAACGTAGTTCTTCTCCTTAGTTTAGTTCTTTTCTCTGCGTTGTCGTGAAATATTCTAATCCACATATATAAATTATCAGGTAAATATAAAGCCTAACAAATAAATTCTAATAAAGAAAAGAGGAATGGTAAAGAACAGTGCTGTCACAATGACAGTACTCGAAATCCCCTTTATTTTATGCTTCGTCTGCAAATTGTAGCGTTTCCACAACACATTAAAACGGGTATTGCATTTCTAAGAAAAACATTGAGAGGCACACTGCGTAATGACCTAAATTAATCCTAACATTAATTATACTACGTTACCAAAACGAACGAACAGATGGACTCAAAAAGGATAGAGAGAAGGGAGAGGCATAAAGCCGAACACGTGCAACACTAAACACGCGTCGCGCGATACACAATTGCTGCCATCACGCGTGTAAGGCCACATGCACTAACTTTATTTCAAATCGACAGTGATAAAATTCACTACCCTTCCCAGAGTTAGGTTTTAAAAAACCTGGAAAACGCTTATTAGAAAAGATGACATTAGATGGGTTTACGTTTGAAAACATTACAGTACCCAGACAGCACATCTTCGAAACAGGAGGTAGAAGAAATTGCATATTTTGAACGCAGCCACGTAGCTCTTTTAAATTTGTATATTTGGGTTCCTTAGGGCTTGCTGACAAAGAATATGTTAAGGTGTTTTGCAAATAGTCTAGGAATTAACAAGTTATAGCCAAAATAAAATGATGGTGCTGTCAGACAACACCCAAAATCAGAATCGCTCAGTGGTAGATTTTTTTAAACCACCATTGTACGGGAAATGGGCCACAAGTTACATTTGAACTGATTGGCTGGAATGATATGTAAGGCTACACACGATTAGTCGGACTATAAATGCTATCCTTGGTTGTTAGGGGAGACGTAGGAAGGTAAAATTTTTTCAAACACTTGTCGAAACGTGGCTCCATTGGCCAGACTCGCTGATATAATCACTTAGGAGCGTTAGTTCGAGACCACTAGTTCAAATAAGCTTGATAAAGCAACAGTGCGTTGAAGCCAGCTCATATTTTTGCTAAATAAAAGCCTGGAACATAAGCAGATGGGAATTTGTGCCAGTATTTGTGCCAGAATTCATTGCTAGTCAACGTATCTGTGTATTTCCATGAATTGTGGTAAGCTTGAAACATTCAGTATCTTTTAATGAAAATTGAATGTAAATTGTTAATTTATGCCTATATATATGTGTAGTTCAGTAGCAAACATGATGTAAAGCCTATAATGCTCCAGCCTGAACAGAAGGTGTCGGAGGAAAGTAAAACGGCATGGAATGGCCAAACAGTACACTGACACCTAGATTATTGATTAGACAGAAATAATGCTGGAATTGCAGAGGCGTAGTAACCATTAGGGAGGGAAATACTGGTATAAAGTATTTCAGATGAAGCTGACAGTTGGCCTAACGCTCTGAACTCAATGTTTGTGATGTATTGTGCTCAGTGTAAAAAGAGAGTATAAATTAGTTATGAAGTAGAAGGTACATCCTTCTTGTTTTCAGGGACCGTGGTCTTGATGTTATTGAGCAGCACCTGGTCAGAGCTTTGCTGAATCCAGAGTCGGACAGCATACTCCTTGGTCCATTTAGCTATCAGTGAGGTGTCTCCAGAGCCCAGGGGAGAAATCGAGCAGAGGAGTCTTTTCCTGCCGCCATCACGCAAGATAAGCTGATGTGGCCAGCTGAGCTCAACATTATGTACCCCATCTTAAAATGACATTGTAAAAATAACATTAAGAGGGGAATTTAATTGTTTTAATATCAGGAACTGAGAACATCTCCAATACTAGTTCCAATAAAGACAAACTATTGAAGTCATGATGACAAATACCAACAGAGCTTGAACAAAACAAAACCAGTATTACCTCATATTACTACTACACAACTGACACACATAGGATACTTTTAATAATATATGTCACTACAATATTCATATTGATAAATTCTGTACATATAACTTGTAATTAAAATTGATTGTGATTCCTGGTTCCCTTTGTATTTGAATCAGGACACATATTCATTCATGACAGCAATGAATACATATTGTTATTTGAAAAGTTATCAGTGACTCCTTTAAGATATCCTCATAGAGTGTTTTATGTATGTGAGTGTCACAGTGTTGTCAAGTGTAGTGGAATAAATTAAATTGTTTATCTGTCTGTTGTTGTTTTGACTTACACTTCATCATACACATACCCTAGACATATAACGTAGTCATCACACTATTCCAGAATAATTCTGACTGAGGTATACATATGTGGCAGCAAGTAAGGTTATATATAATACACTACTCTTATTAGATATATATACCTTCACAGCTGATCTCAGTCAGTACACTAAGTCCCCTATAAATATTTATAACATCCCACTTCACCACATATATTGGGGTCTCGCTCTTGGGATTTTGAATCTTTACCTATTAAAAATATTGGGGGTAATTCACTTCAGGGAATATAAGAATTAAAAGGTATCCTTGGGTGGAATTAAATAAGGTTGAGCTCTCGGTGCCTGTGTTGTCCATTAGATATATATTTAGAGATTGAATTGTTGGTTAGACATTGTATAAATTTACCTGATAGACAATGGCGGACCTGGCCAAATTTCGATCTGCTGCTGTTCAGACTGCAAAAGAGTTAGGATTAGATGGGCAAGTTATGGTTGCCTATGTCACTACGGAATGTGACAAATTTATTGAACGCGAAGAAAGAAGGTTTGAAGCCGAAAGAAAGTTAGAGGCTGAAAGGGAAATTAAGAAGTTACAATTTGAGGCTGAGGCTGAGACTAAGAGGTTGCAGATTGAGGCTGAGGCTAAGAAATTGGAGGCAGAAAGAGAAGACAAAAGATTGACTGCAGAAAGGGAAGAGAAGAAATTAACTGCAGAATTGGAAGCAGAAGAAAGAAGATTGACTGCAGAAAGGGAAGAGAAGAAATTAGCTGCAGAAAGAGAAGACAAGAAATTAGCTGCAGAAAGGGAAGCAGAAGATAAAAGATTACAAAGGGAACATGAGTTACGACTTAGGGAGTTTGAGTTTCAGGGCCATGCTCCTGAAAATGGTGCCAGTCCCTTTGCCTCTGATGCCACTGCTAGCCAAGATGCCTCAACCTCAGCTATGAATTTTCATTTAGATCATTTTGTTGAGAAAGACGATGATATAGAGAGCTACCTAAATAGGTATGAACTATTAGCTACCACGTATGGGTTAGAGAGAGAGAGGTGGAGCTTAAAGTTATCTCAAGGACTTCGTGGGGCAGCTTATGAAGTTTTTGCAAAAATGAGCAGAGGTGATCAGGAAAATTATGACATGCTAAAGCAGGCTCTTTTGTTAAGGTACGAAAAGAATGCAGAATTTTATAGGAAAAAATTTAGGAATGCTAAACTACTGTCAGGTGAAACCTATCACCAGTTCTCTGCACGAATAGAGACATACTTGGAGAAATGGACTTCTCTGGGGAAAACCCAAGATCTTAAGGAAATGGTCCTTATAGAGCAACTAAGAGAGTCCATGGCTCCAGACCTGAGAAAGTTTCTCATGGAACAAGGTGCAGAGAGGCTGGGTGAGTTGCTAAATGTTGCTGAAAGGTATCAAGCAGCTCAAGCAGAGGTAACAGGTAATAAAAAGAAACAAGTGGATAACTTTAGGGCACCACAGAACTTTAATAAATTTGATCCTAGGGATCAAAACAAAGGTAAGCACCAATTTGATAGGCCACGGTATGAAAATAAAAATAAATTCCCACAATTCGATGAAAGGAAATATGATGAAAGAAAATCTTTCAACCAAGGAAAAAGGTGGTGTAAGAATTGTCAGATGGACAATCATGACACTGACCGTTGCAGAAGGAAACCTGTGTATATGGCAACCCTTCAGGTCAGGTCGACCTCAAGACAGGAGGAGGATATTATGTTGGATACCACTCCAGAAGAGATGAGGAAGGCACAGGCTGGGGATAAAACACTCAAGCCTTGTTTCAGAAAATTGTCAACTTGTCATACAACTCCAGGCAAGGGAGATTTTTACATGAAAAACAAGATGATGTATAGGAAGACTGGAGCTAGATCCAAAGGTCAGGGACAGCTGGTACTTCCTAAAAGATATAGGGCAGACTTAATAAGGAGCCTACATGTGAAACCAGATGGGGACCATGAGAAGATAGGTACCATCATTCAAAAGGTGGCTCACAATTATTATTGGCCCAAAGCAAGATGGGACATTGAGAATTTTGTAGAAAGGTGTAGCATAGCACATGAGGGAACACCCACAAGTGGGAACATTGATCAGGACCTGGACACGCCACGGGGCAAAATTAGGCCTGATAATAAAAAGAAATATAGATTTGATAAAGTGGACCAAATGGAATGGGAAGCCCCTTTTCACGGACAAGCTTCACTTAACTGTTTTACAATGGCCACTATGCGGAGAGTGCAAAAAGATGTCTTACCCCAGGATAAGCCGACAATCCCTCAATCGGACTTAGACAAACTGGAGGAAGAGGATGTAGAGAGGAAATCTCTCATCAAGAATTTTAAGTGGGGAGAAAGCCCCAAAAGAAAAATTGGTAGCGGTCGTTTTGTGAATGATAATTCTGGGAGGAAAAATCATCACTATAGAGCTTCGAGTGGAAGAGACCATACCGGTGCATGGACAAATAGGTCCACAAAATTAAAGGTCCATATGTAGCTTTGTTAAGAACGTGGACTGATGAAAAGGCAGAGGAAAACATTACATCTTCATACCAATATGTGAATGAGCTGACCACTCGTTTAAAAACTGGCTGGAAACTTGCCAATGAAAATTTGAAACAAGCCAGGAAGAAACATGCTGCCTATTATAACAGGAAGGCGAAAGACAGAAATTTGGCTGTGGGAGAGAAAGTACTGCTTCTTTTGCCCGGGAGTCAGAATAAGTTACAAATTGGATGGCAGGGTCCATATACAGTTCTAGAGAAGGTGTCTAGAACAAATTATAAGATAGATAAGAAGGGGAAAGAAAAAATCTATCATGTGAATCTCCTGAAGAAATATTTGGAAAGAGAACATCAGGAAGAGACACACTTGTTGACCTTGTCCATCGCCATGGAGATGAAAAAGGAACCACTTTCATCATTTGAATATCCATTACACCCCTGTGAGACAGCAGCACAGGTGAAAATCAGTACACATTTAACGAAAACTCAGAAAGAGAGAGTGCAACAGGTTCTAAATAATCATGCAGAGGTGTTAACAGACCGACCAGGGCATACAAACCTATTGGAATATGATATGAAACTGATAGACCCCACACCTGTCTGTATGAAACCATATTCGATTCCGTTTGCTAAGGAGAAAGCTTTGAAGGAAGAGATAGACTATCTATTGAAGGAAGGAATTATTTCGCACAGTGAATCTTCGTATAGTTCCGGTGTTGTACTCTTAAGGACGCCCTCTGGAGAACATAGACTCTGTATAGATTACAGGAGACTGAATGCTATTACAGAAGGACAGGTGGATCCATTGCCGGATACAAATCAGCTGTTTGCCAGACTAAATAAAGCTAAATATTTCTCAAAAGTGGATCTGAGTAAAGGATACTATCAGATTCCAGTAAAGCCTGAGGTTAGACCATACCTAGCTTTTAGTACCTCAGAAGGACACTATGAGTTTAATAGATTGCCATTTGGATTGAAGAATGCGCCTAGTGTCTTCTCTAGAATGATGAGAAAATTGTTGGATTTAAACATTTCGGAGGAACGTAATGAATCCCTGAGTTGCCTCTTTGATTGAGGATATTCCGAATGTTTCATACAGGATAATAAGAAGATTATGGGATCCACTACGAAAACTCTGCTATCACCAGGTATATGTTATCTCCTCATAACGTACATTTTGAGGGAAATATAATGTTCTCTGGACATGTCATTGCGCAGACTCAGAGAAGAGAAATGGTGAATACGGGTTGCGAAGCAGCATTAAGACAAGCACTCACACTTGCGGCTGTTCAGTAACATAACCGAAATATATTATTGGTTGTAGAAGTCTGAGGCAGATTTCAAGAGTAGTGCCTACTCTGAATGGACCCAACTACATAAAACCATGATAGCACCACAGCAGAGTAAAGTCAAGTTGACTTACATTTATCTATGTGTATATAGAATAAAGGACTGACATGGAATGTCTGTTTTAAGAGGGGAGGTGTCGTGAAATATTCTAATCCACATATATAAATTATCAGGTAAATATAAAGCCTAACAAATAAATTCTAATAAAGAAAAGAGGAATGGTAAAGAACAGTGCTGTCACAATGACAGTACTCGAAATCCCCTTTATTTTATGCTTCGTCTGCAAATTGTAGCGTTTCCACAACACATTAAAACGGGTATTGCATTTCTAAGAAAAACATTGAGAGGCACACTGCGTAATGACCTAAATTAATCCTAACATTAATTATACTACGTTACCAAAACGAACGAACAGATGGACTCAAAAAGGATAGAGAGAAGGGAGAGGCATAAAGCCGAACACGTGCAACACTAAACACGCGTCGCGCGATACACAATTGCTGCCATCACGCGTGTAAGGCCACATGCACTAACTTTATTTCAAATCGACAGTGATAAAATTCACTACCCTTCCCAGAGTTAGGTTTTAAAAAAACCTGGAAAACGCTTATTAGAAAAGATGACATTAGATGGGTTTACGTTTGAAAACATTACAGTACCCAGACAGCACATCTTCGAAACAGGAGGTAGAAGAAATTGCATATTTTGAACGCAGCCACGTAGCTCTTTTAAATTTGTATATTTGGGTTCCTTAGGGCTTGCTGACAAAGAATATGTTAAGTGTTATGCAAATAGTCTAGGAATTAACAAGTTATAGCCAAAATAAAATGATGGTGCTGTCAGACAACACCCAAAATCAGAATCGCTCAGTGGTAGATTTTTTAAACCACCATTGTACGGGAAATGGGCCACAAGTTACATTTGAACTGATTGGCTGGAATGATATGTAAGGCTAAACACGATTAGTCGGACTATAAATGCTATCCTTGGTTGTTAGGGGAGACGTAGGAAGGTAAAATTTTTTCAAACACTTGTCGAAACGTGGCTTCATTGGCCAGACTCGCTGATATAATCACTTAGGAGCGTTAGTTCGAGACCACTAGTTCAAATAAGCTTGATAAAGCAACAGTGCGTTGAAGCCAGCTCATATTTTTGCTAAATAAAAGCCTGGAACATAAGCAGATGGGAATTTGTGCCAGTATTTGTGCCAGAATTCATTGCTAGTCAACGTATCTGTGTATTTCCATGAATTGTGGTAAGCTTGATATATTCAATATCTTTTAATGAAAATTGAATTAAATTGTTAATTTATGCCTATATATATGTGTAGTTCAGTAGCAAACATGATGTAAAGCCTATAATGCTCCAGCCTGAACAGAAGGTGTCGGAGGAAAGTAAAAGGGCATGGAATGGCCAAACAGTACACTGACACCTAGATTATTGATTAGACAGAAATAATGCTGGAATTGCAGAGGCGTAGTAACCATTAGGGAGGGAAATACTGGTATAAAGTATTTCAGATGAAGCTGACAGTTGGCCTAACGCTCTGAACTCAATGTTTGTGATGTATTGTGCTCAGTGTAGAACTAGAGTATCAATTAGTTATGAAGTAGAAGGTACATCCTTCTTGTTTTCAGGGACCGTGGTCTTAACGTTATTGAGCAGCACCTGGTCAGAGCTTTGCTGAATCCAGAGTCGGACAGCATACTCCTTGGTCCATTTAGCTATCAGTGAGGGGTCTCCAGAGCCCAGGGGAGAAATCGAGCAGAGGAGTCTTTTCCTGCCGCCATCACGCAAGATAAGCTGATGTGGCCAGCTGAGCTCAACATTATGTACCCCATCTTAAAATGACCTTGTAAAAATAACATTAAGAGGGGAATTTAATTGTTTTAATATCAGGAACTGAGAACATCTCCAATACTAGTTCCAATAAAGACAAACTATTGAAGTCATGATGACAAATACCAACAGAGCTTGAACAAAACAAAACCAGTATTACCTCATATTACTACTACACAACTGACACACATAGGATACTTTTAATAACATATGTCACTACAAGATTCATATTAATAAATTCTGTACATATAACTTGTAATTAAAATTGATTGTGATTCCTGGTTCCATTTGTATTTGAATCAGGACACATATTCATTCATGACAGCACTGAATACATATTGTTATTTGAAAAGTTATCAGTGACTCCTTTAAGATATCCTCATAGAGTGTTTTATGTATGTGAGTGTCACAGTGTTGTCAAGTGTAGTGGAATAAATTAAATTGGTTATCTGTCTGTTGTTGTTATGACTTACACTTCATCCTACACATACCCTAGACATATAACGTAGTCATCACACTATTCCAGAATAATTCTGACTGAGGTATACATATGTGGCAGCAAGTAAGGTTATATATAATACACTACTCTTATTAGATATATATACCTTCACAGCTGATCTCAGTCAGTACACTAAGTCCCCTATAAATATTTATAACATCCCACTTCACTACATGCGTTATGTTTACATCTTGTGTTATTTTGTTTATTAATAAGTTCAGACACTAAGTCCTGCCCTTCTGTCTGAGTTGCAACAGTGTTTGTTTTCTTTTCTACCCTAATCTTATTAGCATCAAGCTTTCCCTTCAAGTTCAACTTTGGTCTCTCTCTTATACAATTGATCTCCGCTCCATTATTAATCTTACTGTTCGTTGTTCCTTCCGTTTTGCACACTTGTATCTTGGCACAGTGTCCATTTTCTGTCCACACATTTAAATCATTTGCTTCGAAAAACCTTCCACCCTTTATCTCTTGAAGAAAATTTCGTACCGCTATTCTATTTCGTCTCTTATTTAAATGTTCCCAGTGCCTAGGTGCTTCCAAAACGTTGCACACTCTGCCCTTGTAAATAATTCTAGGTCCGTTATCTTCCCTCGGCGATCTACGTTTACAAAAATCGTTTCCTCTAACATTCCTTTTTCTATTCCATCGTCTGTTCATAAGCCTGGGTCTATTTCCACGATCTCTTCAATAGATATCCGTGTAGAATATATCATGGTTCCTCCATCTATTTAAACGATTCCATGTTCGATTTACCCGGTATTCCCTTCCTCTATCATGTTGTCGACTTAAATCAATCTTGTATCCATCTTCCTCGAGTATTACTCGTTCCTCTTGGGATGCATACAGTTCTGCCCGAGTTGACTCATGAGCATTCCTTATCCGTACGTCTCGACCTACATCTTCTCCTGCTCCCCAAAAACCGTCTCTCCTAGGTGGAGGTCTCGGGTTTGTGTCCCGGCTCGTTGTTGTTGTTAGGCCCCCAACCATTTCTCCGTTCGTTTGATCTTCGACCGCTGTTATGTATGCGCCCATTAGTTATCTCTACAAGGAAGTTTCTATTATAAGGGTCCACTCATCTTTTATACCTGGTCGCTTCTTCTCGATCCTCCTCAAATCTCACTTTATGTCTTTGACCATTATTTTTCTTATATCCAATGACATTTCAAAAGGGGCCGCCTCATTCTCCAACTCTTCATATTCGGCGTTACCTTGCACATCTCTCCTCCCACAGTTCCTGGCTAGGTGTCCCTTAGCATTACATAAGAAACATTTCCTCTCATCAGCCACTTGAATCATCCCTCTTCTGTTTTCATCATATCTGCTAACTTCACGATGACTGTGATGTTGCGGTTGATGATCTCTTCTTCTTAGCCTACCTCTGTCCAAGGGCCTCTGCTGCTGATCAATTGGTTCTTTTAATCCTCCTCCTTCCTCATGATCATTCGTTCTCAGTCGAAATATCCTCAATAAGTTCTCTTCTGATATAGCCAATTTTACAGCCTCGTTTAAAGTTTCTGGGTTTTTTCTCAACAGATCTAACCTTATTCCATCCTTTTGTAGGGCATCAATAAATATTCCGACCAATTGTGCTTCAATGTCCGGATAATGCATGTCCCTTCCTAGAAAAACTTCCTCTGCAATTTTTTTTTGTTGTTATCGCCTTCCGAACATTTTGTCGGAGTTTCCTAAGTGAAACCCAGGAATATTGTGGGAGTGTAATTTCTCCGTAGCATTTCAGTAAGTCCTTCTTGAGGGTCTCCCGTGGTTCCAGGGGATCATCCTCAAACCTCATCCTTATAAAATCGTTCAACAGCCCATCACTCGTCAAAAAGGCATGTCTTTTTTTTTTATTCTCATCCGCTCCGATAGTAAACGCTTATCTCTCTATCCTATTAATCCATCGCTTTTACCCTCCATTCTCTCCTCGATATGTCTCTACATTGTAAAATACACTATTTTGTTTACTTTCCAGATTCCACCTTTGTAACGCGTTTGTCATTTGTAACAGGGCCATCGTGGTGGGATCTAGCCTTTGTTCCTCCGCCATCCCTAATTCTTATCCCATCTTTCCTTAATCGTACTTTTAACAATTATCTAATCTTTTACAAAACAAGACTAGGCGGAGTTTTCTTGTTTATGACTGTTTGTTGTTTAAACTAATACAGTGCCCATGAACTGTCTGGACACAAAAAACTGGGTCAGTAGGTGTACCTAACATCCTGATCAATTCTCTAGCTAAACTCCTTAATTAATCTGTCTGTTCATGTCTCGGCGAGTGCTTAATGCACGCTGCTTTCTCGTCTTGGATGGGTTCCAGTTCGTCGCTGAATTGCTCAAACTGTCCAGAGTGGGTACGGGTTCCTCGTTGATTTCTTGAACTTGTCTATTATAACACCGTCACTGTTTCTTCTGTGCTTTACAATAACACACAGGCGTCGATCAATTTGTCAGCAGCGTCTCTGGTTTACTGCAATCTGAAAATAGAACTATTAAATTGATTATTCACAATTGTTCTTTTTTCCTAACACCTTCGTTTGTGTTGAAGTAGCCATCGAACGTGGTCTTTATACAGTTGTATAAATAGTAGCAGGCTCTATACAGCACTTGGTATGCTAGTCAAGAGTTATATGCATGAGGCTTCCACGCAGCAAGACATATCTCTGAACAGCCATGCCTTGTTCGTTCAATGGGCGTTAACCATAAATAATTTTGACGATGATCTGATGATCTTGAGGTAACATCTAATTCTGCGTTATCAAGGACCACACTTTTCTTCTTTTGATTGGATCCTTCTTATCACGTTAGCGCCCTGGAGAATTCTAAATGACAACGGTCATTTTCGCTATTATACACCTATGACTCTGAAGATTGAAGGCTGTAATTGGTAATCTTTGAAAACATGAAGTCAAGGGTGAATTTCTGCCGTTACATCAGTGATGCTTCTTGAATACTCGTAGACAACCGTTTCTTCATCCGTTGTAACAGTGATCTGTTAAAAATTGGAAAACAGCAATTTATTCTTTTCGAAATGCCGGTATGCCTGTGTCCTAACGATTCAATACTGACCGTTTTTAGTAATGTAATACAGCTGATTCTTGCGACCTCAATAATAAAGACAGCACTTGTTTATTTTCTGAGAAATCACTCAGGTATGTGATGGTTGTGGGTATCACAGTAAAGTCAATCTGGCAATTCAGGATCCTGGGAACGGTCACCAACCTACCGTCACCACGTGTCACAGGTTTGTATGTTTGGCTCGTGAGTTTTATATTTAGTGGTAGTAATGATTATGGTGGGTAATGTCTGAGGATTCTTTCTCAGATGACACGCTATTTGATTATCCTTAATATTGTGAAGTGACCACAACATCAACATACCCAAGGCAGGAATTTGAATACACCCAAATTCTCAACAGCGAACCAAATAGAGATAATTCACTCGAAGACATTGTCTACAAAAGGTTCTCAAGCTTTAATTGATTCTATCCTTAGAATCGTATACGTTTTCTTTTAGTAATTCTGCTGACGTTGATAAGTCAAACAAGGCAATGTTATCAATTTCAAAAGTAGTTACTTCTTAGGCTCCATCCATTTACATTGGTCGTAGTCTTTTGAACATTTACTTCGACCCGTTCGTATCAAGTTTTTTAGCTTCAATTTCTTAATGAAAGGTAAGCTCACCTTATAATTCGTTCAATTTTATAGAATTGGCCTAATAAGTTCCATCATGTCTAGAATCTGTCCATTATCAGCTGTCCACTACCATCTTGGATTCAATGTCTTCTCTCTTGTTCTTCTTATTGCTCCATTTTATTTACGTCACTTGTCTCCATTGGTTTTTTTTGTCTAATCTCTAACTAAACCGCTAGGTGTGAGCCTCGAGTGTGCAATCCTTATTCAATTACTTTATGTGTGAATATTGATTCACAAAAACAAAACAAAAATGATCATTGATTCCCTGTGCTGGATTAACCATTAAGCCAAACAAGCACGTGCTTAGGGCGCGAACTGAAGGTGGGCACCACAGAGTTTTTCCCCTAGCTATGATGCCCTTAACTTTCAACTCTTTCACTGCCACATTCGAATTTAGTTGAATTTTGTTTTTTTTAACTGTTCATTTCTGGCTTGTTCGACTTTAATCTGAGTTGTTAAAAAACATGTTTTCTTTGCAATGACTAAATTTTAAAAGTTTGAAGGTGTCAGACTTAGACCTAGAGTTCAGTATGCTTGACTCTCTTATTACCGTTTCTCCTCGTGAATGTCAGTGTTTTTCTAATCATTATAAATATATGTGATCCATATTCTTTTGCAGGGCCAGATTAATAACTCCGGCTGCCCTAGAATATTCATATATTTTGGGATTACTCTCCAATCTTCTAAACAATAAAGCTAGAAAAAAACCTAATGGATTTCATATCAATGTTTTATATTAATATATAATAATATGTAAAGACATGATGAGTAAATTCAAACAAACATCAGAAAAGACATGATGAATAAATTCTAACAAACATCAGAAAATCATAGAGAAACAAATAGCTTTGATTATATTATCAAAATCATTACGACGAAGTCGTGTTTGACCTATGAGACTTTTTGAGTTGCTTTAATTGTAAAACAGAACGTTCTACAAAACAGTTCGTTATAATCAATGGCAGGAGAATGCGTAACGCATTCTCGACATTTGGAAATAAACATTGCCCATCATCTTGCAATATTATGTGGTGCAGATCACCATGAGTGATTTTATTTTTGTCAGTACATTTTGTGTTGTGCGTAACAATGAAATTGACGTAGTTTGTCATAACGATTTTATTTATGTCGTCATGAAATGATTTTAATATTACTGGGATTAACATTAATGCTTAGAGAAAATAAAGGTCTGAGGCAGCTGGGATGGTGGAATGAAAGAAGGGGAGGGGACACATGATTTTGTGTCAGGAAACCGAATACCCTAGAGGGTATTTGTTTCTCTCTTTTTTCATGATACTAATCGATGGCACCAGTTGGTGGTACTAGTGTGTGGAACAAGTGTGTGGTATAAATGAAATTCAGTCAAAGTTTGGCACCTAGAGCAGACGGGTCTTAACAGACGCTGGACCATCTTCGCAATTACCCCACGATACTACGAGGGAAATGTTGCGGCAACCAGGCTTGATCAGTGGCTAGTTTAACCATCAGCAACCTGCAAAGAACGAACATCGGCTGGAGCAGAAACCATCCGACATCTTAATGTTAATTAGGTACCCACTTAAAGCTGCCAAGTGAACTCTTTTCCTTAAGAACATTTTTTCTAACACCCGTAATGAAATTTTATAGAACATTCATATTACATCCCACCATTATTTATTTCATCTTGTTAACTATAATTACTTATGAAATTTGTTCTATGTAAATATACTGATTTAAATCAAAGCGAGCAAAATTCTTATTACTCGTAGAAGGTCAAGGAAGATAAATAGTTTACACGGCCTGGATCCTATCAGTCATAGTACTTGATTTATCAAATTACTACGAGGCACAGCAGAATTGAAGCACTATTCTCAAATTGACATCTCTGCCAAGACCCTCATTAGATAATCTAAATGTTGGTCACTGTTGGACCATAACTGCAGAGCAAGAGCAGTAAATCACATGACAGCAGTGTTGCAAATATTCTTCTTCAGACATATTTAAATTTGTCCAACAGGAATATTTATTTCATATTTTTTGTAGACATCTCCTTGTTTCTCATATGTGCTTTGAGCGTATCAACTATTACATTGAATGTCGATATGTGAAACTTTTCTCTGGGACTTTGTTTTACTTCTTTCTCTTTACCATCATTATCTTGTTGTTTTCCTGGATGTTGCCAATTTAAAGTTAGTATTGGGTAGGTGTCACAGGTTGCCTCCCCTCCTTTGCAGTAGTGGTCCAACTGTGGCCAAAACTCAAGAGTATCTAAAGTGGGTCGACAAAAGGTATCTACCTTCGCACAAGATTACTCTTGTCAGAGATGTAGATAGAAGGGTAATGACGCTACTATCCCAAGGAAGTGTTCACAAGATATTCAGACAAGCGAAAACAATGCTGCATTGGCTGATCACGTTAATTCTATCATCTGAAAACAACTTTTGTGAAGGATTAAGCAATTTGTTGTTTTTCAGCTCGTCAAGCCCCCACCTCTGATTTACTCAGTGGAATTCTTATTATTCTGGTATAGCTCTGTTTAGAGTGTGCTTAGTAATTTGGCTGAGACAAACATGCAGTACATTTAAAATGATTGAATTGAAGTTAAATTTGTAGAATTACAAATACAAAATTTAATAATCATTTAAGTTTAATAAGGTTTTCGAAAATTTGAATAATGAATTATAAGTAAAAAAAAGTTTTAATAACGGTTGTGATGAGAAGTTAGTTTTAAAGGAGGTCACTTGGTAGCTTGTAGGGCTACTTAACTTCGTATGGTATGTTCTGCTTCCGCTGATGGGTAGACTCTGCGCAGATAGGTCACCGGAGTTCTCCCGTCTCTGGTCAAGATTAAAGGCGCACACGTTCCCTGAAATGTCAAGGAGTAACTGCCAAGCTGGTCCCTCGTTTCTACTTTACCCTCACTTTGTTCAAGAGATTAGTACCATCTTGGTACTAAAAACAACTATGGTAAAAGGGTAGAAACGAAACGCTTTCCTGAATATTGCATTTTCGGACACATACGTATGTGGCCCCCCCTCCCCCATCTTCCTATTCCACAATTCCATTTAACTCAAAATTTACCCTCAATGAGAATTAAACTTAATCCCTCGAGAGAAAACTTTCTTTACATTTAATTAGAATAACTGTATATTTACTTTACATTTAAATGAAAGGTTAATAGTACATATAGAATATGTTTACATTTACATTTCCATTGACTGAAAAGTGTTCACAACATAAATTGAATATGTTTTCATTTACATTTACACCGATTGAAAAGCTTAGATACTTTAATTAATTTTAAAGAGAATATGTTTACATAGACATTTACACTGGTTTGAAACTGCAATTATTATACTTAGAATGTCTTTACAGACGTTGGACCTTCTTCACAATTACTTCACGATAGTGGAGGAACATGTTTCAGCCACCAGACTTGACAAGTGACGAGAGTGTGCCAGTCCATAACCTGCAAATAACAAGCATCGGATGGAACAGAAACCAGCCGACAATTTTACTGGCAGCTTAGTACCCATTCAAAGCTGCCAAGTGAACACTCTATTTTTTAAATCAGAAAGACTTTTTTCAAATCAAACCATTACCTATGAGGACATTTTAAAGACTCTATCTAAATTCGACGCACCTTTTTTTATTTTACAATTGTTATCAATAATTGACTATTAAATTTTGTTATCTGTAAATATACAAATGTATTGTTGATTTAGTCATTTTGAGTGAAATACACCCGTATATGTAGGTCATTTTAAATACTTATAACAGAGCTATTGGAGTATTATTTTACTGAGTTAAATCTTTTGGGGAATCATCAGAACGAGGAAAATCTTAACTCATAGAAGGTCAGGAAATATACAAAGCTTACACGTACCTGGATCCTATCAGCTGTAGTACTTGATTTATTTAAATTCCTATGAGGCGCCCTAAAATTGATGCACAATTCTTCAGTTCACATCTCTGCCAAGAATAACACTGAGCGAAAGGTAGAGACCTTTGAAGACCCTCAGTAGATATTCTAAACGTTGTCCACTGTTGGATCCCTTCTGGTCTGTGCCAACTGTCGAGGTTATCTCCCTGCCCAATTGCATGTTCAAGTCTGATTCGGATCCCACTCTCCATTTGTTGGTTTTATTATTGCTGGTTACATTCTTAGTAATTAGTTACAGTTAGTTTTCTAGTTGTAATTGGAGGTGAGAGTGTAGCAAGGAGATCAGTGTTCACGACGCCGACATGTGCATCCAATGAACAATTTTTGTGATACGAGAAGTAAGACACAATGAAGCTATAAATAATTTACGGGAATTACAGTGAGCAGATGTCGACCATTACTAAACACACCACAGTGACTAGCAAAAGTGACACTTTAAAAAAAAATGCTCTAGACAAGAAGAAACGAATAAATGAAACAACATAAATATAAGACTAATGACTTACTTAGTCGTTCCTCTTCTATCGTAAGCTTTAGTGGCTTGGAAGAGAGCGCAACTTATTCTATCGTCTGTCTTCCTCCTGGTCTGGTTCCATTCTACTCCTTCGTCCTTCAAAGATTGTCTGGGAGCCGCGCTAGCGTAGTGGTTACAACACCGCTCTGGCGACCGGGTGATACAGGATCAAACCCGGGCGACGGCATTTGAGGATTTTTCGTCGACCGGGATTTGGACTGGATTAACTCGAGACCTGGCGAGAACATTTGAAGGAGTGTCGTCGACCAGGGACTGGCGGCTCCTGAGCCGACCCATCTGCAATGGGTACCTCCGAAATCGGCGAGTATTTGCCTGAATGGCGAGGGACACCTGTCTCTGTACAAGAAATAAAGGGATACTCACGTAAAATCAATGTCAGGTTAGACATAAATAATAACCTGAGATTTCGCCTCGAGTATTAGCGGGCGTACGAAAAAAAAATGATTGTCTTATGTAACCTCCTAGGGGTCTGGGTCGTCCTAGAGGTTTCGATCCCTGGATCTTTGTTTCCCATGCTGTTAGTGTTAGCCAATCTTCTCCGACTATGCCGACATGGCCAAACCATACTAATGACACTGGTTATAACAAACACAAAAACAAATGAGAATACCACTAGGAAAATAAAAATTATGACTTGTATGGAGAAAATGTTATGAATTCTCCACAATAAATGGACCACATGACTGGTATGACAGATTATACAAGTAACATGACTTGTCCCATAACACCTGCTCATTAAGTGCTGGGCACATTTCAGCATGGACAAATCTGCTCCTCGTACATTTCCAACGAAGAAAAACAATTTGTCGTTGTAGCTAGCTTTACAGCTTGCAACAACCAAAAACAAAATTACTCCTCACGCAAATTGAAATGGAAAAAAAAAATTTTTGTAATTGTATGAAAATATGGTACCATTACATTTGAGATCGATGCTCGCACTAAAGTTGTATTGATCAATCAAATGCTGCGAGCTACGGCACCAGCAGAGACGTAATGCACAGGACATTTGGACATGTAGCGAAACATTTTGTGTGTGTTAATGGTGGCCTCTTTCAAATAGAACTATAACAAACAGGATGGATGAAAAGTGATAATTCTTTCATCTTTGCTTTCAGGAGGAAACAAGGTATGTTTATGTGTAGATGGCAGTGCAAGGCATGCAGTATTTGCTAAGATAATTCAATGCTAGTGTGTCAAAACATGAATTGGTAAGACTGTTTGTCACTTCTGCTAAGCCTAGCAAATCGTAGGATCAAAGGAATGTAAAAGGACATATATGGAAAGAAAGCTGCAAGTTGTCTGAGTAAAACGAAATATGGATGAACATGATATCATCACTTATATTGACGATATCTGCTTATTTAGTTCATCTTTTGAGAAACATTTTGTGGGACTCAGTTCCCTATTGGATACTCTACGAGCAGATCATTTGACTGCTAAACCTACTAAATTCCAGATAGCTTTTAAAGAAATTACTTTTCTTAGAAATACTATTGGTTCTGGTAGGATTCAAACTATACCTCAAAATGTATCTACGATCCTTAACCTAGGAATTTCGACTACAAAGAAACAGGTGCGCAGTTTGCTTGGATTAGTCCAGTATTACAGTAGATTTATTCCAAATTTGTCTGTGTTGTCGGTTCTATTGCGCAAGGGAATGCCTATGAAGTTAAACTGGTCGGAAAATTGTTAATTAGCTTTTAACAAAATTTTTAATTTGCTTTCCAAACCTCCTATTTTCAGGCTACCTGATATTGTCAAAATATATATTCTCCAAACAGATACGAGTAATTTCGGCTTGGGGGCCAGTCTACTTCATGAACATCATGGAATGTTACATCCCACGCTGTATATCTCCAGAAAGCTGATTGAAACTGAAAGAAAATACTCGGTTATTGACAAGGAGCTTTTGGCCGTCGTTTGGGCCATACAGAGATTAGAAAGATACTTATTTGGAGCGCCCTTCATAATCCAGACCGACCAAAAAGCGGTCGCTTCTCTACGAAAAGCAGATCACAGAAGCCCAAAATTAGCCCGTTTTTCAATCTTGTTACAACCATTCGACTTCGAAATTAATCCAATTCCAGGATCTGACAATGTGGTTGCGGACTAGTTATTAAGAAACCCGTCATCACAACCAGAAATCTAAATATTGCTCAAGCAAATGGCAATGAATTCATTACAGTTCTTTGTATCATGCAAGTAACTTTCATGTCAAACCAAGGACAATTTACGTTGCATAATTTTAGTGACTTCCTATGATATTATGTATGAATATCTCAATGAACGTTCGAAGTAATCGACCTACATACGATGATCGACTTTTTCGCCAAACATAACATGGCATAACTTCCAACTTGTGTTTCTGAACTTTGACTGACAAAGACAGATTGAAGTAATGATCACGAATAATTTCACGTCCAGCGACATTTGGACTTTTCTGAATAGCTGATTCACAATCCGTTCAAACAATGACTACATTTACGTTGGTGAATTGCACCTTATGTACCTACCATATACTGGTACTTTACTGATTTTCGGTTGAATACTTCTTGTCAACTTATTAGAATGTGAACGAAACTATATCAAGTCTTCTCAATTTACGTTGGTACCCTACATTGGTACTCGATTTGAACAGAAATAAACATTGTATTGGTTCCATGAATGTCTACAAGCTGATTTGGTGCAATCTATCTGCACTTGCTGATCGAACATTGATTGAACTGCGCTACAAGTATACCTTCTATGGATTATAATCACATGTCAAGATTCCACAGAGCCAAATAAACACTCGGAACGATTTCAATTACATTGACTATTTTAACAGTCGAAAGAAATAACGCTAGATAATTCATTACCGGACTATGTGATGTTCTTCACTTTACAGAGGATTTTGCATGCAATTGTATACTATTGGACAGGAGTTTAATGTATGTAAATTATTAATTTTTTACTTAATCTTATTATTATATTTAGGTGTTATAATTAATTAATATTTCTCATCATTTTATTCCGTTACAAATAGACATAACTTTATAATTAATTTTGTTAATAGGGTAGGAGAGATAACCCATGTTTAATTTTCTTTATTACATGATATCCATATTCTATTCCATTCTTTTGCTTACATGTACTTTTACTAATCTGTTTTCTTCTTTTCCTTTTCTATTTGTCTCCACACTAATTGTTATTAACATTTGCCATGATATTACATGACATTACTTACTTCACATTTATTTTACAAACATATACACATTTAATTAGTTGTTTACTGCACCATAATTTATTTAAAATACAATGTAGTTTAAACATTAATACATAATTCGTAGTTAAACTTAGTAAACCATTATATATTATATTGACTGTCGACGATTATATTTCGTTAGTAAGTTAATTTTTCCAGTACATGACATACCATAATTAGGACTACGACCTCAGACACTGATTAATGTAAACATCTTTGGCCGTATATCCAATTATTTAATTTTTCGCGATTCTTTTTTTATATTAAATGCAATGTAAACTTATTATGATAATGTTGAAAAAATCATTATATAATTTTTTTCACCACATCGGGCGAGGAATTTGTTAAAGAACATTATTACTTATGTATTTTTACATGTTGGCCTCACTTAGATCTGTTAGCAGTTTAATCTACGCGGTAACATTTCTATCTGGAGTCAACATGATATGTTTTGCACTTTTAGTAATTATAAATGAACGCGATAATAGGTAGAGGTCACTAAGCAATGATGACGTAATGAGGGGTCGCGCTTTGTGATTAAAACGGTTGATCTTGGCCTTTCGATATATGAATCCGTCAAAGCAAGACGTGATATATTTCGCTCCCATGCGAATTGAGTTTTATGATATTCTCCTACGTGGCTTAGTTGTTCGAAGGTCGCCACAAGTATTTCTTTAAGATGCCGAACGCAAGTATATAAGTTCGAGGACAATTGGTAAGAGGAGTTGTTCTTCAGGAGCTATCAATTATAATTTTAATCTCCATATTTTGGTTATCGCTACTTGGATGTTCCGGATGCCGGCATCTTCAATATATAGGCCAGAGTATGTGACGATACGTAAAGGACAATATGAGACACATTTTAATGCATGTATTAATAATATGCCATGTACTTCGAATTGTTAAATTGTCTGAAGCAAATAAATATGCGTATTATTGTGGACCCAAATCAGACGTTTTGGAGCTAATGTATAATATCATTTTCTTGACCACCCAGACCATTCGTGAACACAGCACGATCGCAAATATGCATATATTTCATCAGTTCTTCCAAACTACAATTAATGAAATAGAAAAGTAACCTAACACTCTCCATCCACTGAAACAACACACACTATTGGTTCTCTCTGAAAAACTCTGCTCCGACACAATCCTCTCTTGAGTTCTATTATCTCATGTTGGCTTTGATTTCTGTTTCCACATATTGCTTTCCCACAAGCACATTTTAAAGCGTCCACACTAAAAGAAAAACTCTTCAACTGAAATTTATATCTGGTCCTTTCACACTGAAGACCAGGCATGAACTGATTCAACGCACAACTTGTTGCGCTATCTTCCTATCTGTCACGTGAAAACGTGAAACTGATGTTCGATTCTACTTGAATAAATCTCACATAGCCTCACGGACTCTCTTGTACCTGTTGCCCTTTCTAATAACCCTTTTTCCAAACTACCTTTAGTCGTGATTATTTCCCTTTATTCCACTCTTTCTAACCTTTTAAACCCCTTTGTAAAACCCGATAACAAATTCACGCATTAGTAGATTGAAATGAACAAGTCCTCACCCGATTTTATTTGATTTATTGTCTTCTTGTTTACTCGGAGAATGTTCTCTATTTGTGGAAAAAACGATGTGGTCACTACACGACATGGAGAAGAGACCATTATATTATTTTTTCAATCAGTTCCTTATTTTCTGCCTTCTCTGCCTTTATTTTTTTAACCCAGGACCGTGCTGTAGAAGAGAATATCTGATAGCCCGTGCGATCTCGATAAAAAGAAGTTTAAGAAAAATCACGCGTGAATCAAAAACTATATCACAAGTAAAGTTGCGGAAAGAAAGAGAATGAAAAAAACGCTCAACAATAAAAAAATAATAGACAAAGAAATATGACACACAAAAGAACATTAGTTAGAGACAAAATGACAGAAAATAGAAGACATGGAAACAAAGCATAATACAAGAGACGAAGTAATGTAATTTTTAAAGCATGTAAGAGCTCTGGCTGTTTGTGATTTTTCGAGGCAATTTTTTTCATTCAGTAGTGTGCCATTGCTTTCTGAACGGCACGGCGCTTATACCATTGTTAAAAATCCACACAAAGCGATCTGCTACCAAACCGCCTGCAGCAGGTTTCGAACCTGCTATATCTGGATTATGAAACTGCGTTCATAAAAGCTAGGGTTGATTGCCACGTCCTGGAAAGGATAAGCAACTAACTTTCTAAGAGCTCTGGACTCACCATGGAGTCAATATTCACAGCCTTTAGCAGGATATAAACCTCTAGCCAGACTGGCTGCCACCTTTGCCATCGACTTGTGTTGGCAACACTTTCCGACCCATTGACAGCCAGTAAACCCGGAGTAGCGTGGAGTATCTTTCATGTATCTTTGATGTGGATAATAATCACCTGTCGGAAGCTTGAGTCATCGTTAGCCACCAGAGAGGCGCATCCCTTGGAAGCCCTTAGCTTTATTCGCTGTAATATTTGCCAACAGTGGTCTCTAGCGTCATGCTAATCGGATTTATTAGTAGTTTTTGGATATTCACACAGGTGCTGTCTCCTTCACCTGTGCCTTGAAAAGTGGGTGCGCGCTTGGATTATTTTAATTACTGGTTCCACGGGGAGCTTATCTCCCCATCAGTTGGATATCAAGATTCAGAAGAACTGTGTTAGGTTTTTCTGGTTGCGGATTACTTACATACCAGGATTATTGTGCTCAAGACTGGAGAGGCCGTTTTCATCATTGAAAACATGGGGCCCCCTGCTTGCTAGATAACCTGACTTGTGAGAAAGTCTCTGGGTGTTGTGTGGGTGTGAGACAGAGGCAGTGACTAGTTGGATTGCTAGATGATGTGTGTTAGTGTAAAGTTTCTCTTCTTCTTTCCACTCTGTAAAGTATCAGTCTGTATGCTCTGTAAGGAAGAGTGGTGTGTTGTTGAGATCAGGCATGCTCCAGTCTACCCAGCTGGAAATGGGTAACTCACCCTAGTCCTGAGTTAGGGAAGGCAAAGGCTCCAGAGGAAGCAGGCCCTAAACTTGGTCACTCCAACCGACGCAGGATGGTGTATGTATGAAGTAGAAGTGTAGAGTGTGATTACCGCGAATGGTGTACTGTTCGTGTGCTGACCAATATAACCACTCATACACTTGTGTCTACAAGACACCAATGCAGACTGCTGGAATCTTTGTTTACTCAATTTATTCAGACGTACACACTGGGACATACGAGTACATCATGGTATGTTGACATATCAATTTGTAGGTATACATAGCAGATCTGAAGTCATGACACATTCAGAAATAATGGGCAGTACATCAAAAGTTCAATTGTCATGATACATTATGGCCGCATCCCCCTATCTGACTAAACGCGTCAGTGAAGGCAGATCGGTAAATAACTAAAGTTACTTGACGTCCATAGTTTGTAGCATATATTATGAAACCACGAAAGAGGGGGTTTCTAGCAAGATTGAGATCTCCCTGTCACTGTCCGATAATAGGATAAATAATCTGTTCTCTTGGCAGTGATCAAAACATATGATGACCGAAATCTAACATGGCCGCCTCCCTGAGTTGTCGTTCACTCATTCATAGGAAGGAGAATATAAGCCAGAGTTAATTTATAATGGGTATATAAATGATTTCATAAATGTTCCCATACAGCTCTACGGTGATCAGGTTAATTCACGTAGCCATAACCGCTGTAGGAAAGTCTGTCATCTTCGTCGATACAAAACACGACCCTAGCGATACGAAGCACAATGTTCCATCTAGGTCGAATCGACATGAGATCATCAAAATAGGGTCTGGCAATACATGGAGTCCGAATTATACATTGTACCGTACCTTAGGAGAGTCTCTAACATAAACTATAGTAGAGATACCATCTCCTTTAGAAGAAAACCACTTCATGAATTATATTTCCTTAACAATCTACCAGCCCTTTGAAAAGTGCGTACCCGCCATTATCACGGTACATCGGAACTCATCACGACTTGTCAAGACAACTCATACTTCCGCTAGACCGGAATAATAAGAATCTAGTCCCTCCTACCCATCCAAAATATACAATATAGGACTGATTCTACTTGTACTAATAATATGTAATACATATGAATTCAGGCCATAAACACAATAAGCAAATTAATATATTTTCTGGCCCTAAAAAATAAGTACAAACGTAAGCGCAATATCCTTGCGCCGGATCAATATCCAGAACGATTACTCCTATAATCAAAAGTGTGAATCAAACATGGATTCTCTCGCTTTTACCATAGACAGCATTTTCATACACAAATGAATGAATGTCTATATTTTTCCCATATTAAATAGCCATATCGATTTTTGTAATATGTGCGTCAAAATATGCACGCAACAGATTACCACACCCCTCGGGAAAAAAAAAATGGTAAATTTTTTTTTTGAAATACATCTAGGAGCAACATACAATAGGCTCACAACGCACCAATAACAATGCGCAGATGATAAGCATAAGTTTTATGACCTTAGAGAAAGTACTTCTCTAAGTATAAATATTTCCAGAGAGGTGTCACCAACGCATACTACAATATTAGCAATGACACAATTTCCACATTAGTTTATACATAAATTTCATCTAAGATATCTTAACATCATGATCATCAAAGACGAAAAACATTGAAAGATCAGCGGTGAATAAATATCAATGAACCGCTAAGTAGTGTTACAATCAATATATGATATATTACATATGTGTACACATTTCAACATAGAAACAACTGTATCAAAGTTGTATAACAGTTATGAATCATGTGGGCATCTAGACAAAATATCTGCCATCACATTTTCTGACCCACGGATAGCTCGCACCGAAAAATGAAATGGCTGTAGAGCAATCGCGTATCGCGTTGATCTCGCGCTCTTCAGATTTTTACTCTGAATAGCCGTAAGAGCTTTCTGGTCAGTTTCCACAATGAAATGCGCGCCCAGAAGAAATCTTTGCAGTTTAAGGATTGACCAAACCATAGCCAATAATTCACGGTCTAGGACCGAGTAATTCTTCTCTGCGGCATTTAATTTCCGAGAAATATACATCACAGGATGCAGAGTTCCAGAGTACTCTTGCATTAGTGCAGCTCCAATCCCGGTGGATGAAGCGTCACTACGAAGAATAAATGTCTTATCCTTAGAAGGCAATACTAGGATAGGTGAAGTAGAAAACATAGTTTTAACCTTATCCAAAGAGGATTGACATTCTTGAGTCCAATGGACTACATTAGGAGACCCTTTCTTTAGCAAGGAAGAAAGAGGTGACATAATGGAGGACAGATTCGGGATGAATCGTCCATAAAATTGTATTAGACCTAAGAGACTTCGTACTTGCTTTTTAGTCTTAGGAATAGAAATGTTAAGTATCTTACTTGTATTATGGTCTTCTGTTTTTAGGAACCCATGACCAACACGGTGTCCTAAGAAAGATATTTCGCTAAAACCAATACATGCTTTCGATGGTTTCGCTGTCAGGTTATGCTCGCGTAAGATAGACAATAGTTCATTTATACCATTATAGTGATCGTTCCAAGTATCACTGAAAAGACAGATGTCATCAAGATACGCAATGACATCTGAGCGATGAGATAGGATTCGACGCATCATGCGTACAAATGTAGCAGGGGCGTTCATAAGACCGAAAGGCATGAAATTCCATTGGAATAGACCCCTAGGCGTCGAAAAAGCAGTAAACGGTTTGGCGTGTTCGGATAGTGGAACTTGCCAATATCCCTTAGACAAATCGAGTTTAGTAAAGAAGTGAGAATTCGATAGTCTCGTAAGTAGCTCTTCTAGTAAAGGCATAGGTTCAGCATCGAATTTAGTCACTTGATTCAATTTGCGATAATCCACGCAAAGACGTATGTTATTGTCTTTTTTCCGTACTATAACCATCGGCGAAGAATATGCTGATGTGGATGGTTCAATAATTTTTAACTCTATCATCTCATCTAACTCTTTCTCTACCTGTGCTTGAAAATGTATCGGGATAGGATACGGTCTGACTCTTATAGGACTATGGTCAGTAAGAATAATGTCATGTTGAATGACATCAGTTTGACCAGGAATGTCAGTAAGGACATCCTGAAATTGTTCTAACATAGTAGAAACTTGTTTCTGCTCTCCTGGAGATAATTCTGGAGAAATTGCAACATCTTTCCATGATTCATTAGAGTGAAGAGGAATCATTGGAAAAGGTAAATTTACATCCGAGAAACTCGTTTCCTCATCCTGTATTACTGACAGAGATGAGTACTGTCCATGTTGGACTGGAAAATCGTCCGTTGCCTGGAAAACAGGTTGTAAATAATCAGGACGTTCATGGAATTCCGTGAGCATGTTGATGTGGAAGGTTTTACGCTTCCCGTCAATATCGACGATATAGTCAACATCGGAAACTTTTGATATTATATCGTACGGACCTTTCCAAGAAATGAGAAGTCTATTTTCCCTACAAGGTAGCAAGACAAATGCTTTGTCACCTGGACAAAGTTGACGCAAACATCTCTTTTTATTGGCAAATTCCCTTGCCTTCTGTTTCGCAAATTCAGAAGAAGCAGTTGCCAATTTGCATGCTTCAATAATCTTGTGTCTAAGTGCGATGACATATTCATAAGAGGATTTTGTGTCATCGACAATATTATCAGCAGTTATAAGATCATGAAGTAAGGACATAGGACCTCGCGGTTTCGCGCCAAAGACAAGTTCAAAGGGAGAAAATCCTGTATGTTCGTTGGCGACCTCTCTATATGCAAAGAGAGCCGCGGGTAAAACCCTATCCCAATCCTGAGGATGATCTTCTGTTATCTTACCTAGTAGGTTTTTCAGAGTTCTATTCAAACGTTCCACCATCCCATTGGACATAGGATGATAAATACTACTCAGCGATCTCTCTATCTTCAGAGTCGACATTACTTGAGACATGGTATCCGATATGAGTTGGGTACCATGGTCGGATAATATTTCTGCTGGAAACCCCAGACGAGAAAATATTAACCAAAGAGCATCTGCGACATCAGCAGTAGTTATGCTCTTTAGAGGAACAGCCTCCGGCCAACGTGTGCACATATCAACACACGTCAAAATAAATTGGTGTCCTCTAGCAGACTTTATCTTAAATGGACCAATGATGTCTATCGCCATTTTTTGAAATGGCCGAATGGGAATGTCTGCAGCCTGAATAGGTGCATCATGGCGTGGACCTCTGGATTTAATCTCTTGACATACTTTACAAGATCGACAATAGATTCGTATGTCCTTATTCACAGCAGGCCAAAAGAAAGATTGAAGAACTCTAGCTTTAGTACGGGAAAAACCCATATGTCCAGCACACTGCGAATCATGAGCGTGCTGTAAGATTTTAACTCTCATATTTTTAGGCACAAGGATTTGAGAATGAATGGACTTAGCGGAGTCTTGTACCATACGTACAAGTACGCCATTCTTCATCGTAATCCAAGATTTACGATTTGTATCCTTATTCGGATCACCTTTTGTTGCCAGAGTAAAGAATTTCTTTAGAGTAGGATCATCTTCCTGCTGTTTGATAAAGGAATCGTGGGAAATCTCCAAGGGATCATCTTGGATCTGCGCATCATTATCTTCAGAATGTGAAGATTGTGGCATATTAAGAGCTTGAGCCCTAGTGATTACTGCATTAGCAGATTGCATATTAACATTTTCCCAATTAGAAATTTGCTGTGGAGTGCATTCTTTCACTCCATGAATGCGACCGATGATAAGATCAGCGATCGGATTCGGCAAGAGACATGCTTGCACCTCTCCTGTAAAGAAAGGCGTAGCAATATTGATAATGGCAGTGGAGTACTTCTCCAATGTGCCACCAAATGTTACACATTTGACTATATTGCCTGTAGCTCGAGAAGGATTTACGAGTGATTGCCTCACTCCAATGGTAGTGCACCCCGAATCGAAAAGAATTGATACCGGAGTACCATCTATTAGGCCCCTATTAAAGACAAGAGCACCCCTTCCATTATGCGCAATTGACGCATGGAGAGCGGGAAGCGGGTGACCGCAGCTTAAAGTAGAAACTGTGGTTGGATCGAATAATGTTTTGCATTGCGAACACTCAGATGCTCTAGCAAAATCGAAAGCGGAATTTGCTACACTGTTGGAGTCTTTTTTATCATTATTCTGATTATCGGTGTCGTGGAACTCCTGTTGTGCAGAGTTAGCCTGGTAATAAGATTTACCATGTCTTTTGTGTTGTGATCTACCTCGGTTATAATTGTCTCTATAATTATTATTGCCTCTGTTATAACCCCTATTTGGGTTTGAATCATAATATTCATGATCATAATCATCATGCTCATTATATTGAGTATCCCTGTAATATTGTTTCTTTTGTCTCCATGAAGCACTTGGGTAGTTCCTATAGCTACTCCCTTTCCGAGAATTTCTAACATTATGGGTACCCCTCGCGTGTCGAGGACTATCAGCCCGATTCCAGTTCTTCGAAGAAGAACCCTGATTTGAGTGGTTATCTTGGTTTTGATACTTATTCCAATTAACCTTTTTATCAAATTTATTTTTAGCTCCTTGGAATTTGTGTGAGTAATTCTGATTATATTCTGTTGCCGAAGCAACTGGCATACTCTCTTTAATGTTAGAGTTACTAAGAATCATGTCAGGGTGTGCCGTGGCATACTGGTCACAATATTCTTCCATTTGCTTTATTGTACCAGGTTTACGCTCATGTAAGAACTCTAGGAATGATTTATTTACAGAAGACATGACCTTGTCTCTTAGCAATAAATCCGTAAGACCATCAAATGTTTTCTCTGTTTTGGATAATTCAATCCATCGTGAAAGTGTAATTCGTGCTTTTGAGATGAAATCTGAGAATTCTACACCTACCTCAGGTCTCATTGTTTTAAACAAAAGACGATAACCTTCCTCAGACAGCTGATATCTCTTTATCAAAGCTGCCCTAACAGCATCATAATTATCTTTGTCGGCCTCTTCAACAAAATATAACTTACTCAGAGACTCCCCTTTAGATTTTCAGACAACTGATTCACATACTGTGATTTGTCAACATTATGAGATCGACAAGCCCGTTCAAATCTAGAAAGCCAAAATGTTATGTCATCACTGGTAGGGTTAAACGCTGGTACCTTGACCTTGTACACAAAGGGTTTACCATTACCACCAGATGCCTGATTAACATTACTCATACATGTCAATTTTAATTTCTCTAATTCAAACTCATGTTCTCTTATTGCTTTTCTCTCTTCAGCTTCTCTATCTAATCTTTTCTGTTCTGCAGCAGCAGCAGCTTCTAATTTTTTCTGTTCTGCAGCAGCAGCAACTTCTAATTTTTTCTGTTCTGCAGCAACTTCTAATTTTTTCTGCTCTGCATCAGCTTCTAATTTCTTCTGTTCTGCCTCAAATCTCCTTTCCTCCACTTGCATCTGCAATTTCTTAAGTTCAGCAGCAGTATCAGCTTCTTTTTCTAATCTTTTTTCTTCAGCTAGAGCTTTCCTTTCTTCTGCAGCAGCTTTTTTTTCTTCTATTTGAAGTTTTCTCTCCTCAGCCGCAGCTTTTTTTTCCTCAGCAGCAGCTTTTCTTTCTTCAACAGCAGCAGCAATTTTTTTCTCTTCTGCAGCTAATGCTTTGTCATATTGAGCAACAGCCCATTGTTCTAAGTCTTTTCCAGTCTTATCAAGAGATTTTCCTTGTGCAATGAAATAATCTAATGTAGACATATTGTCTTCTTAAATCAGAAACCTGAAAAAGTAAATAAATTACCCTCTTTCACGTTAATGGGAGACAAGTCTATACCATAGACTTAGTCTTAGTCCAAACTTGTATGGTTTATAATAACCAATGATAACTTGAGTACCTGTGGACAACAATAACTGTATCTCAAATACTGTGGGGACAAGCCTTACAAAGGTCTTGTATACCTCAATGTAATCAAAGATCACTTGAGTACCTGTGGAAAAAATATTTCCCTTTACCAATCACTTTGGGAGACAAGCCTTACAAAGGTCTTGTACATTTTGTTTTATAACAATAACAATCATAAAGTACTGATCTGTACTATACTATCAGTGTATACCACTATACGGCCTATGTCATATGTCAACTAAAGACATTACAAAGGACAACCAAGAAAAGACAATATGAAAACATTTGCAGAGATCAAATTAAATTAAATAGGAGAAATGAAAAAAATGATCACAGAAACCGTGATGATAACTGCCATAAGATAACAAGACAAATAACGCCACAGTGTATAAACATAAGGGTGTAAAAAACTGAAATGAAAGGAAAGATGAGACCTACAATTATACAAACAAATCAAACAAAACTAAGGAACACAAAATTATTAACAAAAACAACGAAGAAAAGAACACCTCATCACAACTAACAGAAATAGCAGCAAATTGTTGCTAACAAATTTCCAATTAAGAAAATGTGTACCTATAGAATACTAGTCCAGACCAATGTCACTCGGCATACCTTGTACTAGTCACACAGAACAAAAACTAATTTAATACATAACAAATAACATGTAAGCATAAATAGCATATAGCATACAATATAATTTATGTCATGAATGGAATGTGTTGCAGGTATAGTGTTGTAAAGCAGGCACAGTTTATTTTAATACTAATAACTTGCCACTTTATTCAGTAATAGATTTAATTTTAAACTATTACACTGTCAATTTTTCTCTGTTGAGCATATGAAGATCCAACGATGAACTATGCACTTTATGTTCAACAACACTGTGATTCTTCTGTACGTTGAGAAATGTCAACAATACTGCTCCAGATATTTTCTACACTTGATACCACTGTCCTGTGTAATACTGTCTGTACAGCGAAAAACTGTCAACAAGCGCTGACCTAGATACAGCATCCTATCGGTAATACAGGTCAAGCTGACATCGACTGTATAGCTGTCCTACTGGTGTTGATGTGTTCAAACAAATGTTCTTTCAGCTGTAAACTGTGATTCTCAACACAAAACTGCGTAAGCTGGACCCAGGAATCTGGCTCGCCACTGTAAAGTTTCTCTTCTTCTTTCCACTCTGTAAAGTGTCAGTCTGTATGCTCTGTAAGGAAGAGTGGTGTGTTGTTGAGATCAGGCATGCTCCAGTCTACCCAGCTGTAAATGGGTAACTCACCCTAGTCCTGAGTTAGGGAAGGCAAAGGCTCCAGGGGAAGCAGGCCCTAAACTTGGTCACTCCAACCGACGCAGGATGGTGTATGTATGAAGTAGAAGTGTAGAGTGTGATTACCGCGAATGGTGTACTGTTCGTGTGCTGACCAATATAACCACTCATACACTTGTGTCTACAAGGCACCAATGCAGACTGCTGGAATCTTTGTTTACTCAATTTATTCAGACGTACACACTGGGACATACGAGTACATCATGGTATGTTGAAATATCAATTTGTAGGTATACATAGCAGATCTGAAGTCATGACACATTCAGAAATAATGGGCAGTACATCAAAAGTTCAATGTCATGATACATTATGGCCGCATCCCCCTATCTGACTAAACGCGTCAGTGAAGGCAGATCGGTAAATAACTAAAGTTACTTGACGTCCATAGTTTGTAGCATATATTATGAAACCACGAAAGAGGGGGTTTCTAGCAAGATTGAGATCTCCCTGTCACTGTCCGATAATAGGATAAATAATCTGTTCTCTTGGCAGTGATCAAAACATATGATGACCGAAATCTAACATGGCCGCCTCCCTGAGTTGTCGTTCACTCATTCATAGGAAGGAGAATATAAGCCAGAGTTAATTTATAATGGGTATATAAATGATTTCATAAATGTTCCCATACAGCTCTACGGTGATCAGGTTAATTCACGTAGCCATAACCGCTGTAGGAAAGTCTGTCATCTTCGTCGATACAAAACACGACCCTAGCGATACGAAGCACAATGTTCCATCTAGGTCGAATCGACATGAGATCATCAAAATAGGGTCTGGCAATACATGGAGTCCGAATTATACATTGTACCGTACCTTAGGAGAGTCTCTAACATAAACTATAGTAGAGATACCATCTCCTTTAGAAGAAAACCACTTCCTGAATTATATTTCCTTAACAATCTACCAGCCCTTTGAAAAGTGCGTACCAGCCATTATCACGGTACATCGGAACTCATCACGACTTGTAAAGACAACTCATACTTCCGCTAGCCCGGAATAATAAGAATCTAGTCCCTCCTACCCATCCAAAATATACAATATAGGACTGATTCTACTTGTACTAATAATATGTAATACATATGAATTCAGGCCATAAACACAATAAGCAAATTAATATATTTTCTGGCCCTAAAAAATAAGTACAAACGTAAGCGCAATATCCTTACGCCGGATCAATATCCAGAACGATTACTCCTATAATCAAAAGTGTGAATCAAACATGGATTCTCTCGCTTTTACCATAGACAGCATTTTCATACACAAATGAATGAATGTCTATATTTTTCCCATATTAAATAGCCATATCGATTTTTAATATGTGCGTCAAAATATGCACGCAACAGTTAGCTTGTTGTTCTGTTATTGGTGATTTCTAGGCTTCAGAATTAATGAAGGCCTAGTTTTTATTTTTCTTTTTGATGTTTTTTTTAACTCCAATAAACATACACATATTTCTTGTGGTCAGAATCTCTTCTATTCTGTCACTTGATGTTGTGCCGTATGTCCTTACTGCGGTATATTAGTCTATATGAACATTGGAGGACGGGTGAGAGATTGACATCATTAAAGTCAGTCGGAGTATGGTGGAGAAGTAGCCTCACTACTCTCCGGAAGTCATATCTCTCCCATTGGTGCAACAGATCTCTGCACCTGCGGTACCAGCCCAATGACAGTCGAACACCTGCTGCAATACTGCCCAACATACAGTAATGAACGGAGTAGCATATGGCAACAACCCACTTCTGTCAACGAAAAACTGTTTGGAGATGTCGGGAACCTTGAGTTGACTACTGCCTTTATTAGAGTCATAAATGTGGAAGTCTGAAGGCGAACGAGGAAGATATCTCTCCCCATAATTTCATTAGCCACTCCATTCTCTCTAAATATCATTACATCAGTCATAGTCTGTCTACACTCAGACATTCTCTATTTATCCATAACTCACGATACGCACGATACTACGAGGGACGTGTTGCGGCCACCTGACTTGACCAGTGACGAGAGTGAACCAGTCAATAACCTGCAAAGAACAAGCATCGGCTGGAGCAGAACACAAACAACCTTTTTCTGACTGCTAAGTACCCATTCGAAGCTGCCAAGTGAACTCTTTCATAAAGAACTGTTAAAATTAGACCATCACCTGTGAGGAAATTTTAAAGACTCTATCTAAATTCACCCCACCTCTTATTTATTTTACACCTGTTAACGATAAATGATTATTAAATTTGTTATCTGTAAAAATACAAATGTATAGTTGATTTAGTCATTTTAAGTGAACTGCACCCGTATGACTCAGTCATTTCAAATATTTATAACAGAGCTATTTAAGTAATATTTTGCTGAGTTAAATCAGTTGGGGGCTCATCAGAACGAACTAAAATCCTAACTCATAGAAGGTCAGGAAAGATAAAAGTTGACATGACCTGGATCCTATCAGCCGTTAGTACTTGATTTCTTTAAATTCCTATGAGGCTCTCTAGAATTGAAGCACTATTTGTCAATTGACATCTGTGCCTAGAGTAATCTTGAACGAAAGGTGGACACATGTGAAGACCCTCAGTAGAAACTCTGAATTGTTGCCACTGTTGGACCATCAATGCAAATCAAGGGCAGTAAATCACATGACACACAGTTGTGGATATTATGATAAATAACAAATACTCGCGGGAGGGAAGCGAGATATGGTTTCTTAGAAGAACAGTAAAAATTCATTGACAGCCTAGATAACAAACGAAGGAAGTTTGAGCGGTGTACATGAATGTTGTTACTTTATGGTGACATTTGGAATAATAGAGGGATGCAGCGTGCGTGATGGAAACAGAAGAAAGCAAGTACATGATTCGTAGAAACGCTTGAAAATAAGATAAACAATCAGTAAATAGATCAGAATATACACTAAGACACCCTAATGTAACCAACATGCACATGGTTAATGGTTGAAAGTGACGCGTTGCGTGCAATCGTACCAAAAACTTAATTAAAACAAAAATAAATACAGCTCACTTCAAAATATTCACAATCTATCTTGGACACCACAACGTGCAGCTATAAAAAAAATCGTTTATCACCAATCTGTAAAGCGCTTTGTGTTACAAAACATTCCATGTTGATTCACAAAATCCCGTGATGACTACCACTATTTTAATTCGCGGGTCGGGAGAAGTAATGAAACAGTGTAAATGTCTTCGGATAATACTTGATATTGATCCTTGTGGAGAAAGAATAATTAAAAGCCAACAAACGTTTAAATCTAAATTTTTTTTTTCTGGAAAATATGTTCTCCTATAAGAGATAAGTGTAAGATATTTTGTAGGATGATAAAGTAGCTTACATGACTTCAGTGTATGACCACAGGTCAATGTTTGCCAAATATGTAGATGGACTAAAAAAGTACTAAGATGACCTATAGGAACAATTAATACACTGTAAGTATACATACATTTCTTTCCGTGTTACCATTTAATGTTAGGAGAAGTAACTTATTCGTTTGTTTCTTTATTTTTTTTTAATTCAAGGGAAATAATTTAATCATTACACAAATGCTAAAAAATCAAAGATTCTCGTTCAGTTTTAATTGCATCAGGTTAAAAGCAAAACTATATAAAATAAAACATATTGTGTTATTATTACTTTAAGAAACAACTGCTACATTCTATTAGTGAATTTTGTTATTTTCTGTTATTAATAAATATTAAAATAATATTTTACTTGATTCACATAACAATGAAGTGAAAACTTTTCTGTTCTGCTACATTCAATGATAATGACAAAGTGCCTTCTAGTGTTATAGTGTAAATGTATCGCTCAGCGCTGAAACGCGTTTTTCATCAATCCCTTGAACATTACTGTATTACAAAACATCCAAGAATCACGTGTCTACGCACGGACAATAATTATACCGAGGAAGAGAAGCAGCTGTTACAAATAAACACAACTTCAAAGAAGTTTCTGTTTGGATGTATAACAACGTTTTACGCGATGTTCATAATTTAATGATATGTCTTCCACATACAAAGAGATGCTTAATCCGCTAACTACTAACTTCGTTGCTTCCAAGATGTTGTGCTATTCAAACATGGATAAGTTGAATCTCGACTTTCGTGATCTAGAATGTGGGCTACCCTTGGATTAGTTATTGTTTTCTACTTACATCTTAGTAAGATCTGTTGGAACTGGTGTGAATAGTCTACCTCGCTGTACAAACTCCATGCTTGAAAGTGATCGTTAGTTTAATAAACCGACTGGACAATTATAGCATAGACACACGTGGTACGAGTGACGTTATTAAGACAGTATTTACATATACGAACATGCTTACCTGTATGATTTGAACCTGAGAGTTTGACAACAGATTTAGAGAGAAGAATACAACGTTTACAAATATAATGTAACAGAAAGATCATCGGGGTAACTAGCCTGAACAGTTATAACAAGTCAACAGGTTAAAGACATGGATAGACGCACTATTCTCATAATTACAAAATGTCTGAGGCAGACATGGTATAGCCGCATACGGATATCACATTAGTTACCAAAGATTGTAGCAAAAGGTTTTTCTGGTGTGATGATAGTGGTAGAGAAAAAGTAGATTCTCTCTCCAGAAAGTATGAAATCCCAGTGCCAGAGAAGTGCACGGGTATCACAATTGAGATACGGCTGTGAATACTCTGAGCTGGACAATAGATTTAGAAGTATACGGCGCCACTTTCGATATAGTAACCCTATGTGATAATATTATTAAATTAGAAAAAGTAACTCAAAATTTAACAGTCAAAAATTTACCAAGTCAAATGAGTACAATTTCATAATTTATTATGTACATCTATATATTCTTGTAATGAGAAATGGGTGTAGGAAGATGGTAAAATGTATGATTTTTTATAGTTACAAATTAAAATAAATATTAGTAAAAAATCATGGATGAATCTTCCAATGAAATTAGAACAATCTGTCACAGTATATTTTGGATATATATCTGGCTATCTAGTCCCTTGCTGTTATCATCATCGACAGTCGTTGTAGAAACTGCTCACAGTGTTTGTTGAATGGATACACGTAAAACTCATCTGGTATTAGCCACGTCTGCTCGAGGTTCCTGAGACACACTTGAATCAATAGACTGGCCTTCAGCCCGCCCTATAACTATGGGGAACTAAGGTGTTGAAGATTGGTTGACCTCTAGGCTTCAGTTAGCTGGATCAACGGTCCTCAAGTCTTTAGTTAAACTCGGTCAGGAATGATCATAAAACTCGATCATGAAAACCTGGAACAAAAGGTAATAGGTGGCCACGGTGTTCCAACAATCTCACCAGCCACTTCTGTTCATGAGGCGACCATGTCTTCAGTGTTTGTATATAAATGAATGAATCATGGTAGTATGTTACAGAGATAGCATGATAAGATAATGTCTACTGTACAGAAAATAACAAAATACATGTACAAATCACATGTTATGTTACATGGGTAAGATATAACCTTTGCCATCCACTTATAGATGCCAAGTCACTTATGTATAGTTACAATACATTTTTAAAGATTATTAGCTAACTTTTAGCAGATGTGATAACGATGAAAAAAGTTAATTATTTTTAAAACTATTTATATTTGAATAATATCCTTTTGGATATCATTCATAGTCTATCTTCTTTGGTGAATTATTATAGTTTTAATAACTTTCAACCAGGCTTGCTCTTGTAGCTTAAAATTTTCTTTATTGTTAATGCCAACTTCTAAATTCGGCCATTCCTATATTCGCTATTTCCTCGTTCTTCAATACCGTCCGGCTAAACGTAATTGACATTTTCCCGCCTTCTTCAAACTTCAAATCAAGACCCGTCGCGTGTTATCCCTGCGCTGTGTGTGTTACACATTTTCACAAACAATACAAGTGGTACCAAATCTCGCTACAAAGATTGTCCTACAATGCCCAGTACCAGACAAAATATGACCTGATAGACAGAAAAGAAATACATTGGCAACATAAAATAATTGACGCTTCTAACTGTCGAGGAACTAAACAAGCTAACAAGTAATATATAAAACTGGCGGGTACTAGTACAACACTTATCGTCTGTAGTGAATCAATGGTCACGTGTTCTGAGACAAGCTATGACAAGTCACCTGTATAATCAGTCACATTAGTCTCATGTCACATTTACATAAATGAATTCAAATAATTCAATCCATAAAAGTACTAGTAACCAATTAAAATAAATAAACTGGTTATCTGTCTTTGCTTCTCGTTACAACCATTTATATTATTCCTGTACTTACATCATCTTATTTATTATGCCTTCTGTCTGTCGTAAATAAAAAATGGTTCACATCAGTTAATCACTATCATGTGTTCAGTAAATGTTGAAATTCACACAAAGCTTTAGTTATTTAAAATGTTATTGTGATTTACTTCTCGTTTGTAAACAAACATATTCGTGGCACAGAAGGTTTCGCATACACGTCGTTGATTAATTTAGGGACGGTAAACTCGAAATACATCGTATATTTTCGCACTTATGCCGTTTGAACAGGAACGTACATGTATATTTCCCTCCAATCTTCTCTTTCATCTTCTGTAATGAAATTCATAATTACATATAGCATATAACGTGTTAAAATTTAAAAAAAATATATATATAATTATATATATATATATATATATATATATATATATATATATATATATATATATATATATATATATATATATATATATATATATATATATATATATATATACAGTATGTAAAAAAAAGTATATTAATAAGTATGTACTAACTACTTAATCAAAAATTCCATTTTACAACACTGTTCAGCCATTTCTGAATACCGTAAATAATAATTTTAGAGAATATATAATGAAATAAAAATGAAAATAATAAATACAGTAAGTAGTATAATTTTTTTTAAATCAATAAAGTAAATGACGTTAGATTATTTCTGACATTAAAAAATCAGAAAACCTCAACGTCTAGTCACAGAATCAGCAGAAACTTCAGCTACAGTTGTAGCAAATTCAAGTGCTGAGTGCGACGGATAGCCTGAAAATGAAAGTCCCTGAATTGATGGATGATAATGGTAGTACTCTCGAATAGCATCAGTACCCCTGAATAGTGTTGTAATGTTATCATCAACGTGGAATCCTACCACGCGTGCAAATTAGTATGCAAATTTCCACGTGATTTTCACCACGTGCAATAATTAATATGTAAACAGTTATCGTGCGAGGATCCAGGAGTTTCGTTTTGTCTTAGGTTTAGTTAGCCACGCGTGTCGTGAATTATTCTAATCCCCATATATAAATTAAAACGAAAATGCAAAGCCTAACAAATAAATTTAATAAAAGGAAAGAAGAATGGTAAAGAACAGTGCTGTCACAATGACTGTACTCGAAATCCCCCTTGTTTTCTACTTCGTCTGCAAATTGTAACGCTTTCACGTTGATAGTAAAAGCCTACTGTATTATTACCCGCTTTCTTCAATGAAACGTGTACTGTATTTCTTGGAAAAACCTTGAGATACGCAAGCTGATCAATGACCTAAATTTAATATTTCATTCATTCCATTTTATACACGGCGTAACTAAAAGACAGATGGACTAAAGGATAGAGAGAAGGGAGAGGCAGAAAGCAGGGACACGTGCAACACTAAACACGCGTCGCGCGATACACAATTGCTGCCATCACGCGTGTAAGGCCACATGCACTAACTTTATTTCAAATCGACAGTGATAAAATTCACTACCCATACCAGAGTTAGGTTTTAAAATCCTGAAAAACGCTTATTGGGAATTATGACATTATACCGGTTTACGTTTGAAAACATGACAGTACCCAGACACCCTCAAGTTTGGAAGTGAGAAGGTAGTAACAGCACGACTATCCTAGAAGAAAATGCATATTGGCTCCATTAAATTCGTATATTTGGGTTCCTTAGGGTTTGCTGACAAAGAATATGTAAAACGTTACGCAAATAGTCTAGGAATTACCAAGTTATGGCCAAAATAAAATAGTGGGGGTGCCTGACAGCATGAAATCATTTCTGCTCATAAAATTTTTTTTATAACGTGTTTGAAAAAACATTACGTTACGGAAATAGCCTACCATGTTAACTCCTATTTGATTGGAGCGCAACAAATGAAAGACTAAACACGATTGGTCGGACTATAAATACTATCTTGTGTTGTCAGGGGAAATCGTAAAAAGGGGTACTTTTTTGAAAAGATGTGTAGACATGGTTTGATTGGGTAGAGCTGCGAATATACTCAATTCAGAGCGTCTGTTCATTGCCACATCTTGTAATAAACCTACTAAGAAGCAGTGCGTTGAGCACCAGTGTATATTTTTTATAAAATAATGCCTGGGACATCGGCAGATCGGAGTTGTGCTATATTCATTGCCAGTCAACGAAACTGTTAATTATTATTTCCATGAATTGTGGTAAGCTTGAAATATTCAATATTTTTAAATGAAAATTGAATGTAAATTGATAAATTATGTCTGTATATATGTGTGGTTCAGTAGCGAACATGATGTAAAGCCTATAGTGCTCCAGCCTGAACAGAAGGTGTCGGAGGAAAGTAAAACTGCATGGAATGGCCAAACAGTACACTGACACCTAGATTATTAACTAGAAAGAAATAATGCTGGAATTGCAGAGGCGTAGTAACCATTAGGGAGGGAAATACTGGTATAAAGTATTTCAGATGAAGCTGACAGTTGGCCTAACGCTCTGAACTCAATGTTTGTGATGTATTGTGCTCAGTGTAGAAATGGAGTATAAATTAGTTCTGACGTAGAAGGTACAACCTTCTTGTTTCAGGGACCGTGGTCTTAAAGTTATTGAGCAGCACCTGGTCAGAGCTTTGCTGAAGCCAGAGGTGGACAGCATACTCCTTGGTCCATATAGCAACCAGTGGGGTGGCTCCAGAACTCATTAAAGTAATCGAGCAGAGGAGTCTTTTACTGCAGTCATCACGCAAGATAAGAGAGTGTGGCCATGGAGCTCAACATTATGTAACCCCATCTTAAAATGACATTGTAAACTAAAATTAAGAGGGGAATTTAATTGTTTTAATACCAGGAACTGAGAACATCTCCAATACTAGTTCCAATAGAAACAAACTATTGAAGTCATGATGACAAATACCAACAGAGCTTGAACAAAACAAAACCAGTATTACCTCATATTACCACTACACAACTGACACACATAGGATACCATTAATAATATATGTCACTACAAGAATCATATTAATAAATTCTGTACATATAACTTGTAATTAAAATTGATTGTGATTCCTGGTTCCCTTTGTATTTGAATCAGGACACATATACATTCATGACAGCACTGAATACATATTGTTATTTGAAAAGTTATCAGTGACTCCTTTAAGATATCCTCTTAGAGTGTTATATGTATGTGAGTGTCACAGTGTTGTCAAGTGTGGTGGAATAAATTAAATTGTTTATCTGTCTGTTGTTGTTATGACTTACACTTCATCATACACATACCCTAGACATATAACGTAGTCATCACACTATTCCAGAATAATTCTGACTGAGGTATACATATGTGGCAGTAAGTAAGGTTATCTATAATACACTACTCTTATTAGATATAGATACCTTCACAGCTGATCTCAGTCAGTACACTAAGTCCCCTATAAATATTTATAACATCCCACTTTACCACATATATTGGGGTCTCGCTCTCGGGATTTTGAATCTTTCCCTATTAAAATATTGGGGGTAATTCACTTCAGGGAATAATAAGAATTAAAAGGTATCCTTGGGTGAAAATAAATAAGGTTGAGCTCACAGTGCCTGTGTTGTCCTGAGTTAATTAGTCATAGATACAATTGTTTAGTTAATTATTTTAGACATTTATCTGTTAGACAATGGCCGACCTGGCAAAATTTCGATCTGCTGCTGTACAGACTGCGAAAGAGTTAGGAATGGACGGGCAAATTATGATTTCTTATGTCACTGCTGAATGTGACAAATATATTGAACGAGAAGAAAGAAGATTAGAAAAAGAGGCCGAAAGAAAGTTAGAAGCTGAAAAGGAAATTAAGAGGTTGCAGATTGAGGCTGAGGCTAAGAGGTTGCAGATTGAGGCTGAGGCTAAGAGGTTGCAGATTGAGGCTGAGGCTAAGAGGTTGCAGATTGAGGCTGACAAAGAGGCTAAAGCATTGGCTGCAGAAAGAGAAGACAAAAGATTAGCTGCAGAAAGGGAAGCCGAAGAAAGAAGATTGACTGCAGAGAGGGAAGCAGAAAAGGAGGAGAAGAGATTACAAAGGGAACATGAGTTACGACTAAGGGAGTTTGAGTTTCAGGGCCATGCTCCTGAAAATGGTGCCAGTCCCTTTGCCTCTGATGCCACTGCTAGCCAAGGAGCCTCAACCTCAGCTATGAATTTTCATTTAGATCATTTTGTTGAGAAAGACGATGATATAGAGAGCTATCTAAATAGGTATGAACTATTAGCTACCACATATGGGTTAGAGAGAGAAAGGTGGAGCTTAAAGTTATCTCAAGGACTTCGTGGGGCAGCTTATGAAGTTTTTGCAAAAATGAGCAGAAGTGATCAGGAAAATTATGACATGCTAAAGCAGGCTCTTTTGTTAAGATATGAAAAGAATGCAGAATTTTATAGGAAAAAATTTAGGAATGCTAAACTACTGTCAGGTGAAACCTATCACCAGTTCTCTGCACGAATAGAGACATACTTGGAGAAATGGACTTCTCTGGGGAAAACCCAAGATCTTAAGGAAATGGTCCTTATAGAGCAATTAAGAGAGTCCATGGCTCCAGACCTGAGAAAGTTTCTCATGGAACAAGGTGCAGAGAGGCTGGGTGAGTTGCTAAATGTTGCTGAAAGGTATCAAGCAGCTCAAGCAGAGGTAACAGGTAATAAAAAGAAACAAGTGGATAACTTTAGGGCACCACAGAACTTTAATAAATTTGATCCTAGGGATCAAAACAAAGGTAAGCACCAATTTGATAGGCCACGGTATGAAAATAAAAATAAAACCCCACAATTCGATGAAAGGAAATATGATGAAAGAAAATCTTTCAACCAAGGAAAAAGGTGGTGTAAAAATTGTAAGATGAACAATCATGACACTGACCATTGTAGAAGGAAACCTCCTCATTGTGCTGCTATGACATCGGGGAAAAAGGAAAAGAAGGTCAAACCTGAAGAACTACAGGAACCATACCACCCCCCAGTGTGTGAAGATGTCATCTGTAATGGTGTCACTATAAGGTGTTTATATGATACCGGTTTAGATTACGATTCCGTTGTGAGTTCTCACCTGGTGCAGGCCGATCAATACACCACAGAAACAGTGGAGATTCAAACTGCAACCAAGGATGTAGCTACCATGACACTTCCCGTCGCCCGAATAAAAGTGAAAACGCGATATGTGGAAGGAATCATAAAAGCAGCAGTGATAAATGAGCCAATCTACCCTCTGATATTGGGGTGTAGATATGTCTTCTTGGGGAATCCCAAGAGACCTGTGATATTGGCAACAGTGCAGACCAGATCACAGTCTAAAAAGGAGGAGGATAATCCAATAAATACTCACCCAGATGAGATGAGGAAGGCACAGGCTGAGGACAAAACACTCAAGCCATGTTTCAAGAAGTTGCCCAAATCTCATACACCTCCAGGCAAGGGAGAGTTTTATATGAAGAACAAACTGATATATAGGAAGGCTGGATCTGAATCCAATGGTCACGGACAGCTGGTCCTTCCCACTTCATATAGGACTAAAGTGTTGGAACTAGGGCATGCGATTCCCTTCAGTGGTCATATGGGAATCAGCGCAACAGGACAGCGAATAGCTTGTCATTATTTCTGGCCAGGAATAACTGAAGATATCAAACGATATGTAAAATCCTGTCCAGAGTGCCAACGAGTAGCACCTAAACATTGGACTGCACCAGCAACTCTGGGGGAAATGCCCATAGTGGGAACACCCTTTGAGAGAGTTGCCGTGGATCTTGTGGGACCTCTCACCCGAACCAAGAGAAGGAACAGCTACATTCTGACTCTGGTGGACACTTGTTCTATGTGGGGAGAGGCAGTAGCCCTGTCATCGATTGATTCTAAACATGTGGCAGAGGCATTGCTCACAATTTTCACAAGGTTAGGCTTTCCCAATCAAATCTTGACTGATAATGGCTCTCAGTTCAAGGGGAAACTAACTGAAGAAGTTTTCAGGATCTTCCAGGCCAAACACTTCCATTGTAGTGTGTACCATCCCCAAGGGAACGGCCAAGTGGAAAGATTTAACGGCACGTTGATGTCGATCCTGAGAAAGTTGGCACACGAAAAACCAGATACATGGGACCAGTACCTGCACGCCGCCCTCTTTGCTTATCGGGAGGTACCCCATAGTTCAACCGGTATGGCCCCGGCAACATTATTGTTTGGAAGGCCAATAAAAGGTCCACTCGAAGCTTTGTTAAGAACGTGGACTGATGAAAAGGCAGAGGAAAACATTACATCTTCATACCAATATGTGAATGAGCTGACCACTCGTTTAAAAACTGGCTGGAAACTTGCCAATGAAAATTTGAAACAAGCCAGGAAGAAACATGCTGCCTATTATAACAGGAAGGCGAAAGACAGAGATTTGGCTGTGGGAGAGAAGGTACTGCTTCTTCTCCCCGGGAGTCAGAATAAGTTACAGATTGGATGGCAAGGTCCATATACAGTTTTAGAGAAGGTGTCTAGAACAAATTATAAGATAGATAAGAAGGGGAAAGAAAAAATCTATCATGTGAATCTCCTGAAGAAATATTTGGAAAGAGAACATCAGGAAGAGACACACTTGTTGACCTTGTCCATCGCCATGGAGATGAAAAAGGAACCACTTTCATCATTTGAATATCCATTACACCCCTGTGAGACAGCAGCACAGGTGAAAATCAGTACACATTTAACGAAAACTCAGAAAGAGAGAGTGCAACAGGTTCTAAATAATCATGCAGAGGTGTTAACAGACCGACCAGGGCATACAAACCTATTGGAATATGATATGAAACTGATAGACCCCACACCTGTCTGTATGAAACCATATTCGATTCCGTTTGCTAAGGAGAAAGCTTTGAAGGAAGAGATAGACTATCTGTTGAAGGAAGGAATTATTTCACACAGTGAATCCTCATATAGTTCCGGTGTTGTACTCTTAAGGAAGCCCTCTGGAGAACATAGACTCTGTATAGATTACAGGAGACTGAATGCTATTACAGAAGGACAGGTGGATCCATTGCCGGATACAAATCAGCTGTTTGCCAGACTAAATAAAGCTAAATATTTCTCAAAAGTGGATCTGAGTAAAGGATACTATCAGATTCCAGTAAAGCCTGAGGTTAGACCATACCTAGCTTTTAGTACCTCAGAAGGACACTATGAGTTTAATAGATTGCCATTTGGATTGAAGAATGCGCCTAGTGTCTTCTCTAGAATGATGAGAAAATTATTGGACCCTCTGAATAATCCATGTATAACAAATTTTATGGATGATATCCTTATAGCAACAGAAACATTTGAGGAACACATTGACTCTCTGAAGATGCTGTTTGATCGACTTAGGGAAGCAAATTTAACAGCCCGACCAACCAAATGTTGCGTTGGATGTAAAGAATTGGAATTTTTGGGACACACAGTTTATCAGGGAAACATGACCCCTGACCCAAAGAATTTAGAGAAACTAAAGAAAGCCCCGAGACCACAAACCAAGAAGGACGTGAGATCCTTTGTCTCATTATGTGGTTTCTACCAGAAGTATATCAAAAACTTTAATTCCATATGTGCACCGTTAACTGATTTGACACGTAAAGGACATCCAGATCGCATTACATGGACACCACAATGTGAAATGGCTTACCAAGAATTGAAGGAAAAGCTCACAAGTAAACCTATTTTGAAATTACCTGACTTAAGTCAAGAATTCATAGTAAGGACGGATGCCAGTAATATTGGGTTAGGTGCAACTCTACTACAGAAATCAGATGCATTGGATGGGGAATTAAGCCCAGTGGCATATGCTAGCAGAAAATTGAATAAAGCTGAAATCAACTACTCAACTAGCGAAAAAGAATGTCTTGCAGTAATATGGGCAATAAAGAAATTCAATATTTATCTGTATGGGAAGGCATTTAAGTTGCAAACGGATCACAAACCTTTATCGTTTCTAGCCCAGGCTAGGCATGAGAACTCTAGGTTACTCCGATGGTCCTTACTTTTGGCTCCCTATAATTTTAGCATTGAGTATATATCTGGAAAAACAAATTTGGGAGCGGATTTTTTAAGCCGCCATCCGTGTGATGAGAATCACCGTAAACCCCAGAAATAATAATAAATTTCTCTATGTGTATATAGAATAAAGGACTGACATATAATGTCTGTTTTAAGAGGGGAGATGTCGTGAATTATTCTAATCCCCATATATAAATTAAAACGTAAATGCAAAGCCTAACAAATAAATTTAATAAAAGGAAAGAAGAATGGTAAAGAACAGTGCTGTCACAATGACTGTACTCGAAATCCCCCTTGTTTTCTACTTCGTCTGCAAATTGTAACGCTTTCACGTTGATAGTAAAAGCCTACTGTATTATTACCCGCTTTCTTCAATGAAACGTGTACTGTATTTCTTGGAAAAACCTTGAGATACGCAAGCTGATCAATGACCTAAATTTAATATTTCATTCATTCCATTTTATACACGGCGTAACTAAAAGACAGATGGACTAAAGGATAGAGAGAAGGGAGAGGCAGAAAGCAGGGACACGTGCAACACTAAACACGCGTCGCGCGATACACAATTGCTGCCATCACGCGTGTAAGGCCACATGCACTAACTTTATTTCAAATCGACAGTGATAAAATTCACTACCCATACCAGAGTTAGGTTTTAAAATCCTGAAAAACGCTTATTGGGAATTATGACATTATACCGGTTTACGTTTGAAAACATGACAGTACCCAGACACCCTCAAGTTTGGAAGTGAGAAGGTAGTAACAGCACGACTATCCTAGAAGAAAATGCATATTGGCTCCATTAAATTCGTATATTTGGGTTCCTTAGGGTTTGCTGACAAAGAATATGTAAAACGTTACGCAAATAGTCTAGGAATTACCAAGTTATGGCCAAAATAAAATAGTGGGGGTGCCTGACAGCATGAAATCATTTCTGCTCATAAAATTTTTTTTATAACGTGTTTGAAAAAACATTACGTTACGGAAATAGCCTACCATGTTAACTCCTATTTGATTGGAGCGCAACAAATGAAAGACTAAACACGATTGGTCGGACTATAAATACTATCTTGTGTTGTCAGGGGAAACGTAAGAAAGGGGTACTTTTTTGAAAAGATGTGTAGACATGGTTTGATTGGGTAGAGCTGCGAATATACTCAATTCAGAGCGTCTGTTCATTGCCACATCTTGTAATAAACCTACTAAGAAGCAGTGCGTTGAGCACCAGTGTATATTTTTTATAAAATAAAGCCTGGGACATCGGCAGATCGGAGTTGTGCTATATTCATTGCCAGTCAACGAAACTGTTTATTATTATTTCCATGAATTGTGGTAAGCTTGAAATATTCAATATTTTTAAATGAAAATTGAATGTAAATTGATAAATTATGTCTGTATATATGTGTGGTTCAGTAGCGAACATGATGTAAAGCCTATAGTGCTCCAGCCTGAACAGAAGGTGTCGGAGGAAAGTAAAACTGCATGGAATGGCCAAACAGTACACTGACACCTAGATTATTAACTAGAAAGAAATAATGCTGGAATTGCAGAGGCGTAGTAACCATTAGGGAGGGAAATACTGGTATAAAGTATTTCAGATGAAGCGGACAGTTGGCCTAACGCTCTGAACTCAATGTTTGTGATGTATTGTGCTCAGTGTAGAAATGGAGTATAAATTAGTTCTGACGTAGAAGGTACAACCTTCTTGTTTCAGGGACCGTGGTCTTAAAGTTATTGAGCAGCACCTGGTCAGAGCTTTGCTGAAGCCAGAGGTGGACAGCATACTCCTTGGTCCATATAACAACCAGTGGGGTGGCTCCAGAACTCATTAAAGTAATCGAGCAGAGGAGTCTTTTACTGCAGTCATCACGCAAGATAAGAGAGTGTGGCCATGGAGCTCAACATTATGTAACCCCATCTTAAAATGACATTGTAAACTAAAATTAAGAGGGGAATTTAATTGTTTTAATACCAGGAACTGAGAACATCTCCAATACTAGTTCCAATAGAAACAAACTATTGAAGTCATGATGACAAATACCAACAGAGCTTGAACAAAACAAAACCAGTATTACCTCATATTACCACTACACAACTGACACACATAGGATACCATTTATAATATATGTCACTACAAGAATCATATTAATAAATTCTGTACATATAACTTGTAATTAAAATTGATTGTGATTCCTGGTTCCCTTTGTATTTGAATCAGGACACATATACATTCATGACAGCACTGAATACATATTGTTATTTGAAAAGTTATCAGTGACTCCTTTAAGATATCCTCTTAGAGTGTTATATGTATGTGAGTGTCACAGTGTTGTCAAGTGTGGTGGAATAAATTAAATTGTTTATCTGTCTGTTGTTGTTATGACTTACACTTCATCATACACATACCCTAGACATATAACGTAGTCATCACACTATTCCAGAATAATTCTGACTGAGGTATACATATGTGGCAGTAAGTAAGGTTATCTATAATTCACTACTCTTATTAGATATAGATACCTTCACAGCTGATCTCAGTCAGTACACTAAGTCGCCTATAAATATTTATAACATCCCACTTTACCACAACGCCTTCTGCCTATCTCTCGATCCTTGAAAATCAAGCATTTCCCTACCTCTTTTCTGTCATCCCGCCTAGAAGGGCGTTGCCGAAAGGAGACGTAAGCGGTCAGTATCAAAAGACTGTGGTGGTCCCAGCAGAACGAAGCAGTTTTTCTCACCTTCGGTTCACACGTTCATGCGAACCGGCTAAGACGGGAGAAATTGCTGGCTGACAAAGAGACGAACGGGCAAGGCTAGAGCTGGTAGACGCGGCTCGAAACGAGAAAAGTTTCCTGAATCAAATAAGGTGTGAAACTTAGCATGTAGCTATTACTCTTCATTTCATTAACTATATATTGGCATCGCGAAAATGCAGTTTATCATTCGTTGCCCAGAGATTTGAAGGAGTACTAGCTTATATTAGAATCTTACAAGATTTATTTGGAGTTCTTTTATATTGGAGTGAATTCATTCTGGTGCTACGGTAAAATATATTAGTCTTGAGATTCAGTAGTTTAGTTCCTTCATTTATTTCACTAGATTTTTGGTGTTAATTTAAACCTATTACATAAACCCATCACAAAGTTTCCCAGTCATAAATCAAATAATAGAACTATACGTTATTTCCCGAGACAATAGATATCTATCATCATTTAAATGCTAGGCGAGCGAAATTGGTTATTAACCTTATAATTCTATTTCTTCACATAAACTAATACAGAAGAAAAACCTATAGCAAGGCACAAGCAAAGAAACAAAGTTACAACTGATCAGAGCATATATATTCCCAGTGGCAACATACGGCTGCGAGACTTGGACACTCAATAAAACAGTTGCAAAAAAGATTACATCATTCGAAATGAAATGCTACAGAAGGATGTTGAGAATACCCTGGACAGAAAAAAAGACCAACAGAGAAGTACTGCACTCACTAAACGTACAGGAACATTGGCTCCTAAATACCATCGCAATAAGGAAGCTGAAATTTTTCGGTCATATAAAAAGACATAATAGTCTGGAAAAAACAGTGATGGAAGGCATGGTCCCTGGAAAAAGGGGAAGGGGTCAACCTAGACGACGGTGGACCCAGGACATCACAGAGAGTCTGAACTTGTCTTTGGCTGATGCAGGTCGACTTGCCCAGAATCGTGATGCGTTCAGAGCAACTGTAATGGAGACTACGTTCTGGAAAGAATACGTCACATGATGATGATTCTATTTCATCTTGCGTAAATTTTAAGTAATTAACTGTTCATAGCTAGTGGTAACTAAATCGACACATTGGCTAGTCACTCGTGAAATTTCTTTAATATAAATAATTAATACCGGAGTGATTTTACAGGTCCTACCGAATAACGCAGGTGTTAGAAATAATTATAGTAGAATTACCTGTTTTATATATTCTCTTTACACAGGTGATCAGACCTTGCAGGCCAACGGTTTTATGTGTTATATATAGAGTCATGTTCAGATGGCTTATTGCATCCCAGAGTAATTGTTCCTAACATACAAACATTGACAACTCAACATCAGATGTTGGAGACATTTATAGGTCCTTCGCACCAACCAGTAGAGCGGTTAAATAACCAAACCCACGTCAATGCTAAATTGTGGGTTTCTTAAATGTTAAACTGGAACGGGACAATGACAGAATAGTTTTCTATATTATATTAAATCATATAAAGTTCCCTGGCCTGATGAGGCAGAACTGACCACACAAAATTTATTTAATTAGACCCAGATGACAGTAAACATTATCTACCACCAACTTCTCAGAAAATCCTTACGGCTATTTCTTTTCCAAGAACAGCCTGGGAGAAACATTCTGCTGTGTGAGATATTTCCCAGTCATTTCGACAGAATCCTAGAACAAAACAAACTTATTCAAAATTTAAATACCTGCAGTCTGACGGAAAATCCTTGCCAGGAAAAATTATAATCAATACACCGTTTCAGCAAACTCTCCGAGCAATATTAGCAGTGGCTATACGGAGTTTTCTGGGGCTGGACTGGACAAAATAACAGGACATCTAATAGTCTTTGTTTTTAAGATCTGTGTGCGATTTAATTCTATGGACGTGTGCAGCCGACTGAGGGGTAAGTCTGAATGGATGTGAGCGCTCACTGCATGAATGTAGAGCGTGGAAACTGAACGAAAGAATTTAGTTTACTTAAGTTTACTACTAATATAACACCTTCATTTTCTTTATCTATTTTCTCACTAAGTGTGAAGGCCAACGGGAAAGTTAAATTAAGAACATATCCTATATACCCGTCCCGTCTACCCCACTCTCATTTGTCAATCAATTATTTGACCTGTTGGGTAAACACACCACGGGTGGGATTATTTTCCTAGTTTCACCATGTTCCAGTGGGAGGGTCTATGAGAATATTATTGTTTATTTATTTTCCCTTTATGTAACTACAATTTCACCTGATGGCATGATAACGATGTATTAACTGTTGTAATTTATTTTTTCTTTCGAAAGATATAAAAATTTTTATAACTTTTCAGCTATTAGTTTGTGGTTAAAACCTTTCCCTGATATATATTATATGTGCCCATAGTTACCTGTTCTTTTCTACGTATGTACGCATTTATGTCACAAAATTGTTTGGGTGTGCGTACGAGAGGTAAGGTATTAGAATCAGTATCTAGTGAAAAAATACGTCTCCAGTAAGTGTGTCGTACTAGATAGGTTGAGGTTGAACAATTACTCAATCCAAGACTGTAATTTTTCCTACACTCTGTAATCCTCGAAAACAGGACTATTTCTCACTCCTTTCTCTCACCTAGCTTTCACCATCTCACCTCGGCTCGATTGGGACCATAACAATAAAACCTATCTATAAAACTGACGACACTGAGTAGCAGCAATTATAACAGGAAGGGGACCCAAAGATGCAGCAATAGAGAAAGCAGACAGCGACCCATAGCTTGACTGCTTGCATCAGGGTCAGCGAACCAGAGCTGACCACGACCCTGCTCCACCTCCATGTGGTGGTCCTGGAAACAGGCTGCATCACTGTCGTAAATTTATTTTGAGAGAATGAGTCTTAGAAATAGTAGTCCGGTTTAGAGTGTAGAATGATGGTGAAAGGCTCAGTGATAGGAAAAGGTTAGCGAGTAAATATGATGCTCCACAGAGTGCTGGAGGAGAGTAAAGACAGACTTATTTACGACAAATCGTTTCTCTCAATCTTCTCTTCCACTCTCCTGGTCAAACAATTATTTGCCAGTTTTCAAGACACACATCTGCGCTCACACCGATTTGGTGCCTCAGACACACAGACGACGTGGATACAACTATCTAAACAAATATGAGGGATTTGGGCCTTGGTAGTCCAACACAGTACTATGTATGTTTATGCCGTTTATTAGCATTAAACTCAATCACAACATCCAACAAGTGTTACATAAAAATTATCATAAATACAGAAAATACAATTAACAAGGTGAGGATGGGGGTAAAGAAGATTGGTATCGACTAAGCCCTTCCCGCTTATTAGACAAAGGTAAACCCAGTCCCAAGATAGATAGTTATCAGGAACATAGGTAATGTAACCTAACAATGAAGTTAATTACTCTGAAAAGAGGTTTTACAATATTAGGTGTGGTGGTAGACTAAAATACTGTTATCCCAATTGTGTCTTCCATTTACTAAGCAAAGAAAAAAAGGAGGGGGGGAATGAAACAGAGTTAACAAATTATCCCACTTAAAGGAACAATGCCGGGTATACAGAAAAACGTATTACCCGGTAGGCAGTTGACAAATGGTTTCTGCAAAATAAATCTCCTGTCATTCATACACTCTGTGAGGAGCCACACTCATATACATCACACACTTACCGATTGCAGCATCAGACAATCAATAGCATGATATACACAGTAATTAAACTCTTTACATGTGAAACTGTCTAGTCCTTCTATGTCCCGCCCCAGATAATGCGAGGTTTTACTGGGAGCAAATATTCCCGCTTATCGCCGGACTTGAAGTTCTAAGAGCTCTTGTGTTTTATTATAAAGAAAAGAGTCTATGGGATGGCACTGACGCAGATCGACATAGGGGTGAAAAATGAGGGGATGGTATAATCCTTCAATGCGTGATGATAGCCACTGACCGGTAAGGTTTTTAATCCAGTGAGGAAAAACTAGGCTCGGTCACAGTCAGGTAAATCGGTATTCTCTCACATTTAGAGCCGTACATAAATTATTGCTACTGGCACTGTTCATCATCCAGTTTATCTCACAGATTGAAATTTAAATTTGATGATAATATTTTAAATGTTCTTGGGTAGGCTTTCTTTCATGTAATTATGACAGCTAGGCCGCACAGGACCGCCACAAGATTAAATTTAAAAAAAATGTCTCATCAAACTGTCTGGAAGTTTAAGAACCGAGTATGGAAACTCTGTGTATGATTTATTAATAATGCTGGGATCGCAAAGGTGATCATTCTAGAGAAAAAGATAGAAAACCCATGACAATCATAATCATACTTCAAAAGTCAAATAATATTCTTAACGCGCGATAAATTTACCGTTAAGGCTATATCTAATTATGTATTAAAGAAAACACGTCACGAGTCTAATGGTTAAAATACACATCTTTATATATAGGACTTAACTAAATTTATTAATTATAAATTCCTTCGCGACTTTAAAAGTTACTTTCACATTTAAACATCTATTATTTTAGGAAATGTTATAATAGATATATCATTAAATTTACCACTGGAACTTTTGGGATGAGTTTAATTAAATAGATTAAATAAACACAAAATCCAGTGAAATAAAATGAAAGCACTAGACCACTGATCACTTTAACAAATATATTATACCGTGCACAGAAAAAGAAACACACCAATTTGTAGCCACCAATTTCAGATGGGAATCTAGCAACTTTCTACTAATAGCTAGTGAATCTTAAAAATCTCAGGCACTGAATGATAGCATGGCTTTCTAGTGGTCTGTATATATTTAAAATGGAATTAAAGATGAGGGTGGCATGAGAAAGTTGACACTTTTTTTGATCTCAGGAGACTTTCGGGGATCTGACCGACAGACTAAAGAGAGATGCCGTCCCCTGGTTTGCCGTTTCCCCGTTCGTTGCATCCGACATCTTCCCCCGTTCGCTCCGTCTGCGGTCGGTTTTGCGCTTAACATAGAGGTGCGAAAATTCCGCCAGGAAAGCTTGCGTCTCGTTTCCGGGACCACTACTTGTTGCGTAGCAAATGTTGCGTAATATTATTTGATGTATATATAAATGTCCTGTGGATGAAGTCACATGTGCCACACAACGTTTAGGGTGTTGTAATTCATCTGCTTCCTAAAGGTACTATGATGCTGGCCTTTGCAGAGTAGTGTGCCACCCTCAGACACCAGGGATGATGAGGCGTAGTAACTTGGTGTCTGTAGTCTGGTTTAAGTGTGATGTAAGGATACAGATGTGTATACAAACAGTGAGCATTACGAACAAGGCAATCCACACAATGACGTCACGTTAACTCACGACGTGAAAAGTCAATCAAGCTTTAAACAGCAGTGATGGGTTTTTGGCAATATATATTGTACGCCACAATGACAAAATGCATGGACATCGTTATGTAGAAAAACATCACAGGGATAGTACAACAGTCATTGTATCATCGAAGTAGTCGATTCAACAGGCACAGCAAACAGCATAATAATAATGTACATTATGTGACGTTTCAGGATATCGTAAATCGCTGCTCATGTAGTCAGGTAGTAAACTTCCCCTTTCCATAAGAGCTAGTAGATATCAACTAGGAGATTAAATATGGTCTCCTCGATTTGACCTCAACAAGACAGGCATGTCTTTTGAGCGCCACATTATCGTTCTCTATGTTCCTTATACAGCAAAGGTATCAAACCTAGATCCATCAACAAAGTTCAGGAAGCAAGTAGTCCGTAGGACAGGCATCAATCGATGCGTGACAATATAAGTGGATCGTGAGCTGAGCAAACTTGTCATAATAGAGACTTTATAATAAGGCAGGCTAAGCGAAAGTCAACATCACAAGATGGCGATAAAGTCGCTTAGCAAAAAAGGATTCATTTACCTGTTCATCAGGAATTAATACACAAATTCACATATGCCTCCAGGCATTAGGAATAACATGGAGATATATCATCTCAAAAAAGGAACAACAATCATGAGGACTCCTTCCTGAATAATCTAAGCGAAGACTAGCACATAGCTACGTCTCGCCTTATCAGCTTATCTGCCCAGACTGACCTGGGCGGAAATCGTTGAAACAACCCCACAAAAAGAGACATGCGCAGAACACGCGAATCGAATACAACTCAGCCAACTTTACGAAACGAAGAATGTTCTACGATGTTCGACTAAAGACCTTTTACCTTAAAAGGAAATAAATCTTGAAACATTGCGATTGCCAACTGTTTACAAAGAACTGGCGATCTGAGCGCTCCATAAATGGACATGACTCAAAATCGTTCACACAACTATCGGCAACCCTAGCTATCAAGATAAGACAACTTCTTGACGATAGCTATCAAGATTAGACGACTGTAGAAATAAAAGTGACTACAATTCCACGAGTTCCTTCCCATGCATTAAAAATTAACTAAAGTCAGAATGCATGGTCAGAATAAGTTGCGACAAGTTTTTAGCAGCAACATTACCGCCACCTCCCGATAAAAAAAAAATGTGCAACATTTTTTTTTTAAATATCCAAGAGTAAAACCAAAAGCGGTTTATCAACGCACGAATTATGCGGGGATAACTAATTGCACTGCCTAATATGAGGCTAAATTGACACATAAAGTGTCTGGTGAGAATATTTCTCAACAGATAAAAAATCTGATTCAAAAATATATCGGGGAGGTGCCACCAACACACACTACGCTTGCATGAAAATACAATATAAATATGCAAGTTCATATCATTATAATCAAATAGCAGTGTCATAATCTAATACCGCTTAGAATGGATGTACACATCTGATATTGAATGTTAAATATTACATTATCTAAATGTTTAATATTACCATTACACAATGAAATTAAACCTATATGACGATCCAGGACACATCTCCTGTCGTTCCAAAGAAACTGTACAATGGGGAACTCTCCATGTTTGACAACAGAAAGGTAGCTTCTCAGATCAACAAAAAATGCTGAGAAAAAACAACCAATATAATTCTATTTAATAGCCATTAAGTTTCATACTATACAATACATTATTATTAACAATTGTGACCGAGTGAACTTTCGGCCCTTATATTAACTACTCAGTCTTCTTTTTATATTAAAGATGGAACAGAAGAAGATGATAACAAAGCACAATAGTATGTATTCACCTAAAGTGAGGACAGATGTGCTAATGTATTGCAGTAATATAGGTGTGTTATGGCTCTGTCGTATATCTAGAAATAGAACAGAAGTATTAGTTGGAATCATGTGGGCATCTAGACAGAATGTCAGCCATCACATTATCCGACCCACGGATAGCTCGTACCGTGAAGTGAAAAGGTTGAAGAGCAATAGCATATCGAGTGGATCTCGAACTCTTCAAGTTCTTAGTCTGAATAGCTGTAAGAGCTTTCTGATCAGTTTCTAGAATGAAATGTGCGCCCAGGAGGAATCTTTGTAGTTTGAGAATAGACCAAACCATAGCCAATACTTCACGGTCTAAAACTGAGTAGTTCCTCTCTGCCGCATTTAGTTTTCTAGAAATATACATGACAGGAAACAGAGTTTCAGCATATTCCTGCATAAGTGCTGCTCCGATCCCAGTGGATGAAGCATCACTTCGAAGAACAAAAGTTCTATCAAGAGTAGGTAATCTTAGGATGGGAGGAGAAGAAAACATATTTTTAATCTGGTCTAAGGAAGATTGACATTCCTGAGACCAACGAATCAGATTAGGCGACCCTTTCTTCAACAACGTTGACAGAGGTGCCATTATCGAAGATAGATTCGGAATAAATCTTCCTTAGAATTGAATTAACCCCAAGAGACTCCGGACTTGTTTCTTCGTCTTAGGTACAGAGATGTTCAATATTTTCGAAGTATTGTGGTCTTCTGTCTTCAAGAGACCATGACCAACACGATGACCCAAGAAAGAAATTTCACCAAAACCAATATAAGCTTTAGAAGGTTTTGCTGTCAGATTATACTCACGTAGAGTAGACAGTAGGTCATATAAACCCAGATAGTGATCTTCCCAAGAATCACTGAAGAGACAGATATCATCTAAGTAAGCGATGACATCTGAACGATGAGAAAGAATTCGACGCATCATGCGAACGAAAGTAGCAGGGGTGTTCATAAGACCGAAGGGCATTACATTCCATTGAAATAAACCCCTAGGTGTAGAGAAAGCAGTCAGATGTTTGGCATGATCTGCTAAAGGCACTTGCCAATAACCTTTTGACAAGTCAAGTTTAGTGAAGAATCTAGCTTTAGAAAGTCTAATAAGTAGATCTTCTAGTAAAGGCATAGGTTCAGCATCGAACTTTGTGACTTGATTTAATTTGCGATAATCAACGCAAATTCGTATGTTCTTATCTTTCTTCCGAACAATAACCATGGAAGAAGAATACGGAGAAGTCGATGGTTCAATTATGTTTAATTGGATTATTTCATCCAATTCCTTTTCCACTTGTGACTGAAAGTGCATAGGGATAGGATACGGCCTAACCCTAATAGGATTATTGTCGGTAAGAATTATGTCATGTTCTATGACCTGCGTGTGACCAGGGATGTCGGTTAGAACATCCTTAAATGTCTAACATCGACGAGACTTGACGATGTTCATCAACAGAAAGATTAGGAGAAATGGACACATCTTTCCAAGATTCCATAGAATGTAGTGGAACCACTGGAAGAGGGAGATCGACATCAGAAAAAACAGATTCCTCATCCTGTATTAATGACAGGGATGAGTAATGACCATGAGGTACAGAAGATTCGTCCGTTGCCTGGAAAATAGGCAGCAAATAGTCTGGACGCTCATGAAATTCCGTCAGCATGTTGATATGGAAAGTCTTATGCTTTCCATCTATATCGACCACATAGTCAACATCGGAAATTCGTGAGACTATTGCATATGGACCTTTCCATGCAATCAGAAGTCTATTTTCCCTACTGGGGAGTAGGACGAATGCTTTGTCACCTGGACAAAGTTGTCGTAGACATCTGTTCTTGTTAGCAAACTGCCTTGCTTTTTCTTTAGCAATTTCTGACGAAGCAGTCGCTAGTTTGCATGCCTCAATGATCTTTTGCCTAAGAGCAATGACATACTCATATGAAGATTGAGTGTCATCACTAATATCATCGGCAGTGATGAGATCGTGTAATAAAGACATAGGGCCGCGCGGACGCGCGCCGAAGACAAGTTCAAAGGGAGAAAATCCTGTGTGCTCGTTTGGGACCTCTCTATAGGCAAAGAGAGCCGCAGGTAAAACCCTGTCCCAATCTTGAGGATGGTCTTCAGTTATCTTACCAAGTAAAGTCTTGAGCGTTCTATTCAGACGCTCAACTAACCCATTAGACATAGGATGATAGATGCTACTGAGAGATCTTTTAATGTGTAAGGTAGACATTACTTGAGACATAGTATCAGATATGAGTTGAGTGCCATGGTCTGACAGTATTTCTCTGGGGAACCCAGAGCGAGAAAATATCAGCCAAAGAGCATCTGCGAGATCTGTAGTAGATATGCTCTTTAGAGGGATAGCCTCTGGCCAACGTGTGCACATATCGACACATGTAAGGATAAACTGATGTCCTCTGGCCGACTTTATCTTAAAAGGGCCAATAATATCTATGGCCATTTTTGGAATGGCCGAATAGGGATGTCAGCAGCCTGGATAGGCGCAGCATGTCGTGGTCCTCTAGATTTGACCTCCTGACATACCTGACATGATCGGCAGTATATACGAATGTCCTTGTTAACAAAGGGCCAAAAGAAAGCCGCAAGGACTCTCGACTTTGTACGGGAAAATCCCATGTGTCCAGCACATTGCGAGTCATGAGCAAGCTGCAATATTTGCACTCTCATACTCTTGGGAACAAGAATTTGCGAATGTGCTGACGTAGCCGAGTCTTGTACCATACGTACAATTACGCCGTTTTTCATTTCTATCCAAGATTTTCTTTGTGTATCCTTATTTGGATCACCTTTCTTCGCAAGAATGAAGAATTTCTTTAGCGAAGGATCTTCTTCTTGTAATTTTATGAACGAGTCACGAGAAATAACCAAGGTACTATCTTGGCTATGAACTTCATTATTATTATCCAACGAAGTTTGTGGTGTTTGTAGAGCTTGTGCTCTTGTAACCACTGCATTGGTAGCTTGCATATTATCATCTTCCCAAGCAGCAATCTGCTGTGGGGTACATTCCCTAACTCCGTGGATACGACCAATAATAAGGTCCGCAATTGGATTAGGTAAGAGACAGGCATGCACATCTCCTGTAAAGAAAGGAGTGGCAATGTGGATTACAGCAGTAGAATATTTCTCTAGAGTGCCGCCAAATGTGACACATTTGATAACCCTTCCTGTCGCACAGGATGGATCCACAAGCGATTGTCTAACACCAATAGTGGTGCATCCGGAATCGAAAAGTAGTGAGACCGGAGTATTATTAACAAGACCCTTATGTAGGATTAGAGAACCTCTCCCGTCATGTGCAACCGAAGCAGGAAGAGCGGGGAGAGGGTGACCACAACTCAAAGTCGATATTGTAGTCGGTTCGAACAAAGTACTGCATTGGGGGCACTTGTTTGCTCTCCCAAAGTCAAAAGAAGAACAAGTGACAGCGTCAGAGTTTTTATTATCAGAAACCTGATTACAGGCTCCCTGAGATTCTTGTTGAACCGAGTTAGCCTGCTGATATCTCTTTTTTTGTATTGAGATCTACCGCGACTACCATTACCTCTGAAGTTATCACTGTTGTTATTGTCTCTATTATAACTGTTATCATGTTTCGAACTACAGTTTCTATGATTATTATCATGTCCACATTGATGTGAACATCTATTTGTTTGGTTTTGAGGTTTACGCGAGGAAAAGCCTCTGTTACCATATCCTCTTCTGAAATGCCTAAAATTATTAGGTTGGAAGTAACGAGGACTGTCAGCTCGTCTCCAATTCTTCGACGAAGAATCACCCTGAAATTGATTTCCATAATTTTGACCGTAACTACGGTTACTTTTCCTATCAAAATTTTGTTGGAATCTAGTACTAGAGTTTTGACCATAAGGTGCTGCCGAAGCAACAGGCAAACCTTCTTTTACTTTAGAGTTACCAATGGTTACTTGAGAATGCGCAGTTATATACTGGCTACAGAAATCTTCCATTTCTTTTATTGTTTTAGGTTTACGTTTATGAAGGAAAGCAAGGAAAGACTCATTGACAGAAGACATGACTTTGTCTCTAAGTATTAAGTCCATAAGTCCTTCATAAGTTTTTTCTGTCTTAGACAGCTCCACCCAACGTAAAAAAGTAAGACGTGTCTTTGAAATGAATTCAGAGAATACACACCAGTTTCTGGTAACATATTTTTAAATTGAAGACGATAGCCGTCTTCGTCAAGTTGGTATTTTTTTAACAACATAGCCCTGACAACCTCATAGTTGTTCTTGTCAGGCTCATCTACCATACTTAACATACTCAAAGCATCACCTCTAAGTATTTTGGACAAATGATAAACCTGCAATGATTTATCTATGTTATGTACTTTACATGAAGTTTCAAATCTGTCCAAATAGAATGTTATATCGTCGATGGAAGCATTGAATGGTGGTAGATTAAGCTTGAAAGTGCTTGCATTAGTCTTATCTGAGACCTTATTTGCATCATTAGCATTACCCATGATCATCACCTTTAATTTCTCAACTTCCAAAGCTAAGATTTTTTCTTCATGCTCCATTTTTGCTTTTCTCTCTTCAGACTCTCTTTCAAGTCTTTTATTTTCAGCCTCTCTTTCAAATCTTTTCTCTTCAGCTTTTGCTTCTGCTTCTCTTTGTAACTTTTTTTCTTCAGCCTCAGCTTGTTTTTCTAATCTTTTAATTTCCACCTGCATCTGCAGTTTCTTTTGTTCAGCTTCCAATGCTTTATCATATTGAGCAGTCGCAAATTCTTCTAACTTATCACCAGTCTTCCCAAGCAATTTACCCTGCTCAATAAAGTGCTCAAATGTAGCCATGATGAGTAATAATATGAGTCCACAACCTGAAATAATTAATTATCTTATTTCAAATTTAATTATAACAAGTCTTAAATGAAGCACTTGTTTACTCACAACACTATATTATTATCCCAATCTCTGTGGGAAACAAGTCTTATATCAAAGAACTTGTGTATAGACCTTTTTGAAATATAATCAATCAACTCTTGATCATAGGTGCACTTCCCATTCAATAGTGCACAATACTATTCATAATTTAATAATCATCAGTGTAGTAGTAATGCATAAGCATAACCCACTATTAAATGTGAATTAACTACTATAAGTGTAACCAATGACTATGTAAACACAATCACAATGTAAACAATAACAATGTAAACATTACACTGTAAACAATACAATGTAAACAATACAATGTAAACAATAACAAAGATTTAGCAACAATACGAAAACATTCGTAGAAATCAACAAAAAATAAAGCGAAAATTAAAGAAATATCACAAAAACTGTGATGATATCTACGAGGATATTAGACAATACACATGACACCACCGTGTATAAACAAAAATGTTGTATGAAACTAAACTATAGTAAAGAGGAGGCTAACAAATACAAACAAATCAAAACAAAACTAAAGAATGTGAAGAAAATCCCGAAAACAACACTGACCATATCGTCACAACTAACAAAAAATAGCAACAGAAGTCGCTTTGCAAATTCCAGTATCGGAAATTTGCACACCCTACAGAAAACGCTCACGATAGACGACCTCTATCACGTGGTATGATCTAAGGGAGACTCCGCCCAACCGAAAAACCCGCAGAAACATAAACATATAAATATAAATATACAAATAACATATAAACATATAACATGTAAACAAAAGAATGAGATAAAACACAGAAGACTCAGTAGTAGTATAAGGGCACAGTTCACAAACAAACAGGCCACTTAACTTATGGGTATCCAAACGTCAGCCACAGCAGAAAAAACAGATGACGATCAGCGTCCTAAGGAATGAAGATCCAACGATGATGGTACATCTGAACTGCTCCAACTGCCATGACGATGGTACTTGAGCTTCTAAACAGTACAGGTAGTGTACAGGTAGTGTAAATAACGGCACTTGACCTTCTTATTCAATCGGCACTTGACCATCTCAAAAAACGACAGCACTGGAACCTTGACAGAAGCAACTTGCTTGACTTGCGTTGAAGACAACAGCAGTCCGTGTTATCCGGCAACATGTAACAACGCCGGGTACTGTCAAATTCCTGTTTTAGTCAAAAAATTGCAATTTTGACATTTACCGGACAACGCCGAGTACTTTGAAAATTTTGAAGATGTTGACTGTCTTGAAGAATGTTCAAGTGTTGACTTGAAGGATGCCGTTTGTTGAAAATGAAGTGGGTAAGGGACCCCGTGTTTGCTGGTACCAGAACAAACCAGCTTATGGCCACCAAATGTTGCGTAGCTCTTTAGTGTACGCCATAATAGTTGAAGGCGATGAAGACACAGTATGCCACACAACGTTGAGGGTGTTGTAATTCATCTGCTTCCTAAAGGTACTATGATGCTGGCCTTTGCAGAGTAGTTTGCCACCCTCAGACACCAGGGATGATGAGGCGTAGTAACGTGGTGTCTGTAGTCTGGTTTAAGTATGATGTAAGGATACAGATGTGTATACAAACAGTGAGCATTACGAACAAGGCAATCCACACAATGACGTCACGTTAACTCACGACGTGAAAAGTTAATCAAGCTTTAAACAGCAGTGATGGGTTTTTGGCAATATATATTGTACGCCACAATGACAAAATGCATGGACATCGTTATGTAGAAAAACATCACAGGGATAGTACAACAGTCATTGTATCATCGAAGTAGTCGATTCAACAGGCACAGCAAACAGCATAATAATAATGTACATTATGTGCCTTTTTAGGATATCGTAAATCGCTGTTCATGTAGTCAGGTAGTAAACTTCCCCTTTCCATAAGAGCTAGTAGATATCAACTAGGAGATTAAATATGGTCTCCTCGATTTGACCTCATTAAGACAGGCATGTCTTTTGAGCGCCACATTATCGTTCTCTATGTTCCTTATACAGCAAAGGTATCAAACCTAGATCCATCAACAAAGTTCAGGAAGTAAGTAGTCCGTAGGACAGGCATCAATCGATGCGTGACAATATAAGTGGATCGTGAGCTGAGCAAACTTGTCATAATAGAGACTTTATAATAAGGCAGGCTAAGCGAAAGTCAACATCACAAGATGGCGATAAAGTCACTTAGCAAAAAAGGATTCATTTACCTGTTCATCAGGAATTAATACACAAATTCACATATGCCTCCAGGCATTAGGAATAACATGGAGATATATCATCTCAAAAAAGGAACAACAATCATGAGGACTCCTTCCTGAATAATCTAAGCGAAGACTAGCACATAGCTACGTCTCGCCTTATCAGCTTATCTGCCCAGACTGACCTGGGCGGAAATCGTTGAAACAACCCCACAAAAAGAGACATGCGCAGAACACGCGAATCGAATACAACTCAGCCAACTTTACGAAACGAAGAATGTTCTACGATGTTCGACTAAAGACCTTTTACCTTAAAAGGAAATGAATCTTGAAACATTGCGATTGCCAACTGTTTACAAAGAACTGGCGATCTGAGCGCTCCATAAATGGACATGACTCAAAATCGTTCACACAACTATCGGCAACCCTAGCTATCAAGATAAGACAACTTCTTGACGATAGCTATCAAGATTAGACGACTGTAGAAATAAAAGTGACTACAATTCCATGAGTTTCTTCCCATGCATTAAAAATTAACTAAAGTCAGAATGCATGGTCAGAATAAGTTGCGACAAGTTTTTAGCAGCAACACTACTGCTTTGATCTCTCCCGCTCAACGTTCCTGAAACCACTTCCGTGTCTGTTTGATCCTGTTCCGCTCTCTCTGTTTGAAGTAGGCAACGCCCCCACTGCCCAAGTTAATGAAAATAACTTCATATCATTGCTCGGGTGATGTCCGTGGGCGTGATTTAATCTTTCCTTAAATCAATGCGATGACCAGAATGACCGGTAGATAAACTGTCCACATATTAATCAGCCAACGTGTTGGCCATCTGCGTGGAACGGTTTCATAGCAATGAGTCCAGGTGAAAATAAATTCTCGTTAGATGAAGAGTTACCAAACTATTCGGGGGCTCTGGTGCTATACGAAGGGGTCGTTACAAAGGGTCGTGCTACAACGATTCAGGGCCAGCTGAGTTCATCTGTGACAATCCCTGCAGTCTGGCTGAGTAGAGATCGCAGAGGGAAGGCAAACCCGGACCCAAAAAATGCCGTGCTGAAGTCGGATGTGTTGACCGAAAGGTGCAGATATCACAGCTCTGGCGTAAACAGACACAACGCAAACAACGTCCTTTTCAGGGCGAACGAGAAAGAAAAAGATAACAGGAAGTATAATGTAAAAAACAATTATTTGTATGTTTTATTAATAATTTATTAGTGTATTTTAACATTCTTATTTAGCAATTACAATAAATTATACTGTATTACAGTTTAGTGTAAAATAAAATATTCCTATTCCTATAGACTTCCATCTCAAGTCAAATGTTTAAGTTGGTCTAGAACGTTTCTACCACATAATATGAGTTAGCGTTTCTCAAACGTTTTTTTTTTGGTCTCAGGACCACTTTTCACTCTTACAAATTATTTAGGACCCTAAGAGGATTTAACTATGTGTGTAATGTCTATCAATAATTACTGTTTTAGACAACATGCATATTTATAGCCTAAACTTACTACTTTAGAAACGCTTTTACAAATAAAATACACAAGCACACATTCCATTAGCCGTCAGAACGATGACGTCATTACACGCCATCTGGCGTCTGGAAAACTCCACTGTACACTCGTGAGAGAATGAGAATGAAAAATGCAAATAACGTCTTAGATTATTCTGAAGATTGTTTTGACCTCGCGGACCACATGAATGGGTCTCGGCGACCACTTTTTGAGAACCGCTGCATTAGTTTAATGGAAAATTAATGATCGATATATGTCGTTTCGATATAAGTCGAGCTTTTATAAGGAACATAACTATAATGTACATAGAGGATCCATTATTTACATAACAGACTCACATAATTTATTCTCACACAAGATAATCGTGTACTTTATATAACAGACTAACATAATATATTGTTACACACGATAATCGTGACATTATATAGCAGGCTAACAGAATATATTCTCACACAAGATAATCGTGACATTATATAACAGACTAACAGAATATATTCTCACACAAGATAATCGTGACATTATATAACAGACTAACAGAATATATTCTCACACAAGATAATCGTGACATTATATAGCAGACTAACAGAATATATTCTCACACAAGATAATCGTGACATTATATAGCAGACTAACAGAATATATTCTCACACAAGATAATCGTGACATTATATAACAGACTAACATAATATATTCTCACACAAGATAATCGTGGCTAGAGATAACAGAATGACAGATACTATTCACACGCAAGATATTCGTGGCTTTACATATCAGACTCACATATACTATTCACAAAAAACAATCGTGATCACACACGATAAAACAATTGAGATACAGACCATCCAGGACACACACAAAATGAAGCATATTAAAAGCTCAACAGAAGAGAATAAGTGACAATCTTCAGACTCCGCACGGGCCACCATAGATTGTGACATCATCTATTCATCAAGCTAACTACCGATGAGTGTAACTGTAGAAATGATAAAATGACGTGCTGAACATCTGCTTCACAGATGCCCCAACTGTCACAGAATGACCTCAACATCTGCTTCACAGATGCCCCAACTGTCACAGAATGACCTGAACATCTGCTTCACAGATGCCCCCAACTGTCACAGAATGACCTGAACATCTGCTTCACAGATGCCCCAACTGTCACAGAATGACCTGAACATCTGCTTCACAGATGCCCCAACTGTCACAGAATGACCTTGAAACTTTTCATTTCTTGTGTCATCCCGTAATGCATTTTGTGCTCTTCACGTTCTAGTTTCCTACCTGGGACAATATTTGGTATTTTGGAATCACTTGTTTACACTTCTTCTTGTAATAATCCGTCATGTCTGTTTACCTGATCATCCTCGCTAGTCACTTTCATGTAGTGACACTAGGTGTTTGTGTTTGCGCCGTTCTTATGACACACACCAGAAGACGACGGAAATGTTGTAATCGCTTCCGGATAGAATTGTTACGAAGACATTATTTGTGATACATTGGGAAATCGTGAGTGTAAACAAAAAAGATAATCGATGGAAATAACGATTCCTTATATGGAAAGAGAATGTTTTTTTTTAAAATCACGCAGATATTTCTTATGAGGAAATTGTTGAGATTAACGTCATCAAAACATGTATGATTGAATACAATTGGCTTGGCTTTTCTAGATGTTATAAACAATACTTCTGACTGGAGCCTGGCCAGATAGTAACAACCACAGCCGTGGTACAAAAGTTGCAATTTAAACTGACACTTTCGTCGGTTTAGAGCACTGTGAAACTCACTTTATCAAGAAGACAACCATCTAGCAAGAGAAAGGAATAGGAATAGAATTCCATTTATCGGACTGTACATTGTTTGAGCATCTTGTGGACTTATATCTGACTTATAACTGATTTAATCTGACCCTTTCGTCGGTTTAGAGCACTGTGCAATTCACCTCACCAAGAAAACAACCTGCTAGTCATAGAAAGGCGTAGGGTTATAATTCCATTTATCGGACTGGACCTTATTTTAGCATCTTGTGGACTTATATCCCAGAAAAAAACTACCTACATTAACACGGAAAGCCGGAATCTTAGAATCTGAATACAAAGTCAGAGTAGTAGCTTGGTGTAAAGTAATACACCAGACCTCGTGTAAGAGGCATTTTAAACAAGTTGCATTTACTTTTTATCTGAGCCATGAGTCAGTATTCCCAAGAGATTTTGGGAAAGATGTCATCATCATGTAGCATGTCCTTTACAGAACGTCACTCTCATCACAGCCCGCCTGAAAGACTCTCGATCTCTAGCCTGCTATCCGGCCTCCTCCACTGTCATGCTCAAGGTGTCTTCAATGTCCTGTGTCCAACGCCGTCTTGGTCGGCCCCTGTCTCGCCTTCCAGGTACCATTCCCTCCATCACTGTTCTCTCCAAGCCACTATAACGTTTAATGTGGCCAAAGTATTTCAGTATCCGGCACATGATATTGTTTATGAGCCAGTTTTCCTCGCTGTTCAGGTCGTGTAGGATGTCTGTATTTTTCTTCTTCTTGGTCCAAGAAATTCTGAGAATTTTTCTGTAACACTTTGCTTCGAAAGATTCGATTTTTTTCTTTAATCTTTGAGTAATGGTATATGACTCACATCCATACGTTGCTACCGGAAAGATGCACGTTCTCAGAAGTTTTACTTTTATTAATTTGCTGATGTTATGCCATAGGTTCTTCATTTTATTTAACCTCTGCATTGCTATGGACAGTTTCCTTCTGACCTCTTTTGAGCAGTCTCCATTGTTGTTAGTTATGGAGCCAAGATATTCAAAATTTGTGACATTTTCAATTTCCTCATCACTGATGGTAATTTTTGGTTGGCATCTTGTTTTGTCTGTGGACATTATCTTTTTTGTGTTCAGAAAAAAGGTTCTGATCCTCACTGTGCCTTTTGACAGATAGGATTAATTGTTCTAGTCCTTTGGCACTGTTTGAAAGAATAACTGTGTCATCTGCGTACCTGATAGACAGGTTGCTCAGAACAGAATAAGCTGAATAGCGAAGTTTCTCAGTTTGCTTCGAAAATTTGTCGAACTTCTAGACTTCCATAAATATAAGCATATAATTCTTAAGTTGTGCGACTACCTGTAGTTCTGTGTGAGGTAAAATATATCATTATCTAGTATTTTGTGAAGAGTTTAAAGGGTTAAATCTCTTATTTTATTTCACTAGTTAGATTTGGTGCAGAGCGCTTAATTTATAGTCTGTATTATTTAGTAGTGACGTGTTTCAGTGGAAAGCAGAATAAATTATAATTTCTAGCTTAAACAACAATGTAGCTATAATGAATTTAATTTTACTGCTAAATAATCAGACGAGAACATATTTTTCTAAACTAACTTATAAATGCTAGAAGCCTCATGAGTGTTGACGGAATACGCACGTGTTCCTAATTCATGAGGATTGATGACTTTTTAAAAAAATATATATTATTCCACGGGAAGGGTTAAACTATAAGACAAGCTATACGCTTGCAGTTTAAAAATGTAAGTTATATTGAGTACATAATATGTAAAATATTTCACATGTGTTTTTCTTTATTCAGTGAATACTGTGGTACCCAAACTTTGCCATCGTTCTAGTACGTGAACATTATCTGTGAAGAACTTCAGCACTTTCATTACATGAACTGTAACAGTTAAATGAAGTAAAAGGCCTATCGCGCCAGAATTAATTCTTCCAGAATAACACTTAAGTACAGATCAGCCGCTGTGGCAAGCAAAATATCAGTAACATCAGACAGAGTTTGACTAGTAGTGTGGTGACCAAATATAGTCATATACTGAGATAAGGCACCCGACCTGACATTCCTCATTTCTAGAAACCTACGATAGTGACACTGTGCTCCGGTAACTTTCGTGTCTGAACAAATTTTATGTGACTTAAACAGACATCCGAAAAATAAGAACACCCAAGAAATCGTTCCCTGAGACAGATAATTCAGTACGTCTTTTTGGAACTGGGGATTTCTTGGTCGAGACTGCATTTACGGGTCTGTGTGAAGGTCCTAGTGAAAATTATGTTCCCAGAGGCAGCGATCAAAGCTGTAAGTATAAATGTGTGCACGTGGCCACGGCTGAATGAATAGAGTGAACGCAGGTCTGAGTGTTATTGTTACCGTTGTATTTTTGGCACCTATTTGCTGTCATAACTTTCTTCATGCAAGTTTGTTTTGCTAACAATATTTTCCCTTAAACTAGATTATAGTATCAGGTCTGTTCATACCTTAAACGGGGGAAACTCTTAGACTCAATCATATGTATCTGGGACTCTTTGTGCTATCATCTTTCTCCTAACGGGACTGTGGGCTATCCATCGACGGAAGATCATAACAGTGGGTCTAGCAGTTCTTGTAGCATTCCTTGATTTGTTTATAACTTTGTGTATATGCTTTTATTTGATGTAATTTTACATGTTGTGACGTAAGTTTACAATGATAAATAAACTTAACAATAAATTAATCAGCATGTTGATCAGCTCGTTCTAAATATCTATATAATCATTTGTTATAGTTTCCCACGTCTGTGTGTCTACCTGTCGTCACTTGAATGTGCGTGCACGTGAGTGGATATATATATATATATATTTAATGTATATGTGTTAGACTGTCTGACTACTGTAGATCTGTCGTAGAAGATAGGTGAGAGAGAGAGAGAGAGAGAGAGAGAGAGAGAGAGAGAGAGAGAAGATTTCCCGCTCTCAGAGACAGCCTCTATCACTATTCTACCACCTCACTCGTGGAAATCTATTTTGTATTTCTATCTCACACTGCGACTATCACTCATTCCAACCTATTCAGAAGGGACCAACCCAAGTCTTAATTCTCCTATCAAAATTCTACGACACCAGTATAACCTCTTCATCGCTGTCAAAATGATTTCCTTTTAGCTGTTTTTTAAGATTTGGGAATAGAAAAAAGTCTGATGGAGCCAGATCTGGAGAATATGGTGGGTGTGGAAGAATTTCAATATTCAAATCGTTGGCTGCTAGCTGCACAAGCCGTGCTTTGTGAAAGGGCACGTTGTCTTGAAGCAAAGGAAGATTTTGAGTGCGCGTTATCCCTCGTTTCCTGGTCATAACCTTTCTTAGTTTTGTGAGAAAATCTGCATAGTACTGTCTATTAACTGTGTTGCCCCGAGGCAGATACTCTTTTAAAAGGACACCTTTGCCATCCCAAAAAATAGTCAGCATCACTTTTCCTGCAGATTTCTGCGCCCTCGGCTTGACAGGTGTTGGGGATCTCGGGGTTTTCCATTGCATGCTGGCAATTTTGGATTCGGGGTCATAATGGTGTACCCAAGTCTGATCTACTGTCACCATGGTTTTCAAAAAATATTTTGACTGACACTTTTTGAGCAACTGTTGACAGCAATTTACCCAGCTTCACGTGTCAACAGTCGAGGAACCCAGCGTGCACACACTTTTCTCATGTTCAGTCTGTTGAGTAAAATTCTATTAATTGTTCTTTCATTTAGTTTTACTCTACTAGCTATCTCGACAACTGTCATTTTTCGATCCTAGTCAATGATTTTCTTCACGCTTGTTGCATTTTCATCGTTGCACTCTGAGGCTGGTCTACCAATCTTGGCAGATCAGCAACATTTGAGTGGCCACACTTAAACTGTTGACACCTGTTTTTTTACCGAAGTATATGAAGGACAAGAATCACAAAACACTGGTTCCTTCTCCCTGTGTATTTCTGTAGGTGTTTTTTCCTGAAACATCAGAAATGTTATCACTGCTCTTGTCTCCTTCTTTTCCATTGTTGTGTCAAATCTTTGGAGTAGCAGATCCGGTCAATAGGGTACATTGCGCCGTGCACCGTAGCGGGAAAACCAATTAAAGAAACAAAAGCGTACTTTACACATTCAATGCAAATATGATGAACTTTAAATGTGCCAAATTTCATCTTCCTCCTGTCACTCCTTCATGGTCAGGCCCAAGACTTATGTCAATCCCCTTGTAAAGCAGGACAATGGAAGAATCCAATGAACGAATAACTCACTACAGTTTTAGAGGTCCTGCGACCAATCATCATCGACAAAGTCAAAAATCAGCTGGAGCTAAGGAAGATGACGCTATCGGCAGACACAAGCGGTAAACACACAAACTGAACCTACCAAAAACACACATGCATCTAAATTTCTGCTAGTTGACCTTTTAAGTACGTGTCCTTTTTAGAGCTGCCGTCGAACCAATAATAATAGCTGTAGAAATAAAAGTAACACACTTGCAAAAAGAAATAAATACACACAATGAATACGCAACTATGCTAGAATAAACGCACGAGGTGACGACTACAGACAACCAGCTCACGGTCCTTTACACGATTAACCTTTTTCAGGGCTTGCAACAATGCTAGCAAAAAAATTAACATAAAAAAACGTCTGAGATAACAGTCTAGCGGGCAAAATTTAATAGCAACTAACAATACATATCTTAAATATAAGCAAAAGATCACACATCTGGTCAGAGTGGACGGGATAGCGGAAATGAAGTAAAAAGAGACAACCACGTGATAATGTAAGCAGCGGCTTGGTCCGACACTAGAGTGACAAAGAAAAATTATTAACAAAACTAGACTGTAGAACTACAACATCGTGAAGATGAAGTAATAAATGCTAGAAACACTGGGGCGAGGGAAGAAACAATTGAAAACACTCACAGACACTTGTCACGTACGACATAAGTCTCTGCCCGTCATCATTGACTACCAAGGGAAAGTAGCTTGTTTGCTTTCCAAGGGAAACAGTTAAATTATGAAAAGAATATCAAACTGAGTAAAAGATGTTCATACTTTGTAACTTGTATAAATGTATTATAAATAATTGTATTAGTGATAACAGTGTGTTTCGGGTACTACATTTGTTATATTTCCTCTTTCAATATTCTGTTTTTATGAACGTGATCAACAACTTTAAAAGTTTTTCAACTTGAAGCACATTTTAAAGTAAAGAATATTACAATACTATACCCCAGACCTAACAGTCTTTTATGTTTGGACATGCGCCCTAATATAACCGACTAGGTTGAACGGGACGCGCCTCGCCAAAACGAGGCAAAACTTTATATATATTTTTAAAAAAAAGATTTCAATAGCATGATCACCCCGTATTATCGAGTCGTAGTTGTGCACAACAATATGTTTCATCAGCACTAACTAGTTCTCAAGGGAAAGTTAAACCCCCAAAATGAAAAACACAGAATTATAAGATAATATCTATATCTGGTCATTTATACAAGCAAAATGACTGAAAGAAATACAAAACATTGAGGTGTAGACTGAAAACTTGAGGTCTATGCCAAAAAAACAGTAGAAAAAAGGCAAATTTTAGTTTTTGGGGGGTATTTTGTTGCCCAAGATATCTCAAATGTGAGTACAGCTTGAGTTAAGAAATTTGCCTGTTTCATTTAATCAGAAAATTGCCTTTTTTGTATTTCTATAAATAGTTTTCTGCATTCGTATTATTATTTTAAAAAAAAAACATTTTTTTCCTATTACTTCGTGTTTTATGGTTTAGAGTTTTCTCTTAACGTGGAGTTTGGACAACAATAAATGAAGAAAAAATTAAATACTGGGATGTGACTGTGTCCAAGTGGCTAGCATTCTTGCTACCCGTGGCAAAGTGATCGGTATCACATCCTTAAACAAAAAATACGTCATTGTTTTTACTTCTTATTATTTGGTTCGGTGTTTGTTAACGTTTCAAAGCAGGGCATCTATTTCAAATATTAACCATGTGCCTGGATCAGTTGGTTTTATCAGTAAGCTATTTTATAATGTGTTATATATTTCCTGATTATGTAAGAGTTATGTAATGTGTGATATATTTCCTGATTATGTAAGAGTTATGTAATGTGTGATATATTCCCTGATTATGTAAGAGTTATGTAAAGTGTGATACATTTCCTGATTATGTAAGAGTTACGTATTATTTGTGTATTTATTTTCCACAACAACATCTGGTCACCTTACAGACAGCCTACATTAAAGCGGTCATGTGATCTTCCAGTGGTGGTTTCTGTACCAATTAAATAAACATGATGTATTTGCCAGCCACATGTATGTATTGCTCTGTATTATTCCTCCAGATTGTGACTTTTCACTTTGGTTGGGGTTATTGTTGACGTTATTGTGCTTTTCAGTAAGTGAGTCCAGGCGTCATTTCTGGTATGGTGTTGTCTGTCAGAGAAAGGTATATCTATGTCAATACTAGACGTGTACTCGTGTTAACTATCTCACAGGTCCTCGGACATCCTGTTTATTAAGGAACGGTGTATTTATGTCAATACTAGACGTGTACTTGTTAATTATCTAATCTCGTCTATTCTCGCGAGACATAACGGACCACCGTTGCTGACTGTGTAAGTAAATAATACTCACAAAGGTCCATGTTACAGGCACTCAAGAGAAGTTAAGAAGTAGAAAACTAGATAATACAAAAATAACAGCAGTCACAGACTTAGCAGGGACTCGAACCCTAGACTTTTGTATCTTTATTTCTTACCAGTGCTTGCAACACAACCCTAATGTAATGGTCGGAAACCCAGGAGCTTTTGAGATCTACCCTATATATGTATGTATGTAGTCCCCTTCATTCATGCCTGATTGTGATGATGCCCTCATGTCTTGTATATATCTTTGAACCTCAGCTGCGGCCTCCCAACTGTTCTTTTGTCATCTGCCATTCTCCGTAGACAATATCTTTGCTGGTGCGACCATCTTCCATGCAGCTGAAATGGTGTAATTGTGAGCGAGAGTTGGGATTATCAACCTTACAAAAGAAAAGATTACATTCCTATCTCATGTTGTGTCCCGATGTATTTTAGCAGCCAGGTCCAGAGTTTTCAGTGGAAATGTAGAAATAGTACACGTGATCCCGGGGACATCACGATTTTAAATGATGGCAAGAGAGGTCTGTCACGAAGTTCTCCTAATTTAAAAAAGACTGTTTTCCCGCTGTCACCACAGGGAACAGGGATCTACCGGTAGATTGGAATCGACTGGTTACCGACCTCTGCACTAATGTATATTTTTTATTTACTGTTCACAGACCTCGGTTTTCAGTATTTATTTATTTCATTAAGGATGCAAGCAGTGCTGTTTTTGCAAGCAATGACATTGGAGAATTTTTCAAAACAACTGTAGGAGTTTGCCAGGGATGTATCCTGTCCCCAGTGCTCTTTAATATATATCTAGAACATATTATGCAGAAGGCTCTTTATGATTATAAAACAACCATATCAATTGGAGGCCGACCTCTTTGCAATCTACGTTTTGCTGATGATATCGATCTGATAGCTGGAACAGAATCAGAACTTGAAGACCTTACCTCTAGACTGGAGAAAGTAACAAGAACATATGGGATGGAAATTAATATAGAAAAAAGCAAGATATTGGTGAATAGCCATAAGAAACATGTTCCGACCAACATTACGTTAAATGGGCAAACGTTAGAAGAAGTTAACACCTTTAAATATTTCGGGTCCACTATATGTAGTGATGGAAGATCAAGTAAAGATTTCAAGACAAGACTTGAGATGGCCTCAGCTGCCATGACAAGACTGAATGTGATCTAGAAAAGTAACATCAGTTTTCCTGTGAAGATCAAATTATACAAATCACTTGTATTATCTATTCTCTTATATGGGTGTGAGAGCTGAACACTCACTGCAGATACGGAGCTAGGATTCAGCCTTTCGAGCATAAATGTTATAGAAGAATTTTGCGCATTTGCTATACAGAGCACAAAACAAATGTCTATGTTAGAGACAAGATAAACACCTATGCAGGCCACCAAGAACCACTTTTGTCAGTAGTGAAACGTCAAAAGCTTGCCTGGTTTGGGCATGTAACTCGTCATAACTCCCTTTCGAAAATGATCCTCCAGGGAACAGTCGAAGGTAAACGGAGAAGAGGAAGGCAAAGAAAATCCTGGGCTGATAACATCAAAGAATGGGCAAGACACGGTTTTTCCACACTTGTATGCATTGCTGAGGATAGAGAGCAGTGGAGGACCATGTCTGTTGATGCTTCCACCATGGCACCCCTACGACCCTGAAGGGTTACGGGTTGAAATGAGATGAGATGATTTATTTCATTGTTTACCATGGGGATTTTTTTAGCCTTGACTTTCAGACCTGAGAGTAAACTAAGATAATTGTATAGTAATATGCGAATATAAGTAGTCTGTGTGATAGTTTTTCTTGTCTACTTTTAGTTTATCTATCGCCACTACCTTCATCCCAACGGGCTGATCACCCGTTTGCCAGTCACTTTGATTACGGAAACAACGACAAACGGATTGATTTGTCGTTGCCCTAAAGACGCCATTAGGCGTGATGGGAACAACGGCAAAGAAAATCTATTCGCTGTTGCCCTTAAGACGCCACTAGGCGTAATGGCCACTGACTGCTTTGCCGGTCGTTGGCTAAGGACGGAAGAAGAAGAAGAACTACCTTCATCCTACCTCACCCTTTGTAACATAACCCATCAGTTATCACTTGCCGAGCTCTACTGTTATGTGCCAAATGTCCAAGTTATCTCCCTGCTCACTGTCATTTTCAAGTCAAATTCTCCATGTGTTGGTTTTATTATTGCTGGTTACATTCTTAGTAATTAGTTATAGTTAGTTTTCTAGTTATAATTGGAGGTGAGAGTGTAGCAAGGAGATAAGTGTTCACGACACCTACATGGGCATCAAGTGAACACTTTTTGTGATACCAGAAGTAAGACACAATTTAACTATAAATAACTAACGGGAATTACAGTGCACAGATGTCGCCCATTACTAAACACATAATAGTGATTAACAACCGTGACACAATGTAAATAACACTTTGCTCTGGACAAGACTAATGACAATAGTTATAACGAACACAGATAAAAATGAGAATACCTCTACGACAGTAAAAATTATGAGTTGTATGGAAAAAATGTTATGAATCCTCTATAATAAATGGACCACGTGACTGGTATGGCTGATTATACAAGTAACTTGACTTGTCCCACAACACCTGCTCATTAAGGTACCACCGACCAGAGCTGGACACACTTTAGCATGGACAAATCTGCTTCTACTGTTCCAACGAGGCTGTGATCTACCAAATACAATATCTCTTTGTAGGAAGTTTTACAGTTTTTTCAACAGCTAAATACAAATTAAATTCTCACGCAAATTAAAATTAAAAAAAAAAACATTGGCCGTAGACACGTTTGTCTAGGATAATTTGTAACATCACGTGACAGGAAGACGTGATCTAATTTTGTTGAAGGTCTATGCTCCTTGGGAAGCTGAAGGGTGATGAATAAATAATGAATGTTCAAGAGATTGTTGTAAGGAACATTTTAGTGCTGAAGTCACATTGTGTCACCCAAAACTTTAAGCTGTCAGTATTAAATGTGGTCACCTCCCATTGGACTTCAGTCAGAACACGTAAGTGTTCGAAACTCTGTTATAGTCTTCGTGTGTAACATTTATTTAAAAGTTGACACAAGTAGAATATAACGAATATTTAGCAATAAACAGATTTACTTTTTTTTTTTTCTTAACCAGCGGCACTTGGGCTTTCAGCCCTTCGGCCCAATGACATGTCATTGCGAGGCTGGGGAACCTGAGGACTTTCCTTCCAACCCGGTCAGGAGCTTCGCTCCTTCCCATCCACACGAGGGTTTATCACAGGAGCCGTTCAGGTTATTCAGTCAAATTTCCGGCCGTAAACATTTCTTCAAACGCTGTCGCCCGGGTTTGAACCATGAACACCTGGTCGCCAGTACAACGCCGAAGCCATTACACCAGTGCGGCTCAACAGATTTACTAAATGTAGTAACATATATATTTTTTTTATTTAAATGAAATTGATGTTTGAAAATATGTAATGTGAAAAACAAAAATTATTTCAATGAATGTGGAATTTATTTATTAGTATTATCATTTCCCTTGGCACAAAGCACTACACTTATACCTGTCGGGAAAAAGTGAGATATTTATAAACTGCACTGGTATTTCGTCATGAGTAGATAAGTATCTCAATTAGTTATTCATAAAGCTGTGTATCTATTAGAGCAGTGGCCGCAGACACATTTGTCTGCTTTGTTTTGTAATACAGTATGTTCAAGAGATTGATGAAGTGTGCTGTTTAGAACTGAAAACACTGTGTGGTGTTCATTGTTATTGAGTTGATCTTAGTAAAGTGGCATCAAGAGTTCATATCTACGATACAGTCATAATGTGTATTTTAAAAAAAAAAATTATTCACACAATCATCATCATCATCATCATCACACCTTTCCGTTCCCGGTGGAACATAGGGCTGAAACAGTTGCTCTCCATCGATGTCTATTCTGGGCTGTCTGTTTCAGCTGTGCCTAAATCATTCCAATGTCCTTAGCCTCCTCTTCCACTGTTCTTCTCCAAGTTCTCCTTGGCCTCTCAACTCTTCTTTTCACTTATGGGTTCCAGTCAAGGGCACCTCTGGCTATGCGTGATTGTTTTCTTCTGAGTGTATGTCCTATCCATCCCCACCTTCTTACCATAATGTCCATTTGTATTGGCTGTTGCCCGCATTGAAATATATTCACAAAATACTAGTAGAAAACTTTAAATATTATAACAGCTACCAGACTTACTACCATACCATAACGTAGTATTTTTATAATTATATAATTTTGTTGAGGAAGTTAAACAAAAAATTACTTTGTCACTGCTCATTAACATACCGTTAGGACAAATATCGAAAAACTATATCTAGTAGAAAAAAGGTGTCAACTAGCTACCAACTGCTATGGAAAGACAAGAACACAGTCGCGAGTTAATATAATAATTAACTGAGTATGGAGATATACTTTACGATTGTCTGTGTACCTTCCTATTTTTATAGTTATTGTTGATCAGAATCCAGATCATTACGTTCCGGGCAAACACATTAAGTCCCAGTCTCCATTAGCAAATTTTGAAAGGTATTGATGTTAATTGTACCTGTAGCACGCTGGTTGTGTACACGACACTTTCATCCTCTCATACGTCCATCTCTTATAGTCTTACTTTTGATGCCAAAGTCCAACAATCTTAGTCTTGTTCATTTATCAATTGCAGTTTCGTTTTCAGGTGATTATTATATGGCCGTAGAATCTCTCCTTTATCGATATCCAATGTTCCCACTATGGGGGCTCTCAAGGCACCCTCCTAATGTGAGCTATACATAAAGTTGACCATTAGCAAAGATTATGTCTAGTAGGTAAACACCTGCACGATCAAATGATAGTATCTGTGTTTTGTTGTGTGATGGGGCCGTAAAGACACCCCGGAGGCCCCTCTTCCCCCTTCAGTGTGAGTGGCACATTTATCGCCCATATATTTTCGATGTGCGCGAAGCATGCTGGGATGTAAAAAGTCTTCAAGAAGATATATTAGTTTAGGCCATAATAAAGCCTAAGAATTAGTTGTGATGTGTTATATTTGGTAGTCGTGTGTTATATTTAATAGCGGTAGGTTTTCTCTGTGTTTTCGTGCCTAATAAAGCAAATATCGCTAGTGTTATTTATGCGGCTAAATTAATGCGCGCAGCGAACTGAAGTTGAGTGATCAGCCATAGGAAGTGCCTAGGCGGCTAGCGGGCCTATTTTGCAAAAGCCGCCCAGACGAGAGAGAAACGAAGTTAGACACCAGAGTGTAGGCTAGATGTCTTGAGCACGTGAGTTAATTTAATTTAGCATTCGTGTTCTATAAATCTGAAATTATATTCAGCACGAGTCTGTTTTAATGTATAGTGAGTTAAATAGATAGATAGATGTGAAAGTTTAAGAGCGATTATTTCATTTATCAGAAAGGCAAATATGGTATGAAGCTATTTCACGTGAATTTAGATAATATCAACCTGTTAGCAAAAATATCAAGATGGCAGCCGGGAGGCCTCGTGGTGATGACTTTAGTTCTAGTTGTTAAGTCAAGAGTAATTTTATCTTATTCTTTGATATTGTAATTAAGTGTATTTCACGATTATTGATATTTCTACTGTATATCTTTAGTGGGTTACTTTGAGTGAGGTGAGAATATGTATTTAGATTTCTGGAGAGCGTGAGGCCACTCCTTTGTTGAGACATGTGTTTCTCTGGTTGCTCCCGGCGGAGCATGGAAACACCAATGCAGCTGGTGTCCATTACAGGCCCACAAGAAGCATGTCTATGCTATTACGAGGGTTGTTTCTGTAACAATGTGTTTCATGTTATGAGTTCCCAATCTCATCAGGGGTCATATACGACACGCTTGCGGCCAGGCGCACCAGTCGTCACTTACGACATATTCAGAGTGCAGGAACAAGTATTGAGATGGATCAGTTGCGGGGTGGTGGTTTATTCTCATTATTGAGAGTATTTGTTGTACAGATAGTTGAATATTATTTTACGTCCATTTTATTATTATTTAATTATGGTTATGTGTAGAATGGTTTGTGAGAGCACGTGGGCTCACTTGGAGATATATATTTCTCTTCTCCGCTCCTGAGGGAGCATGGGGCCACCAGTGTGGTTTGCCTCCGCATGAAGTATTCATATGCTCGTGCAGTAGTGGTTTCGGTAGCAATCTGTGTTACACGGTGAGATTGCCAGCCTCATGCACAACACCATACTAGTCTCATTGGACGACATGCAGGAGTGTGTGTGTGTGATAGCTGAGTGTGTGCTCTTGCAGTAGTGGTTTTGGTAGCAACCGATGTTACACGGTGAGATTGCCAGCCTCATGCACAACACCTTACTAGTCGCATTGGAGGACACGCATGAGTGTGTGCGTGTGTGATAGTTGAGGGTGTCAGGGGGCGTGGAAGGACTGTTTGGCAGGTGAGAGTATCGTTATTCAACTATGATTTTAACTAGCCCGTGTTTTGTTTGCGTTTCAGGATTAGGAACTGAGCACTAGCTGGGTGTTTGTTTGTTTGGTGTTTGGTTTGTTGGTTTATTTGTTTAATGTTTGCTTCAGTGTGCTCTTAGTCACTGAATGGGTTGTAAAAATAAATACAGCCCCTGCCTCAGAACTAGAGTTTTATTGTTGAATCGGGTCGGTTGCAAGTGTGCAAGAGAGTGATCACATATCACAATAACATCATCATCATCACCTCGCCCCACCCTATCACAATTGGCGTCGCCCAATTGACCTGACCGGGTTTGAGGGCAGTGAGGCTGAAGAGCAGAAGGTTAGAGCATTGTTGAGACGCTATGCTGATCTCTTTTCCACAGATGAGACAGATGTAGGGTACCGGCCGAATCAACCACAGCACCAGGAAACACTCAAGCATTTCCCACCTATTCGCGTGAGGAATTGATAAATCTCCAGGGAGCTGATGATATGGTAGCGATGGTTAGAAAGATGGTAAAGGATGGCACCAGACCTGCAGGAAAAGATGCTCGAAAGATCCCCTTGGCTGCAAGGAAACTACTTAATCAGGGTAACCGGCTCGAAGTGACAGATGGGTTGTTATACCGGACAGTGAAGGGATCAGATGGATCCAGCATGAAACAACTGGTAATACCTGAGTCCATGAAACCACGGATACTAGACTCTGCTCACAGGGTGGGCCATCAGAGAAGAGAGCGCATGCTGCAGTTGCTGAGAAGTAGGTGCTTCTATGTAGGCATCACAGCTGATGTTGACGTCTTTTGTCGCAGATGCAACCGATGTAACGTTGCCAAGGCACCTCAACTGAAGTTTTATGGGCCATCGGGAAACTTGATTGCCTCCAGACCACTTGAGGTGGTAGCAATGGATTTCACACTGCTAGAGCGGGATTCCAAAGGGTTTGAGAATGTATTAATGCTGACAGATGTGTTCAGCAAGTACACCATTGCTATACCAACAGGAGACCAAAAAGCAACAACAGTCACCAAGGCCTTGGTGGAAAAGTGGTTCCAGTATCTCGGAGCTCCTCAGAGGATACACTCTGATCAAGGCCGGAACTTCGAGTCAGCGATAGTCGCAGAGCTGTGCAAGGTATATGGAGTCCACAAGAGCCGCACTACATCTTACAATCCTAAAGGCAACGGGCAGTGCGAGCGCTTTAACAAGACGTTGCATGATTTGCTGAGACCCATGACAGCCGACCAGAAACGAAGGTGGTTTGAGCATCTAGCGGAGGTGGTTATGGTCTACAACTCTACCCCCAACTCTTCGACAGGGTACTCACCATACTACCTTCTCTTCGGCAGAGAACCGAGGCTTCCTCTAGACTTCATGATAGGCACGCGCCCAGATGAAGAGCCGGAGACAACTGATGCGTGGCTGCAAGGTCACCTAGAGAGGTTGCACATAGCACACCAAAAAGCTGCAGAGAGAATGCAGAAAATGGCCGCTGACAGGAGGGAGAGAAGTAATCAGCTTCCAGGCCCCACACCATTGCGAGTGGGTGAAAGAGTGCGGAAAAGAGTGCACTACACTGACAGGGCCAAAATACAAGACGAGTGGTCCAACGACGAATTCATTGTATCATCAATTCCAGAAGCTAGCGGTGGTCCTTATGTGATAAGGCCAGCAGGCAACGAAGATCTGAAGATGAGGGTTGCGACGCACGAACTGAGACGAAGTGAGGACAAAGATGATTCTCCGAATCTGGTAGATGCTACACTAGGCCTACCTGAGGCACCAGCTTCGCCAGATGAGACAGACCCTGGGGAGGACATGCATGGTCTAATGCCCGAACCAGGCTGGTACGCCCTGCAGCCGATAGAGGGTACTGCCCCGAGACGATCTGAGAGGTTACAATTGAAGTGCCTGAGGTAGTGATGTTGTCGGGACGACAACAAATACAGGAGGGAGATATGTGATGGGGCCGTAAAGACACCCCGGAGCCCCACCCCTTCCCCCTTCATTGTGAGTGGCACATTTATCGCCAATATATTTTCGATGTGCGCGAAGCATGCTGGGATGTAAAAAGTCTTCAAGAAGATATATTAGTTTAGGCCATAATAAAGCCTAAGTATTAGTTGTGATGTGTTATATTTGGTAGTCGTGTGTTATATTTTATAGCGATAGGTTTTATCTGTGTTTTCGTTCCTAATAAAGCAAATATCGCGAGTGTTATTTATGCGGCTAAATTAATGCGCGCAGCGCACTGAAGTTGAGTGATCAGACATAGGGTCTATATAAGAAGTGCCTAGGCGGCTAACGGGTCTATTTTGCAAAAGCCGCCCAGACGAGAGAGAAACGAAGTTAGACACCAGAGTGTAGGCTAGATGCATTGAGCACGTGAGTTAATTTAATTTAGCATTCGTGTTCTATAAGTCTGAAATTATATTCAGCACGAGTCTAATTTAATGTTTAGTGAGTTAAATAGATAGATAGATGTGAAAGTTTAAGAGCGATTATTTCATTTATCAGAAAGGCAAATATGGTATGAAGCTATTTCACGCGAATTTAGATAATATCAACCTGTTAGCAAAAATATCAAGATGGCAGCCGGGAGGCCACGTGGTGATGACTTTAGTTCTTGTTGTTAAGTCAAGAGTAATTTTATCCTATTCTTTGATATTGTAATTAAGTGTATTTCACGATTATTGATATTTCTACTGTATATCTTTAGTGGGTTACTTTGAGTGAGGTGAGAATATGTATTTAGATTTCTGGAGAGCGCGAGGCCACTCCTTTGTTGAGACATGTGTTTCTCCGGTTGCTCCCGGCGGAGCATGGAAACACCAATGCAGCTGGTGTCCATTACAGGCCTACAAGAAGCATTTCTATGCTATTACGAGGGTTGTTTCTGTAACAATGGGTTTCATGTGATGAGTTTCCAATCTCATCAGGGGTCATATACGACACGCTTGCGGCCAGGCGCACCAGTCGTCACTTACGACATATTCAGAGTGCAGGAACAAGTATTGAGATGGATCAGTTGCGGGGTGGTGGTTTATTCTCATTATTGAGAGTATTTGTTGTACAGATAGTTGAATATTATTTTATGTCCATTTTATTATTATTTAATTATGGTTATGTGTAGAATGGTTTGTGAGAGCTCATGGGCTCAGTTGGAGATATATATTTCTCTTCTCCGGTCCTGAGGGAGCATGGGGCCACCAGTGTGGTTTGCCTCCGCATGAAGTATTCATATGCTCGTGCAGTAGTGGTTTCGGTAGCAATCTGTGTTACATGGTGAGATTGCCAGCCTCATGCAAAACACAATATTAGTCTCATTGGAGGACATGCATGAGTGTGTGTGTGATAGCTGAGTGTGTGCTCTTGCAGTAGTGGTTTTGGTAGCAACCGATGTTACACGGTGAGATTGCCAGCCTCATGCACAACACCTTACTAGTCGCATTGGACGACATGCATGAGTGTGTGCGTATGTGATAGTTGAGGGTGTCAGCGAGCGTGGAAGGACTGTTTGGCAGGTAAGAGTATCGTTATTCAACTATGATTTTAACTAGCCCGTGCTTTGTTTGCGTTTCAGGATTAGGAACTGAGCACTAGCTGGGTGTTTGTTTGTTTGGTGTTTGGTTTGTTGGTTTATTTGTTTAATGTTTGCTTCAGTGTGCTCTTAGTCGCTGAAAGGGTTGTAAAAATAAATACAGCCCCTTCCTCAGAATCAGAGTTTTATTGTTGAATCGGATAGGTTGCGAGTGTGCAAGAGAGTGATCACATATCACAATAAATCATCATCATCACCTCGCCCCACCCTATCACAGTTGATTGTCATGACAAAAGTTAAAATCACAGAAAACTGAAGGCGTCTCAAGATGACAGAAAAACTAATATCGGTTGGCTCTAAACCGATGCATGGAATGAGAACTCGTACATTATAATTACTGCAAATGATGATATTGTTTTGTATTTTTGAAAAGTTCAGCCCGCTCTCTTTAGTTTTAACAGACTGTAAAAGTTGTTAAAAAACATTACAAGGTATTTAGTTGCTCGTTTAGTATGATAGAAAAACATCAAACTGACCATTTCTTGACGGGTTACTTGCGGAAAATCCGAATAAACTAGATTTTTGTCCTCTATATTCTCAACATTATTTTCCTTGTGTGTTCCTTGTGGAGCATGGAACCACCACTACAGCTTGTACCCTTGTAGGAAGCCTGCACCATACAGTCACGTGACTTTTGTAGTGGTCAGTTCTATTGTAATTAGTTTGACATGATGATGTTGCCAGCCTCATGTACCACCTCATATTAGTCACCTTGTACGAATTGTCTGAGTATAACGTTCACTCAAGTACAGGGTAATGAGTACTGTTTCCGTAGTTTCTCGAAAGCCAGTGTTAATATTTCTAACAAAGTTGCCACAATACGGTTTGTGCGCTCTCATGTCCACTCCGGCAGAATTGCATTACATTCCTGTGCGAGTGATTTTGTTATTTTTATTTCCCCTATCCCTTACTTGTCAACACAGAACATTCATTCGAATGTCAATGTTTACATTACTTTCACACTTCAATTAACTTTAATTCGCCGGCAAATCCCTGAGGTACTATTTAGATCACACAAACGTGACGGTCCCACATTTTATCCCAGGTGAAAGGCTAATGACATTGTTTGCACAAGATGGGCGTAATCCTTTACAATTCTACAGAATAAAAGACTTGCATATTGGTGGTGTTGATAAACCAAGAAATGTCCAGACCAGACGGCCGAGTTGCGCCGAGTCATAGTCTGATAACGATGGTTGAATTGCATGGGATAGGCAAGTCAGATAATCCCCCAATCTGGGAGGACGTGTGAGAGATGTAACTTGACCAAGTAAAAATTGAATGTTTACCAACCATTTTTAGAAAAGTAACATTTGAAATTTTGCACTAGATAAGTCATGCAAAATATTTAACCATAAATCTACACGTTCAAATACGATTAGCTGATACTTTGAGGCACGAATAACAATTGCGTCGATTGGGCGTTTGTCCTAACAGCCCTGAGAAGCGGGGGCCGAAAACGTTAGCAATATAATCTGACTTATTTTGTCTAGTACACTGTGAGAATCGCTTGCCAAGACGAACACCAGACTGCCAGAAGTTAGAATCAATATTCTTAAATCGGAACCGGACCATTGTTTGAACAGTTTTGAGGGCTTAGGGCCCAAAATAAACTCTACCATTTAACAAGGACCAGTGGAATCTGAGGAATCTAAAACACGGAGTAATAGTGGGAAGTCATTGTTAATATAACAACACTCCAGAAACGTGTAAGAGGCCTAGTCAAGTGCCTTTGTTCCCCTGAGCAAACAGTCTGTGAGCAAAGATTGGATTGCTGGTACCAGTGAGGGTACTTATCTCTGGAACAAAGTGAGGGTAGAAGTGGCCTGACGACGAAAGAGACACCAGTATCATAGGGTCTTAGAGACGCGGGACCAGATTTGCAGTTACACCATGATCTTACTTAGAGTGTACTGCGCCATTAATATTGACCAGAGACGCGAGAACTCCAGTGAACTATCTGCACAGAACCCAAAAACCCAGCTGGAGCAGAAATTACTATTTGCAGCTAATTCAAACCTAGAAGCTGCTAAGTGGCTTCTTACATAAAACACCATACCATCACACGATGATTAGTGTTTTCTGTTAAAGATTATATAAATTTTTTTAAACTGTTAAAATTAGTTGACTATTAAATCTGTTATTTGTAAATATACAAACTTAACTTCGATTTAATAATTTTGAATGTACTGCATGTTTGTCTCAGTCAATTTAATAAATACATTCTAAACAGAGCTATACCATAATAATAAGAATTCCACTTTGTAAATCAGGGTGGGACCTTGAACGAGCTGAAATTAATAATTGCTTAATTCTTCATGAAAGGCGGCGGATTAGATATAAATTAACAATTATCTTATGAAACTCCCTTGAGATATAAGCATCTTTATCCCTCTATATACAACTCTGCCAAGAATTATCTTGTGCGAAGGTAGACACCTATGAAAACCCATATTAGATACTCTTGAGTTTTGGCCCATATTGGACCACTACTGCAAAGCAGGGGAGGCAATTCCGTGACAAAAGTCAACAATGCACCATAAAATAATGAAGAGAAAGGTATACATGTTCTTTTAGAGAGTGTTGAATTTACGTGTCACGGTGTTTAGTGTGCCGTTTCCGTATTTTCCCAAAACCGTTGTGCGATTGTTTCACTGGTTACAAACTTTCATTACGAAAATTAGTACTGTGGAGATATTTATCTTTTGGGTGTCCAAGATGCCATAATGTTGACTATTTTCTAGGTCATATAGTGGAGAATTTATTTAACAATGTGATGATGGGCAGAAGAAGTGAAACGAATAAACAGAAAAAAACGTCACAGACAGGTTTATAATGTGACATTAATAAAACACTATTTGGTACATTACAACATTTATTAGTATAAGAAATTGTCTTGTTTGTGTTTATCAGAATACATTCATACGAATTAGTTATACCCTTGATTCTTTGTCTTGTCAACCAACAGTTTTATTCTTGGTACAGTTTCTGAAAGAGACAACCCCCATATCATTTTCTAACTTCAATTTTTTTTCTACTTTCTTGCTTCGGATTAGATTAAGAACTGGTCGTTCTCTCTTCATTCCACAACTTTGTTTCTCACTAACACTACTACTGTTGGAATATTTCATTTTGATTATATACGGTGTGGCCCAAACGTCTGGATTCATAGATAATTCGGTTGATTCTTCTCTTTGTGATGATCCCTGTCTTGTGTACATGAGAACAATCTACGTGCGTTCATCTGCTGCTAATGTTGAATCCATATTGGCACTGAAAATATGATTTGTAAGTAAGAGAGGGAGAAATAATTTATATGAGGCAAATTGCCCACATTTCCAGACGTTTAGACTTTGTAGCTAATTAGCAAATATCCTGCGTAACTCTGTGAGATGCTTGGCGTATCCCCATGATGTAGGCGTCTCTCAGGCTGGGAACCCCTGCTCTATATGGACTTAAAATCCCATCTTTCTGGTACGTAAGTCTATGCTATTAATTATGACGTCGATTTATTATATTAAAATGACTTTCTGGAGTGGAGTATGTGGGGCTAGGTAGACCATTCCTCCAGTTCCAGAGAAAAAAATAATCTGTTGTGACCACATGGCCTTCCACGCTAGCAATATCCCTGCTACGACATTAGCATTTATACGTGCTATAATATGGTACATATAGGAATGACCGACATTAAAAGCAAATAAAACGTTTTCACACAAAACGCCTTATCATTCAAAGTTCAGTCAGCCGGCACTGCTCTGAGAGGGCAAATATAGGGCAGTCCCAGATAATAACAATGAATGAGAGCTAAGCGCGGAAAGTGGGAAATGAATGTTGTGATTTGGGTTTTTTCCATTGTTTAGGAAGAAAAGAGAGGTTTGACAAAAGTCGAAAAGAAACCAAAGACGTGTGAGACAAATGTCGAAATAACAGAAAGCCGTGTGCAAAATGTCGAAAACAGAGAGCCGTGTGTAGAAAATTGTAACGTGTGGAAAACAAAGTGAGTCGTGTGGAAAATGGCGGGAAAAAGAAGCAGCTGTGTATAAAAAGGAGAGATGTGTGCGATAGACAGCCTTTTACAGATTTTTAGGACTTTAGGAAGGATTTTTACAGAGAGTTTATAGTTTTTAGATTTAGAAGAAGGCTATTACATATAGACAAGAAATTTGTGCTAGGTAGTGTCATGGAGCAGTCTATCCTTTCTCTTTCACATTCTTTTACTCAGTCCATCCTGTCACTGTTTTCTAGTCTTCCATATAAGACCTTTTTTTTCCCACCGAGAACGCTAGATCAGGAAGTGCGTGTATTAAATTTCGTTAAGCAGGCAAATTAGATTCCGCCAGGTAGAGTTTTGCGTAGACGCGATGGTAATGGTATATTTTTCTGGGAGACATCAATTAACCCGTGACTCACAGACGACCAACTATTTCCGGTCTAACGATGTATTTATCAGAGAAAATGTAACTTATCTTTACTCTTGATGAACACCGTGAAAGCAGCCGAAACTAAATTTTAAGTACATAAGACTTTTAAAGAATATAGAGAGATAGAGAGAGATATTGTACACAACTGTGTGTAAAGTCAATAACGTGCTTATGAATACTTGTATATTCAAATATTCAAGTTCGGACTGTCTGACCCTGAAGTGATCTTGTGCGGTGAGTTATCTCCCAAAATTAATTGTTTAATTATTGCGTATTGATACAAGTGTAATTTGCAGAAGAGGTATGCGGTTGACCAAGATAAGAAATATATGTTATGCTTTTGGATTTAGTTTTCTTACATATCCATTATGTACCTCTATAAAATATTAATTTTCTTATATGATTTGCTTGCAGTATTTTATTACTGTGCATTATTGCTTGCCTTATTTGAACACAACTCTGTTATAAGCATACATTATGAAAGCTGTTGTTCCTTGCTGAAAGATAATTAAGACTTAATTATTAACTAAAGATACACCAGACTACAAGACACAGTTGATTGTGGAAAATAGTAAGACATATTAAGTGTAGAGAAGAGACACTTGACTTGGAAGGATGAGGACAGAGCCTGTTAGACAATAGTCACTGAGACATCTTTTACATACAGTGTACTGGACAAAGTCTTCAGTGCTAAGTGTGTGTGCCTATGCTCTGAGACCAAAAGTCTTCGTAAAGGAACTTCATATAGGTAAAATCTCTTTAAACAAGAGATTAATGATCCCCTTACTTTGTTCTCCAGTGCAGAGTGTCAGTAACATAGAACCTGGCTTCGACCTCCCTCAATTTTGCTGAGCTCAAAAATCAAGAAGGGACAGGGACTGAATTTTCACCCCTGAGTGTGAACCAGACATCCTTAAAGACACTAGTGCCACACAGGGCAGTCAGTTACCACCACATGCTCTCATCAAGAAGTCACAGCAGAGTGTCCTCTCTGCCTACATCCTACAAGAACATTCCGATAAGTAAACTAAAGAGAAAGAAAAACCACATACATACCCACCAAACACTCAGACTTAGTCAGTGAAGAAAATAAGGTATCCCACTGGGACCTAGATTCCGTTTTCTTTTCACATTTAAACGTGATTCTTTTCCATATTTCTTTTTCATCAGATGTAAATTAACCCTCTGTAAATGTGATTCCTTTAATAAATAGCATATTGTTTATTTACTTACTACACGCCTGAGTCAATTTGATAAAATATCATAAGCCTGTCCAGAGCTCTCTTTTTGTCATTACTTCCCTTTCTTGTTTACTGTATTCTTTATTGTCGAATTGTCAACATCGTGTGGTGCATGATAATTGTGGAACAAAGTCACGTGGGAGAACAACTTGTCTGTTATTCTTACAAGGTATTTAATTACCCTTGATTCCAGACAGTTAACCTCTTGGTTTCATAACAAATGCCATCACTATTACAATATTGCAAGAAAATCACTCTATATTCTTACTATTATCCAGAGCAGTTGACCTGTGTCGACCTTGCTCTCTCCCTACGCGTTACAGGTAGTTTGTAGTGTTAGATGAACTTCGTCTTTGAGATTATCAAGACCAGTTTATTATTTTCTTTTCTTCCGTTGGAACATATTTCTTTTGGATGTATACACTATTTTGTTTATAAGTGAGTAACGAACACGTCAAATTTGTGAAAATACCGGTACTTGTCAAACGACGGTCAATAAACATATACAGCATTGCTGTTTGTGGAACTTTACAGTATTTCATTTGGATTATACTTTGTCATGTTGAGACTGTTCTGCTTATCACTAAACACAAAAGGGAAGAACAAACCTGGGAAGAAAAATGAGCAAAAGTCAAGTATTACTATCTCTGGCGGAAGGCCAGTTAGCACTTGAACTACAACAAAATATAAAGGATTAACTCTCACCAAATAAAATCAATATAACTACTAGTGCTGTATAAACTACACGGTCACACTGTCACCGTAATGAATATGGGCTACTTTCTAAATCATGTAAGTCGAGAATCAACTTATCCAAGTCAGAACAACACTGTATCTTAGATGCAATGAATTCAGTAGCTGACGGGTTAAACATCAAAAAACAAAAACTTCATTACGAATGTGTTTTTCTGTAACCGCTGTTTCTCTTTCTTTGTCACATTTTTTGTCTGTGCTTATTTACAATAGCACTGGTCGTTCAAATCCGAGTGGAACAATCCCAGTTACTGTGGTTTGGTCACGTCTGTAGTATTGGAGACACATATGGGAAGACAATAGCCAGGGATCCAGATCTCCAGGACGACACATATGGGAAGACAATAGCCAGGGATCCAGATCTCCAGGACGACTCATAGTTTGCTGGGGAGGACAACATTAGACAATCCCTGAAGGACCGAGGACTGGACTGGAAGCAGTTTACATGATAACATGGCGCTGTCTCTGGCTAACCTCTACACCCTAAGGTGGAAAAGGTTTGTGTCGTTTGGTTTTAAGGACCATCTTCACTGCACACGGACAACTCCATCAGTGCTCCGATCTCCTCCCTTAGATCTCAAGGAGGATATCAGCACAGTGCACGAACTCCAAAGCACAGGCGAGAATTCCAAATGAGTGTATTTAGGAATCATACATTCTATAAATATTTTTTTATCGGATAGGTTTTCCTAATTTTGTAAATTCTGCTAGGGCAAGGACCGTAAGGCCTACTCTTTACGATTTCCAATTGCCAGGGAATTTTTAACGTGTGCAACTTGCACTCGGAACCTACTATTTGTTCGTCCTTATCCGAGAAGGCTAGGCATACAATCACACTACCCAGGGGATCATCGGGAGTATGACATGATTAGCACCCAATGATTCTTAAAAAAATTTCATTATAAATATTCCTTAGACTGGGAACCGAACCCTATACCTTAATAATTAGAGGAGGATGCCATACTTCTTAGTCACTTCTGCCCCCAGGGTAGAAGAGAAAACACTAAGTAAGAAAATGTGTTTAAAAGATTGTCGAAGTGCGCTACTTGGCGTCGATGAAACTTTTTTTTTTTTCCTCGCTTGAGGTCGCATGTTTTTTCCTCGCATGAGGTCGCATTAAACAATTTTCAATTTTTCGACAATAACATTGAAAGTGGCAGAGAAAATAAGTGTTCACTACTTTAACATGTGCATCCGTCGCCAAATTATTGAGTCTTTTAAACTCTAAATATAAGACACACAATAACGTTTATAAAAATTTAAAAAATAAACTAATAAAAATAAGCGAATTATATTTGCCTTTTATAATTTTCTATAAAAAGATTCATAAAGTTAAAAAAGTAATGAAAGTATATTATTTATTATGATTTTTGATAATAATTAAATTGTTCCCCTTCGGAAGTAAATAGGATGCTTTCCCCTATCTTAACTGTCCGCAGCTTAAAGTATCACATGGATAAGTTTTTGTTTTTTTTTCTTTTTGTTTCACTTATTTCTGAGATTCGACATCCGGTCAAAACCTGACAAGAGGTGTGATATCTCGGTTATAAGCGGGGTACATTGTTCACATTTTTATGACATCTTTGCTGTACTGTTATTTCTGTTCTTTTTTATTTAATTATGTGGTGGGAGGGACTTTTATTCTTCTTCTTCTTTGATCCATAACCGCCAACCGTCAAAGCAGTCAGCGGCCATCACGCCTGGTGGCGTCTTGTAGGGCAGCAACAAATTGATTCCACTTTGCTCGGTCGGCGGCCATCCTTCGTACAGTGCCCCAACTGTGGTTCATTCTTTGCATCTCAGCTTCCACAGTTCTCCGCCAAGTTGTTTTTGGTCGGCCTCTCTTTCGCTTTCCCTCGGGGGTCCATAGCATAGCTGTTCTTGTGATGGTATCAGGGTCCCTTCTGAGGACATGGCCAACCCAACTCCAGCGTCTGCCAGCTATGATGGTGTGCATGTCCTCCTGGTTACTCCGAATAAGTAGTTCTTGATTGCTGATGGTGTTTGGCCAAAAGATTCGGAGAATTTTCCTTAGGCAGATTGTGTGGAAGGAGGACAGTTTCGACATTTCCTTCTCTGTTACTCTCCAACATTCCGCACCATAGAGAAGCACAGAAAGTACACAGCTCTCATACAGTCTTAATTTGGTGTTTGTGCTGTACTGGGAAGACTTCCAAATGTTATTGAGAACAGCAAAGGCTGTTCTCGCTTTATTCATTCTGTTGTTAATGTTCTTGCTTGTTCCGCCGTCAGGTGTTACTATGTTTCCTAGGTAAGTAAATGTGTCTGTCTGTTCTAACTTCTGGTTCCTTACTGTTATTGGCTCAGGCTTGCCCACATTTAGTGTCATGACCTCTGTCTTCTTCAAGTTGATGTTCAGGCCAACCTGCTGGCCATACTTATTCAGTCTATCGGTTTTGTCTTGAATGTGTTGGTGTGAATGCGCGAGTAGTGCAATGTCATCTGCATATTCCAAATCTTCCAGTGTAGAAAACGTTGTCCATCTAATTCCTCTTGGACTGCCCTCTGTTGTCTGGCGCATCACCCAATCTATGACTGTCAAAAATAATGTCGTTGATAAGGGGCATCCCTGTCGTACTCCTGTTTTCACTTCGAAAGTTACATTACTCGATCCAACACTGCACGTAAAGTTAGAATAGAGGCTTTTTATATTGGAAACAATGCGGCTGGGAATTCCATAAGCCCTCAGAATTTTCCATAGGCTGTCCCTGTGTATGCTGTCGAAAGCCTTTTCAAAATCAACAAAGTTAATGTACAGCTGTCTCTGCCATTCTGAGCACTGCTCTATAATGTTCCTGAGGGTAAATATATGATCTGCACATCTTCTGTTCTTTCTGAAGCCCGCTTGTTCTTTCCTCAGTTTATGATCAACTGCTTTTGAAATTCTCTGGATGATTATCCTGCCTAGTATTTTGCTGGGAACTGAGAGGAGGGTAATTCCTCTCCAGTTGTTGCAGTCTGCAAGGTCGCCCTTCTTGGGCAGTTTGACAATTATTCCTTTACTCCACTCTGTTGGTGTTGTCTCAGTTTCCGAGACTTGTGCAAATAGTGGTTCTAATAATTCTGCTGCTAGTTCAGGGTCTGTCTTGAATAGCTCAGCATTCAGATTGTCGTGACCAGGCGCTTTTCCATTTTTTAGCCCTTTGATAGCTGTGATAATTTCTTCTTTTCGTGGAATGTCTGCATTTACGTATAAGTCCCTTTCAGCCTCAGGAACATTCAGCTGAGTCTCTGGTGGTTCCTTATTCAGTGTTTCTCTGAAGTGCTCTGCCCATCTTGTTTCCTGCCCCTGTGCTGTGGTGATGAGATTTCCTTGCTTGTCTCTTACTAACGTTATGTTGTTTGCACCTCGTTTTCCACTGATAGCTTTAGTTATTTTATAAACTGTGCTTTGTTCATTTCTCAGTGCTGCCTCTTCTGCCTGTCTTGCAAGGTCATCCAGAAATGCCCTTTTGTCAGCACGGGTTTGACGTTTTACTTCCTTGTCCAGCTGACTGTACTGTTCACTATATATTGCCTTTAACCTGGGAGACTTAGCTTCTGTTTTCTTCCTTTTCATTTCCTTTCTCTTCGCTATGGTGTTTAGCGTTTCTGGTGTTATCCAGTCTTGGCTCTTTCTTTCCTGGAATCCCAAGCATGACTTGCTGCTTTCTTTGTATATTGTTGAGATGGTGTTGAATTTCTGATCCACATCGTCGGTCTCTGTTCTTTCCTGGCTTTTGGTAATCAGATATCTTCTCTTTACGTCGACCATGAACGCTTTTCTGGTGAGGGGGTCCTTAAGTTTCATGATGTTATATCTTTTCTGTCTGACTGCAACTGGTCCAGCAGCTCTGAATTTCACCTTCAGTCTTGCTACTACTAGGTGATGATCACTTCCCACATCTGCGCCTCTTCTTACTTTCACGTCTTGTAGTGCATGTCTCCATCTGCCATTGATCATTATGTGATCTATCTGGTTTTTGTCTCGTCCGTTTGGTGATTCCCATGTTAACTTGTGCACTTCTTTGTGTTGAAAAAGTGTTCCTTCAATGACCAGGTTGTTAATACTGCAGAAGCTTATTAATTTGTCCCCATTCTCATTTACTGTTCCACTGCCGCATTTCCCCATTACTCTTTCGTTATAATTATTATGTGTTCCAACTTTCGCATTTAGGTCTCCCATTACTATAATAGGATCGTACCTGGGTACAGTTTCCATTTCCTTTTGTACCTGTTGATAGAACTCATCCTTGAGCTCTTCATCGCTGTCGTTTGTTGGTGCATAGCATTGTATAATTGTAGTGTTGGTGAATCTCCCTCTCAGTCTTGCTCTTATTAGTCTGTTGTTAATGGGTTTCCATTCCAGTAGAGACCTTTCCATTCCTTTCTTAAGGATAATGGCTACACCTTCGTTGTGCTGATCGTCCTCTCTACCAGAATAAAGTACTGTTTCCCCTGTAGCTGTTTTTATTCTCCCCATCCCTGTCCATCTGCTCTCGCTTATTCCCAGGATATGTAGTTTGTAGTTCCTCATCTCTGCTGTGATCTGTCTCAGCTTTCCTGCCTCATTCATAGTTCTGACATTCCAAAAACCAATTCTGGTTTCGTGTTTTGCGGTCTGGGCATCCGTTTTCATGCCAGTGGCTTCCTTTCGGCTTTCACCACTGTCAGTCATACGAGCCTGAGACTCCGGATGTCCGTCCCGCATCAAAGTGTTTTCATTTATTGCTGTTTCCGTAACGTGTGCGATTTTTTACAAAGACAGGGGTGTCGGCCCTGTGCTAAAACCCCCAACCTGGAGGACCAGGGTACCAGCTTTTGTCTGACCCCTACCCACGCAGACCAGTCCAGCATGGTTGAACCTACCAGGAGTAAAACTCCCACTGGCATAGCTCTGGGGATTGTCAGGGTACACAAGCTGCCATACCGCTACAAGGTATAGGTACCATTGATGGCAGGGGACTTTTATATTAGCCATTAAAAGATCTATTTCTGTGAAGGACCGCTAGCTGCCTGTCTGACCGTCACGTCGTAAGGTTTATTCGAGTGTTTCTGCTGGTTCAATCCATATACTTATTTATTTATATTTGTTAAGTGTAATGATTTTACCTCTATATCTATTATTGATAGTGTGCCGACGTGTCGTTAAAAGTATTACTAGCTGAAATGAACATCTATGTGTGTTTTTCGTTTCCTCTTGTGTCTACCCATAGTGTGGTCTTCCTTAACTCCAGCTGATTTATGACTTTATCAATGATGATTTGACGTATGGTGTGTAAAATTGCAATAAGTAATTATTCCTTTGGATTGTTTATTGTTTCACTGTGTTGTTTTATTTGATATGTCAATGATAAACTGTCTGTCTTATTCTTCTTCTTCTTCGTACACTCTCAAACGTCCACTTGAATGTTCTCAAAGAAAGCAGTAGCCAGTTTGAGGCTATTTGAATCCCACGTCATCATTGAGCGGCGTACGTTGTACTGTTTCGTTAGGCCTGTGGCCCAGTACATCCGATTTCAACGGGCATTTATGTCGGGTTGCCTACCTTAGCCTTTGACTGTCCCCAGCCTTCCTGCAAGGCAGCAGTGTGGTCTCTCTGTCTGACTGGATTCTAAAAATACGTGTAGAGAATCACTAACGTCAAAAAACAATGTCCGACATATTGGTTCGTTCTTGGTGGAATGTCTGCTTTATTTTTCTAACCTTAGTTATATAACAGTAATCTCTGTAGTCAGTTGTCGGAGTTGGGGTTTGATGTGTAGTTTCTAATTGCTTGAAATCGCCTTTGTTGTCAAACTATTTATTGTTTTAGGTAATGGTTTCAACAATCCTTCTCATACCACTATGACATATATTAATAATCTCAAAAAACCTATGTGACAGCGTTGTAATTCTGCTCCAGTCAGTCCATCTGCAGTTCTATCAGTATTACTAATCTATCCCAGTTAGCCCGTCTATAGCTCTGTCAGCATTACAAATATATCCCAGTCCGCTCATCTGTAGGTCTTTAAACGTTACAAATATGTCCCAGTTGGCTCGTTTGCAGGTCTGTAAAATTACACATTTATCCCAGTTAGATCATCTGTAGTTCTGTAAACATTACAAATCATTCCCAGTTAGCAGCCTTTGAGTCTATTATTAGAGAGGCAAGACAGGATTGCAAACCATGTTGAACTGAAGAACTACAATAGCTTGATGACGACCTACGCAACAGAGAGAAAAGATACAACCGAAGACAATCACAAACACTGGTCACGTGCGAAATCTGATTTCTTTATGCCTTGTCACAGGTTTGTAAAAGGGGTTCGGGTGGTAGAATTTTTTTGTTGTTGGAAGGACAACCACATTATTATGAAAACAAATATTAAATTAAATAAAACTTTTAATTTTATGCATTAATTATTTCCAGTCAACCTGCCAAAAAATAAAAGTATATATAAACAAATAAAATGGTATTGAATCAGTTTTACAAATAAACAGTGCACAGGAAACAATGGACGATTCGGGTTTTAACCTTCGTCAGCCACAGTTACAAACAGGCAACAAGGACAAGAAATATAGATTATAGACTACAAATACGTAATATATATAAACACAGATGAAGAGCAATAATAAAGCAAAGAAACTACAAAACCAAAAATAATGAATAAATACAAGAAATTCAACAATCAACGAAAATCAAAAGAAGAAAATGGAATAAAAAGTCCTGCTATAAGACTCTCCGCTGAAAGAATCGGTCACACAATGAAAAATTGTCTTAATGGCACCCCATAGCGATGAATCAAAGTCTAATTAAATCAAAATTTATTTACTTACAAATAATATGAGTTCATCATGTACATTATTTGCCGACCGAGCAAAGTGGAATCAATTTGTTGTTGCCCTACAAGACGCCACTAGGCGTGATGGCCACTGACTGCTTTGACGGTCGGCGGCTAAGGATCAAAGAAGAAGATGTACATTATATGCATCTTATAACATTTGAATGTTTTTTAATTGTATTTTATCAATATATTTTAAAAAAACATTTCCATTCGCTACGAGTCATAAAGTAGTAAATACTTATATGGTCTGTCACTCTAAATGCTAGTATAAAGTTACCCTCGCACTGATATCGTAGATTTGAGCACCAAAATGTGTCGTCAGTGCTGAAAAGTGCTCTTCGTCAAATCAGGAACATAATGTATTAAATTTAAAAAAACGATATGAAAGACAAGTATGTTTACGACAATCTCTCTTATTTATACGCACAGACATAAATATTACAAAGGTGGAGGAACAGTCGTTATAGATAAACACAACCTTAAACATTAGGATGTATATTATGTTGGTTGATGTATATCTTGTGTATGACTGTCGCTATTCTTGATAAACTAGTGGAAGATTCGTATACTTGAAACATAACCAAAACCTATCCAGCCTTCGGTGAAGCGAAAGTCCTTCTCAGGCCTGGTAAATCATTCACAATTAAGCTATTGGCTCTTTTCAGAGAGGGATTGTAAGGCCGAAACCAAAGGGTTCTCTGTTTGCATCATACGGCTTTTCAGTGTCTACGTTGCTAATGATCTATCAAGTACTTTTGTCTACATTATCTTACCTTTTGTCTATATATGACTGATGACTTATAATGTACGACATAAGTTGTGATGACTTTATGACCCATGTATGTAAAAAGACATATGAGCAAATCATTCACATACACATACTGAAGACTGTCGTAGATTTTTGATAGGAAATTAAGACTTGGGTTGGTCCCTTCTGAATAGATTAGAATAAGTGAATAGTCACAGTGAGAGATGATAATAGAAAAGAGATTTCCACGAGTGAGATGGTAGAATGTGATAGAGGCTGTCTCTGAGATCGAGAAATCTTCTCTCTCTCTGCCTATCTTCTACGACAGATTTAGAGGAGTCAGACAGTCTAAACACATATATATATTAATATATCTCTATCCACTCACGTGCACGCACATATAAGTGACGACAGTTAAACACACAGACGTGGGAAGACTATAACAGTGATTATATAGATATTTTGGAACGAAACTGACCGACACGCTGGAATAATTATTGAGCATTTTAATCATCATAACAAACTTCTCTCACAACATATAAAATTACATCAAAGCATATACAAATAGTCATAAAGTCAATAAAAGTGCTACAAGAATGATAGACCCACAGTATGATCCTTGTCCTCGATGTATAGCCCACAGTCCCGTTAGGAGAACAATGATAGCCCAAAGAGTCACAGATACATATGATTTGGGTCTAATATTTTCCCCTTTTGAAGGTATGGACTGACTTTGATAGCAGTATCTATTCTAAGGAAAAATATAGTTTAGCAACAAAATCTTGCATAAGGAAAGTTACAAAGTAAGTGAATCAAACGAAGAACATCCTTCAGTCTACTTTCACTCGGTTCTTTCATCAGGGCCCTGACTCACACAACCTTACCTACAAGCGTGCTGCTGTTCGCCGTCTGGCGCAAACTTTAGGACACTTCTCTACAGTGAATCTGTATTCTTTGGATAAAGAGAATCCCAGCTCTGCAGATACAGTTTTCTTCCACTGCATTCGGGGAGCATTCACTTCACCAGTTTAATTTTAAGATTGCTGTTAAGGTCACTTGAATCAGTTTGGGTAAGAAAGTTAAACGGGCACACAGTGTCAGAAACACGAGGTTTCCCTTAATTAGGAAAAATAACCGGTGGACGACTTCTCTCAACAAATAATCTTGGTTCACCACACACTTGGTCAAATAATGTCGGAAAAGTTAATGTTTTTGTTCTGTAATTATTCTCGCCACAAAACAGCATGTACATTAGAGTTTGTGAAGAAATATGGCCTGGCTCAAAGGCCCAGTATAAGCATTTATTATTTAAAAAAAAACCCGTTAGTGGGATTGGTATTCTGTCTATCTCTGAAGGCACACGCCCTGTCAGACAGGTGTTACTTGAAAACCCACGTGGTTAAAGATATAAAATGTTTATGTTTCTCACAGGTATGTCTCTGTACTAAATGCCTGCAAAGTTTGGGTTACCCCAGTATTCACTGAATAAAGAAAAAAACACATATGAAATATTTTACATATTATGTACTCAATATAACTTACATTTTAAACTGCAAGCGTAGAGCTTGACTTGACGTTTAAACTTTCCCGTGAAATAAGTTATATATAAAAATCAATCATCATGAATTAGGAATACATACGTATTCCGTCAACACTCATGAGGCATCTAGCATTTATAAGTTAGTTTAGAAAAATTCTCGACTGAGTATTTAGCAGTTAAATTAAATTCATTAATAGCCGACTGAGTTTAAGCTAGAAATTATAATTCATTCTGTTTTCCACTGTAACTCGTCGACTAGAGAATATAACAGACTTATAAATTAATCAATCTGCCTAAAAGAAACTAGTGGGATAAAATAGGCGATTAAACTCTTAATTACTCACAAAATATTTGATACTTAATGTAATATTTACCTCAACACTGAACTACAGTATCACAACGAAACTAAGAGATTTCACTAATAAGTTTAAGTATCTAGAACGAAGTGACCACGTCTACTGCAAATGGAGAATGCGTGCAATCAAGTTTAAAACTCTGGTTAATATCTTAAACCAGACAAAGGCTCCTACTATTTCCAAAAACCCGATCTCTCCCCTCTCCTAACACCTACGTAAACATAGACGCATGCCGTAACTGCTACCGTGCGTCTTCACACCTACGTTAACAAACTGACCGAGAGCGCGCGTGTCAGATGCGAATCTCAGACGACCTGTCTCCAATGCAGAGGCAGTATTCACACCTCCCCGAGAAACGCAGCTTGAGAACCGCTGTGACAGGTGAAAATGCTAGACGATAAGTCTCAATTACGTGCCGTGCAGATGGAAAATGTAGACAGTTGTCTGCTTTCCCCTGTCTTACTGGACGAATATACACAGTTTCGTCCACTAGCATCTACGTAATAGAATGCATTCTAACGCTCTCTTGTCTCGTGCAGAGATTGACACGTTATGTCATAAATGCGTTCTAGTAAGAGAAAGAAACGGGTAAACGTTAGAATGGGTAAATAAATATTTCTCGCAAACGAACGAATGCGAAAAATACAGGAACAGGATAAAGAGTGATAATAAAATAGAGGAAACGGGTGGAAGAAAGAAAGGACATATAGAAAATTTATTGATCATAATCTCTATGCGACAGAACGTCCCCACTTTAAGATATGGAAGCACTCCATGTCTACGTTATGGAAATAAATTTCCTATATCCATAGCTTCAGGGTGTCTGTCTTCTTCCCTCTCATCTCCTCCCTCCATCTCTCTCCAATTCCTACTCAAGTCTACTCCCAAAGTTTCCTTTCTCTGGAATGTCTCACATGCGCGCTTGAAAGAGCGTCGCCGCTTTTGACATTTTTGAAAGATTTCGTGTGTGTGCAGTGGAATTTCCCTGCCACTATCGTCATCTTCGTCAATTTTGGCGATTGTCAGGAGATGTTCGGAGGTCGGCACCGGTCTTTCCAAGTATCTCTTTAACAGGTTTAAATGGAAAACCTTTTCCTTTCCTTGAATAGAGATATGGTAGTTAGCCTTAGAAATCTTTTTCAGGACGGTAAACGGCCCTTGCCATCCGATCCTCAGTTGGTTGTTTCCGGTAGGGAGTAACACCAAAACTTTCTCTCCTGCTTCCAGTTCTCTCTCTTTTGCGACTTTCCTGTATCGGTTAGCGTGCTTTGTGCGTGCTCGCTTAAAGTTAGTCGTTTCTAGGTCCCATCCTAGTTTCAACCTTTCCTTTAAATCCGATACGTATTTACTGGCTGAGACAACTGTCTTATCGGCCTTCTGGTCTGTCAGCGACCAAACTATGGCTTCAATCGGCCCCTTGATAGGTCTGCCGAATAAAAGCGTAACTTACGGAAATCCTGTGGAAGTATGAGGAGATTCTCTGTAGGCAAATAAAGCTGCAGGAATACAAAGATCCCAATCTTCAGGTTTCACTTGTGCCAGTTTACTTAATATAATGTTGAGGTTTCCATTAGCATGTTCCACGGGCACATTTTCGGCCGGAGTATAAGGCTTTGTGTAGATGTGTTGGGTCCTCAACATCTTCACGATCTCATCCATCAACAGGTTTTGGTATGGGGATCCGTTATACGTCAACACTTGCTGAGGGAATCCCAACCGAGTGAAAATCTGCACGCGGGCTTCTGCGACATGCTTGGCATCTGCGCATGTTAGCGGTATAACTTCTGCCCATAAAGTGCATATGTCGACTAATGTCAGGATAAACCTGTTCCTTCTTTTAGTCCTTTCTAAGGGTCCTAAAATGTCGATCACAATCCGTTCGATTGGTGTTCCCACTATTGGCATTTCACCCATGTGGACTGGGGGTGTCCGTTGCTTGGGTGGTACACGTTAGCACTGGGCACAGGATTTGACATACCTGATAATATCAGTATTTACTCCTGGCCACCAATAATGAGTGGTTATACGTTGGTTTGTGGCGTTCTGTCCCATATGTCCGCTGAAGGGAAGAGAGTGCCCCATTTCTAGGATTTGGCTTCTGTACTGTTTCGGTACTAGGAGCTGGTTGTAACCTTGGTCAGGCTTGCCCGTTCGGCGATAAAGTACGCCATCCTTAGACAAAATGTCCCCGGGCTGTCTGGGTTCCTTAGCCATGGGCAGTTTCCTAAAGCAGGGTGCCAAAGTAGGGTCCTTTTGTTGCGCTTCTTTAAGTTCCATAGGTAACAAATTAGGCGCAAGCTCCCGTTCCTTATTGGTTTGCCGTCTTGTAGTTACTGCTGCCACAATCGGCTCTTCCGGTTTCCCAATAAACACGTATCTACCGCCAAGTATGACTGGGTTAATGGGGTCATCCATGACAGCGGCTTTGATCACACCTCTGACAAAGTCAGAGTGTATCTCCACCAATGCGATGGGAAGCGCTGTAGGTGCATCACTCTTAGTAACTCCACAAAATTCGACGGTCTCTCCTGTCTCTTGACCGGGTTTAACCAGGTTTCTGGCAACAATGCAATCATAAGAAAGCCCCGTGTCACATTGATAAAAAGTTTGAGAACCGTTCAAAGTAACAGTACCTCGCGTTGAGATTGTATCCCCAACAGGTTGGGAATCACTGTCAATAATTCCGCCTTGCGAGACTGTTAATAAGCATCCGATGCGTTTAGACTCGGTGTGCTCGGTCTGATCATAGGTCCCGTGCTCAGGGGTTCTTTCTTGAGAGGGCTTACACCTTCATATTTGTGCGCTATTTCGATTTAACATCTTGAACGCAAGTTTACGTGATTTTCCCGTGTTTCAGCTCACTATCGCACTGTTTTGAACATTACATTGATCCTTCCGGTGCGTTCAGTTACCTTTCTACTGATTGTGTATTTCACACGGCTGTTTGCGAGCGATCTTTTAGTTATTTCCCCTTTTTCCCCGACCGCGCTATTTATAGCCCACTTGACAGAGGTCACGTGGTCAGCTTCCTAATGGGAAAAACATGTGGCGATGTTTACTTTTGATAGGGCTTAATTAATGCTTTTAGGCTACTTTATTATTATAAATACCGGCTTTAATTTTGCGTAAAGCTAGACTAGAAATGTTAGAGTAAATTTTAGAACAAGAACAAACATTTTATCACAATTAGAACAGAAGATATAATAGTCTGAAATAGTGTAAAATTTACGTTTTTTTTATATTTTGTTATGGTTTGTTTATATACAATTTCACTAAATCGGTCACAATCAACATGCATAACAAATTACAGAAATCAAAAGTAGAAAACCTGCAGAAAATGGATATCAAAGATTTGTTTTGGTTTCATGCGTCAAACATTAATTATTGACAGTTTAAATTGCAAGTCCACATTTATTACCTTAAAATAACACACCCAATGGTCCCCAAAACATGTTTGAATTGCTTTTATGCTACTTTATTATTATAAATACCGGCTTTAATTTTGCGTAAAGCTAGACTAGAAATGTTAGAGTAAATTTTAGAACAATAACAAACATTTTATCACAATTAGAACAGAAGATATAATAGTCTGAAATAGTGTAAAATTTAGGTTTTTTTTTACATTTTGTTATGGTTTGTTTCTAATTCAATTTACACTAAAACGGTCACAATCAACATGCATAACAAATTACTGAAATCAAAAGTAGAAAACCTGCAGAAAACGGATATCAAAGTTTTGTTTTGGTTTCATGCGTCAAACATTAATTATTGAAAGTTTAAATTGCAAGTCCACATTTATTACCTTAAAATAACACACCCAATTGTCCCCAAAACATGTTTGAATTGCTTTTATGCTACTTTATTATTATAAATACCGGCTTTAATTTTGCGTAAAGCTAGACTAGAAATGTTAGAGTAAATTTTAGAACAAGAACAAACACTTTATCACAATTAGAACAGAAGATATAATAGTCTGAAATAGTGTAAAATTTACGTTTTTTTTTTTACATTTTGTTATGGTTTGTTTCTAATTCAATTTACACTAAAACGGTCACAATCAACATGCATAACAAATTACAGAAATCAAAAGTAGAAAACCTGCAGAAAATGGCTATCAAAGTTTTGTTTTGGTTTCATGCGTCAAACATTAATTATTGAAAGTTTAAATTGCATGTCCACATTTATAACCTTAAAATAACACACCCAATTGTCCCCAAAACATGAGAGCTAACAATTATCTCAATCATACATCATGAGTTCTGATCCAGTCTGCGCAATGTTTTTCTAATATGTGCTGTTTATGAATTGTCTTACTGGGGAATAGCTTTCTGAACAAAGACATATAAGACTCTATCGATGCTGTTATTGATTCTTTACTAATTGGTTTACTGTGTGATATTTTGTTGTGTACTTTCTCAAATGCTTCTTTCAGTGAGTTGAATTGTTCTTGGGCAATAAAAGCTATGTTAGTTATATCTTGTTTGTCTGTAATTTTCAGTGTTTGTGTAATGATTGCTCTTGTAAGATCTTTATAAACTTTTTGTGTGAGATGTCTGTGGCAGTGATTCCCTATAAATGCTCTGCTATTATAAGCCTGTTGTATGATTTTGTGTTTGGCTAGTACCTTGTCCAAGTGTGAGCAAACTGGACCAGACCTAGTACATAGATCTTGAAACTGAAGTTTGGCCAGCGCATCTTGTGCATTTTCAAGTCTAACTTTAAAATTATCTGTCTCCTCCTTATCCTCACAAAGTTCAATACCTACCTGAAAAATTCAATTTTAGCTCCTAATTCTTCTGCCTATTTCCAGTTCCTACTAAATCTCTTCAAGTTCTTAAAAGTACTAATGTTTGCATGTATCTCTTGCGAATTCTCAAATATCTTTGCGTCTATTGTATCAGCTACCTGTTCTAGAAGTCTGTGGTGTTTCAAAACAATGCCTAATAAAATATGAAGGTAAGGAGGAGCTACATTTTCAATTTCAATCTCTAACATTGGTTTGTGTAAACAATTATGATAATGTGCCACTTGCCTTTTATTCCCTTTCCCATATTTCATATATCTATTGTAATCTCTTATCAACATGGCCAAACTTCTTGGTTTGCAAGTTGTATGCAATCTGGATGTCTTTGATGAAAATGTTTGGTTTGTCTGGAGCTCAAGGAATATACCCATGTCTGTGGTGTCTCCAGCAAAACAAGGAAATAATCCCCGAATAAGAAAACAACAACTTGTTTACCATCCCACTCTAAATATTTTAGTGACTCTATCTGAGCTTTCATGCCATTCATAAATATTTCTAAATTATCATATGTATCTCTGACTCTAGCCATTGATAAAAGGATGGTATTAGATTTAGAATTTGGTTTCTCTAAATTTACTACCTGCATTGTAACTTTGAATGAAAGAAGATATACAAACAGTTACTTAGAATTCTTTGGCAGCCGTCGTGTGCACAGGATGGTCTACCAAAGAACACCAATGGAACAGTCCTTATCTCACAGACAATTAAAAAAAAAATTCATATTATAAATAGAAGATTAACAAGACTTGAAAGATAGATCAAATTATGTGGAAGTAATCTATCTATAGCTTTACATGTTTTCTGACGCTTATATACGTAGCTAAATATCATTATAAATGAATGAAAATGCAAAAACAGATGGTGTTTACAAAAAGTTATTTTTTTACTACCTTATTTAAGATTTGTGAGTATCAGGAATGCGTTTACAGGGATTTAAATGCTATAAAATCTGGTGACAATATGCTTGTTCTTGTAATGCCACACTCACAAAACTGACTACCACACATTCTCAAGATATGAAACCAAAAAAAAAGTATGTGGAAATAATCTTTAGCTTCCCTTCGAGAAGTCATTATAATTATAAACTCAAACGAATGGGCCGATTTTTAGATATTAAATTAATAAAAAGATTACTTATTTTATGAATTTCCTTAAATGATGACGCTGTTTTCAAAAGTCTGTAACTCCGTCAAAACTAATTTCAAACAAATAAAAATGCAATCAAAAATAGAACACAGAACAAAGTTATAGTACACAAAATAATTTTAGCGCTGTGTTTATCCAGAACGAGTGTGTAATGATTTATATTTTACTGATTTTACTCACACATCAGCTCATTTTCATCGCCAAAAACTTAAATAGTCTTTTACGGTGCACACAAAATTTTATACCCGGTATCAGAATTCCGGTCACCGAAACTAAAAGAGCGCTCTGGTATAGGGCACAAACAGCCGTGTTCAGTGCATAGGCGTATCTTGCGGTATTCTAGGTGTGTAATACAATGGGTATGAAAGTCAAGTTTCTTACACTGCATACAATGGCAGTGAAGATGTATAAATATTTATACAGAGAAGCTAAGCGTGGTAAACTGCATCGGTGTCTCTCAAATCCTGGAAAGAGAACTATTCACGCTTTGGGTTTAAGTAAACGCTCATTTCATCAATTACTCAAAGCTAATGGAATTTTCAGTTCAATCAATACCAGGACGCAAGGAAGAAAGGAAGTAGTAGATAGTTTTGACAGGGATGTGATTAGAAGAGAGATTTGTAGAATGTTCAATTCCAAAGAAACTGTGACACTAAGAAAACTGAAAATTCGGCTGAGAACCCACAATGTCATTGATGTGTCGAAATCAACATTATGGAGAACTGTTAGAAGCATTGGCTTTACGTTTAGGAAGTACGCTAGTGGAAGAAACGTCATCTGCGAGAAGCCGCACTTAGTATCTATGAGAAGTAAATATTTACGTGAAGCACCGGAAATGCGTAATAAGATTATGATATTATGTATGTGGATGAAACTTAGATCAATGCACACCACACAAGTGAAAAGGAATGGCAGTTATCAGATGGAACGATTAAAAGATGTGTACCCAGTGGAAAAGGACAACGTCTGATAATGGCACATGCAGGCAGCAGACATAATGGGCTAGTGAAAAATGCTGAACTTATTTTCACTTCCAATTATACGGACAACCGGGACTATCATACCGAGATGAACGGTAACATATTTAGAGAGTGGATTGAAAATACTCTTCTTTCGTCCCTAGACAGACCATCCTGTTTGATAATGGACAACGCATCATACCGCAACGCTTTGCAGAAGAAAACAAAATCCCGACATCTTCGAGTACAAAAGACGCTATAAAGATTTGGCTTAGAAAAGAAGACATTCCATTTAACGAGGGGTTTCTGAACCCTGAATTACTGTCCCTTGTTAAGAAATCACAAAAGACCAAGATATTCCATATAGACAAGTTGATTCAACAGCATGGTCATATGTGTTTGAGACTGCCACCTTATCATTCACATTTAAACCCAATTGAACTCGTTTGGGCAAAAGTTAAAGGACAGGTGGCAGCTGAAAATAAAACTTTCAAACTATGCAATATGAAAGAACTAACATATGCCGCCCTCTCGCAGATAGACAAAGATTATTGGTGTAAATGTTAAGACCATGTCTTAAAAGAGGAAAATGACTATTAGAAAAAAGATGGACTGTCGTTCGTTCAGCCGAGAATAGTCATCAATATGTTAGACTCGTCTGACTCGGAATAAGTGTGTAAATACCTTATATGTTTTATATGTTTTCTCCTCCATCTATGTGTATATGTAAACCAATTCATTTCCTTTTTATCTCCACGATTTCACTACCATTTTTAACATACACAGTACTTTCACCTCTTCATGCATCCATTCACGTTTTAGTATAAAAAGTAACATTTACAACGAATAGGCGTTATTATTCTCTCAAATATTTCAAAGAAATAAAAAAGGACCTCACGTAGTAATCAATTAACAAACCCCTCTAACAATCGAATTGTATAGACGCCTATGCCGAAAATGTGCAACTTCCGTCATTTACGGTAAATTATTTTCTTCCAGGACAAAATAATTACTTCTTTAAAGAAGATCAAAGGAATTAGCCGTTGCAAGAAAAGAACACTACCTGCAACATTGAATTTTATAAAAACGTTGGGACATTGAAAATATAAGACCACATGCAAAAAATCAAGTTTATCAGTGCAAGGAATATGAAGATATTTGAAGTCAATCGTCGACCGATCTTTCTGAAACGCACTATAGAAGGGGAACGACTAAGTAAGTAAGTAAGTAAGAATTCCTCGTTAGTTGATTGTTTTATACGTGACTGTGTGATCTGCTGGTACAGTAATCATGCACATAGACTACCACACGTGTCAGCACGAACGCGTACTTTTCTCACACATTTAATACTATAATCGAGCAACACGCACTGACACCGGTTTGTTCAAGGATGTCGACCTTTCACTCCAGCCCCAACAGATCTTGCTACCTAACAGTACGTAACTGAATATGATAATGTGCTTGTATGAGACCATGTAACCATAATGAACGAGTTTTATAATGTTGACCACAACTTAATTATGTAAGTCGAGAATCAGCTTCTTCATGTTAGAACAGCACAACGTCTGTGAAGCAATGAAGTTAATATCTGACGGTTTAAACCTCTCTTGGTATATTGGAGGCACTCGTACAAATTACCAAAAATTACGTAAGTAAAGTCCTTGTACATCCAAACAGAGACTTCCTTATGTTTGCTCTTATCTGCAACTGCTGTGTTTCTTGCTGAATAATATGTGCTCTGGTCTAGTTCCATGGTCTGGGATGTTTTGTAATATAGCATGCTCAAGAGATTTATGCGATTAGGGGCTGTTTATTTTCGGCAATAATAGGTGGTACTACATTGTCATTAGTATTTGCTCTTCACAAGTTTTATTATGTAAAAATATGTAAACTGTTTAATAACAACTACAATTAAAAAAAACGTTACATAAAAAGCCAGTCTGTCTAAATAATTTAATTATGCTCATTTAGTCTTATAAAAGTTTTTAATATAATTAGGCAGTATTGAATCGGTTAAAAAAAAAAAAACTTACTTTAAATGTTTTACAAGTTTATTAATTGAATTGTTTCCCTTGAATAGAAATAAACGTTATCTCCCTAATACAATTATTGTAAAATGTATATAAATCGTACTACACGTGTCCAACTTTCAACAATAACTCTACATAGCTGAGTGTTATTCAAACTGATATTCCCTCCCTGTACAGGCACGTATCTGTGTCCATATTTCAACAACAACTCTACATAGCTGAGTTATTCAAATTGATATTACCTCCCTGTACAGGCAAGTCTCCATGCCCAACTTTCAACAACAATTCTACATAGCTGAGTGTTATTCAAACTGATATTCCCTCCTTGTACAGGCAAGTCTCCGTGTCCTACTTTCAACAACAATTCTACATAGCTGAGTGTTATTCAACTGAAATTCCCTCCCTGTACAGGCAAGTCTCCGTGTCCAACTTTCAACAACAATTCTACATAGCTGAGTGTTATTCAAACTGATATTCCCTCCCTGTACAGGCAAGTCTCAGTATCCAACTTTCAACAACAATTCTACATAGCTGAGTGTTATTCTACTGAAATTCCCTCCCTGTACAGGCAAGTCTCCGTGTCCAACTTTCAACAACAATTCTACATAGCTGAGTGTTATTCAACTGAAATTCCCTCCCTGTACAGCCAAGTCTCCTTGTCAAACTTTCAACAACACATCTACATAGCTGAGTGTTATTCAAACTGATATTCCCTCCCTGTACAGGCAAGTCTCCGTGTCCTACTTTCAACAACTACTCTACATAGCTGAGTGTTATTCAAACTGATATTCCCTCCCTGTACAGGCAAGTCTCCGTGTCCAACTTTCAACAACAGCTCTACATAGCTGAGTGTTATTCAAACTGATATTCCCTCCCTGTACAGGCAAGTCTCCGTGTCCAACTTTCAACAACAAATCTACCGAGAGAGACATAACGACGTTCCCGACAATTTCAGCAGGCATATTTTTAGAGAAGGATAGGTGTTTAACGTCAGGCGAAACGAAAGATCTTTTTAATCACTCATTTGACTGCCCTTGTATCTCTTGGGATAACATGTAACAACGATTGTTGGTCGTATGTCGTTTCTTGCAGATATAGTCGCTCAAAAGCAGAAGAGTCCTAATTATTTGTTTGCAGAAGACTTGTAAGGTTTTGTTAAGTACTATAATTTTTTTTTTAATGGTCAGTTAAAGCAGAATTATATATTTCATTGCTCTAAGGCAAGTGTTATACGGACTGATCATGGCTAATTCGGAGTAAAATACTTCTGACATGCTGTCACTGCATGACAGCCACAGAGGTAGTGGATCAGATACGTGGCAAAATACCAACATAATGGCTAACAAATACCTAAGCGACGAAGGTGAAATGGGCAAAGCAGCCGCCTGCAGTGTATTGTTGCAATGAGCATCATACTTTATATGATGCCTGAAATGTAGGATGTCGAACACACTGAACCTGTTTTTAAGTTTTCTAAAGACGTATGACCTTCAACAACGTGGAGTAAGAACCATAAATAATAACATTCAACGTTATTGGGGTGGACGGTATAGTCACGCCCCAAAACATTTTTTTTAATGTCTGGGGGGCCTTCAACTGGTACTCCTTACTTTCGCCGCTGAAATGTATTTCCATTCCATGCACAGTATGCCGGAACTTCCTAAGTCCTTGCAAAAAAATCATTTCAGCACAATTTGAAAAAAAAAACAAAACATCAAAGTAGTATCTCGTGGATTATTAACAACATCCGCGGCATTGTTAGGGTGGAAATACACACGTTGGCCATTTTTAAGATGGACAGCTAAATTCATATCTGTTGGCAATCTTTCGTGTATGCTAAACGAAAGAATTCTGCAAATCGCCTGTGAAGTACTTATATAGCGTCCGGATTGGAATTGTTGTATCTACAAAAAATGTCAAATACAGGATAAACTAAAAATAACAATAAATAAAAAATTGCTGATTCTCAAGCTTGGAACCTGATATGTCATGGCAAAGGAACCCACATGCAAAGAGTGTCAAGATATAAACACAATTAGACACTTTCTGGTGGACTGCAAACAATATGGCCAGCAGAGGCAAGAACATTAAGACATAATGTAGTAACCACGAGGTAAAAATGAGTGTAGAAAATCTCATAGGTACTAAAACCCCATCAGAAATACAAAAGTTAATAAAATACTATATTACAAAAACAAAAGCTTACATAAAAAATAAACAAATAATCAAATAAGGATGCGAGGCAGTTTACAGTGGTGGAAGATTGACTAAATAACCTTCCAATGAACATTAAATACATCTCAGGCTAGACGATATCATTTTGTGGATAATTGTAGTGGATTTTGATGGTATTGTATGGTTGAGATGTTACCTAGTGTAATGAATGAGGTCAGCTGTGAAGGCTCCTGAGATAAATGTTGATGCGAATTACAGAAATCCCTTCTTACTACCACTTACGACCTCAAACATATCTTTTTTTCTCTACTAATATGAATGTAGCTACGTTAAAAAAAAGTCTAGGGTACTGAAATGTAATGTGTTGTAGTAGATTACACACACACACACACACAGAGATTTAATAAGTCTAATATTAATAATAATAAAATTTATAACACACTGAACTAACTCAGACTGTTTTAGTTTTAAATATTAAATCTTTTGTTAAATTTATTTGTTCTGAACTAAATGTTTGTTGGTCAGAACATATGAAATATTATGGAGTTATAAATGGAATGCATAATTATATGACATAATAAAATGGAATGTGATTACAAAGGTATGTTATAAGTCTGGTTAATATTAATTATATTAGATTGTCCCAGGAGAACTAATACTGACTGTACTGTTGGGGTGGTATCATCACGCCCAGTCCGTGTCTACCAAACATTGTCCATTGACTTATGGGATGAATACATGGTTTATTTTCCCACAATGGTATGTCTTTATTAGATGGTGAATTAGTTGGTGGATTAGTTGATAAATTAGTTGGTAAATTCGTTGGTAAATTAGTTGGTGAATTCCCAGCAGGCCAGATCTCACTTATCTCGACTGCGTCGATCTTGTACAGGAGTCTGGTGGCCCCTCCTCTCCGTGCTGGGGTACACTATTCGGCTGCTCTGACACAATGTTAGACTGCACTGGTCCACGCTTGTGTATATCACAACAGCATTTGGCACCTCTTCGGTGCCAAACAGAAACTCACAATTCTGAAATAAAAGTTTTGTGGCATGTGTCAGAACTCTACCTACTGAGCCACTTCTGCACACAACACTACACAACAACACCACATAGACTGGGTCAGATTTCTCTGACCACACAGCACATCTTACCCAGTTGTTTTCACATAGTACTAGTTCCCCAAGACTACATTGCATCTGAGATATGTTCAATAGTTTCCTTCTATTCAATAAGATAGGTGATATGTTCCACTGATCTCAACAATAGATCCGCCTTCCATAGTTTTAGTAGGCGTCCATATATTTTGTTTGTCTCTAGACCCTGAACTTGGGCTGGGGATCTAGAGCGAGCACTTACTTGTCGTAATCATTTTATATGATATGGCAGTATCAATCACTCGAAATATTAAAATGTACAAAAGAATTGCTTTCATTCTTACCAGAATTCAGAATTGAGAACACAGTTAAATGCTAGCAAAACTCAGCTGAGCTGCTGGCTATATGATGGCGTTCCACTAAAATATGTATTATCTTCTGGAAACAACACCACAGGTACTAAACCACTGTGTCTCTGGACAGTCTTGTAACGAATGGCAAAAATGCGCATCTCTGTCCTGCCAATATGATTTCATTCATCCAATCACCGACTTCCCCCTAACTTTCAAATCTACAACCAACAGTTAAATTTCAGTCAGCTCTCAGTCAAGTATGTATTACTGTCTGTTGGTCCGTCTGTCTCTACTTGTTTTTTCATAAAAAACACGCTTGGTTCTTGGACCAACGCCATGCAATACCCTAAACACTTCTGCCTCCGAAGTTATTTTTAGCCACAATTCTCCCCCTTTCCCCTCTCTTTAATTACAGCTCGATTTTTGCAATTGCGTCTCAAGGACGAAAATTTTGAAACTTTAGTGACATTTTTTTTAACAGTGCAGTCGCTCGTCTGATATGAACAACACAGTATTTTGTCAATATCTTCCTTATTATCTATCCGTCTGTATAATTTAAAGTATATTATTTCGCTGCTCAAGATGGGCTATCAAACTAGCTAGGTTTTATATTCATAACATTATTATTAAGAAAAAATTACTTTTTCAAGGTTAGTTTTTTTCTTTTGAAATCTGTTCGAGAACCTTCTCCACAGCATTTGCCGCTAAATTCAAATAACAATCAAGTATCGTAAAAGTCCAAGAAATGACTGTTTCTGACAAGAGCTAAAGTCGTTTTTTGTCAACTTCCTTACCTTGTGTCAACTAGTGACGTGAATTTTTTTTTTCTTTTTTCTTTTACTACCAATTGCGTCTTTTAGCCTTGCTATCTTCAAACACGTGTTCAGTCATATTTTTCCTTTTGTGTTCTCCGTTATCCCTCCCGTCTACAAAGGGTAAACGTTTCGTCTGCACGTCTAACTCGTTAGTTTTAAATGGCGGTGGGAAAGGCTGGCATGGGCGAGCATGTCTCCTAGTATCTTACGCATTATTTGTAACCCTACATTTTATCGTTAAATTTGGAGATATTTTAACGTTGTATCATGGTAAATTCATCACACATCTCCCCACCTGAGAACATGCACTACGGCAAGTTCCAAAACCAGTGATACACATAGCTAAAATTACTCCTCACGCCTGCCACTACTCTAATCTTGATCACAGGGGTGCCGACTGAGGAAATCTGCACCGACATTCAATGACCCTGGGATGTATTCGATAATAAACTGATAAGGTTGCAATAATAAAGACCACCTCAACAATCTTGCGTTTTCATGCTTAGCCTGAGATAAGAATACCAGGGGCTGTTGATCCGTCTGGACCACAAAAGTCCTACCATACAGATAGATTTGAAACTTTTTTATCGCCCAGATTAACGCTAAACATTCCTTTTCGCTTGTGGAATATCCTTGCTCCGCTTTATTCAATTTGCGGCTTGCATAAGCGAATGGGTTCAGTTCCCCATCGGGTGAAGATGACCTTTGCAACAAAGCCGCCCCAAGGCTTACATTACTTGCATCTGTTCTCACCACGAAGTCCTGTGTCAAATCAGGCAATTTGAGAATAGGCTTGCTAGTGAGTTTATCCTTTAACTCTTGAAACGCTAATTCACATTGCGCAGTCCAAACAATTTTATCTGGATGTCCCTTGCGAGTCAGATCAGTCAGAGGAGCACATATAGAGTTAAAATTCCTGATATATTTTTGGTAAAATCCACATAACGACACGAATGATCGCACGTGTTTTTTTGTTTGTGGTCTAGGTGCTCTCTGCAGTTTTTCCAAGTTCTTGGGGTCAGGGGTCATGTTACTCTGATATACAGTGTGTCCCAAGAATTCCAACTCTTTGCATCCAATACAATATTTTGTTGGCCTATCAGTTAAGTTCGCCTCCCTAAGCCTATCAAATAACATTTTTAGAGAGTTAATGTGTTCTTAAAATGTCTCTGTAGCGACGAGGATATCATCCATGAAATTCGTGATACATGGGTTATTCAAGGGATCCAACAATTTGCGCATCATCCTTGAAAATACACTAGGAGCATTTTTCAATCCGAATGGTAGCATGTTGAATTCATAATGTCCTTCCGAGGTGCTAAAAGCTAAATAAGGTCTCACTTCAGGCTTCACTGGAATCTGGTAATAGCCTTTACTAAGATCCACCTTTGAAAAGTATTTTGCCTTGTTTAATCTGGCAAATAACTGTTTTGTGTCTGGTAATGGATCCACTTGTCCTTCTGTGACAGCATTTAGTTTCCTGTAATCTATGCACAGTCTGTGTTCCCCAGACGGTTTCCTCAACAAAACTACACTGGAGCGAAAAGATGATTCACTGTGTGAAATAATCCCCTCCTTCAACAAATAATCTATTTCTTCTTTCAATGCCTATTCCTGCGCGAACGGAATAGAATAGGCTCTCATACATATTGGGTTTGAGTCTACCAGTTTCATGTCATACTGTAGCAAATTTGTATGTCCTGGTTTATCTGTTAATACGTCTGTATGTTCCTCTAGAACCTGTTGAACTCTCTCCCTCTGATTTTTAGTCAGGTGCTTACTGACTTTTACTTGTGCCGCTGTTTCACAAGGATGTAATGGGTATTCACGTGAGGTGAGTGGTTCCTTTTGCATTTGAGTTGCGATAGCCAAGGTCAATAAGGGGGTGCTTTCCTGGAGTGGTCTGTCCAGATACTTCTTTAACAGGTTTACATGATAAACTTTCTCCTTCCCCTTTTTGACAATTTTATAGTTTGTTCTAGACACCTTCTCTAGAACCGTATATGGACCTTGCCATCCAATTTGTAATTTATTCTTGCTGCCGGGTAGTAGAAGAAGCACCTTCTCTCCCACAGCTAGTTCTCTGTCCTTTGCCTTCCTATTAAAATAAGCTGCATGTTTCTTCCTGGCTTGTCTCAAATTATCATTTGCCAGTTTCCATCCAGCTTTCAGACGAGTGGTCAGTTCGTTCACATATTGATACAATGAGGTAACAGTCTCTTCTGCCTTCTCATCTGTCCAGGTTCTTAATAAAGCTTCCAATGGACCTTTTATTGGCCTCCCAAATAGCAGAGTTGCGGGAGCCATCCCGGTTGAACTATGTGGTACCTCCCGATACGCAAACAACGCGGCGGGCAGGAATTGATCCCACAGATCCGGTTTTTCGTGTGCCAGCTTCCTCAGGATAGAAATGAGAGTCCCATTGAACCTCTCTACCTGGCCGTTCCCTTGTGGATGGTACGGACTACAATGAAAGTGTCTGGCTTGAAATAGCTTAAAAACTTCTTCCGTTAGTTTCCCCTTGAACTGTGAGCCATTATCAGTCAAGATTTGATGCGGGAATCCTAATCTTGTGAATATTGTAAGTAGTGCCTCTGCTACATGTTTTGAATCAATTGATGGCAGGGCTACCGCCTCTCCCCACATAGAACAAGTGTCCACCAGAGTAAGGATGTAACTGTTCATCCTCTTGGTCCGAGTGAGAGGTCCCACAATATCCACTGCAACCCTCTCAAAAGGTGTTCCCACTATGGGCATTTCCCCTAGAGTTGCAGGAGCAGTCCAATGCTTTGGAGCTACCCTTTGACATTCTGGACAGGATTTGACATATCTTTTTATATCCTCCGTTATCCCTGGCCAGAAGTAATGACAAGCTATACGCTGTCCTGTGGCGCTGATCCCCATGTGACCACTGAAGGGAATCGCATGCCCGAGTTCCATCACTTTATCCCTATATGAAGTGGGAAGAACCAGCTGGTTGTGACCATTTGTTCCAGTTCCGGCCTTCCTATATAATAATTTGTTCTTCATAAAGTATTCTCCTTTGCTTGGAGGTGTGTGGCATTTGGGCAATTTTTTAAAACATGGCTTGAGTGTCCTATCCTCAGCCTGCGCCTTCCTCATCTCCTCTGGATGAGCATTTATAGGTTCACCTTCTTCCTCCTTTTTCTGTGACCTGGTCTGCACTGTCGCCATGATCACAGGTCTCTCGGGATTCCCCAAGAAGACGTATCTACACCCCAATATCAGAGGGTAGATTGGTTCATCTATCACTGCTGCTCTGATTTCTCCTTCCACATAGCGAGTTTTCACCGTTATCCTTGCGATGGGAAGTGTCATGAGTGGTATGTCCTTAGTCGCCCCTTGTATTTCCACTGTTTCTGTGGTATACTGACTTGGGTCCACTAGGCTAGACTTCACAACTGAATCATAATCCAAACCTGTATCATAATGGCACCTTATGGTGACCCCATTACAAATAACATCCTCACAAACTGGGGGGTGATAAGGTTCCTGCTGTCCATTAGAATTAACCTTTAATCTTTGAGTCCCCGACTTCATTGCAGCAATGTTTGAAGGTTTCCTTCTACAAAATTCGGTGTTATGGTTGTCTTTCTTACACCATTTGCACCATCTTTTTCCTTGTTTTAACGGTTTTCTTTCATTATATTTTTGGTCATTGAACTGTGAGTTTCTTTCACGATAGTCATTTCTTGGCCTATCAAAGTTTGTCCTGCCTTTATTACCCTGTTCTCGGTTATCAAATTTATTAAATTGCTGTGGAGCTTTAAAATTTTCTATGTGCTTCTTTTTAGTGCCACTTACCTCTGCCTGGGCTGCCTGATACCTCTCAGCGACATTTAAAACCTCCCCCAATCTCTCTGCCCCTTGTTCAATGAGAAATTTTCTCAAGTCTGGAGCCATGGACTCTCTTAATTGCTCTATCATGATCATTTCTTTAAGATCTTGGGTCTTCCCCAGAGCAGTCCATTTCTCCAAATAGGTTTCCAGTCTGGCAGAGAATTGGTGGTATGTCTCCCCAGACAACAGTTTGGTATTTCTAAATTTCTTACGGTAAAATTAACCATTTGTTTCGTATCTTAATAACAAAGCCTGCTTTAGCATGTCATAATTGTCTTGGTCTTCTCTGTTCATTTTTGCGAAGACTTCATAAGAAGTACCTCTCAGTCCCTGTGATAACTTTAAACTCCACCTCTCTCTCTCTCTATTCCATATGTAGTAGCTAATAACTCAAAACGAATGAGGTACCCCTCGATGTCATCGTCTTTCTCAAAAAATGGTCTAAATGAAACCCCATAGCTGAGTTTGAGACTCCCTGACTGGGCGTAGTATCTGAGGCAAAAGGGCTGGCACCATTTTCAGGAGCATGGTCTTGTAATTCCAGCTCCCTTAGTCGTAATTCGTGCTCCCTTTGTAACCTTCTATCTTCTGCCTCCCTTTGTAACCTTCTATCTTCTGCCTCCCTTTCGGCAGTCAACCTTTTATTTTCTGCTTCCCTTTCGGCAGTCAATCTTTTTTCTTCTGCCTCCCTTTGCTGTCGTTTTTCTTCTGTCTCTAATGCTTTAGCCTCTTTGTCAGACTCAATCTGTAACCTCTTCTCTTCAGCTAACCTCCTATCTTCCCTTTCAATATACTTGTCACATTCAGCAGTTACATACTGAATTAAAACCTGACCTTCCATTCCCATTTCCTTCGCCGTTAGCACAGCAGCTGATCTGAACTTTGCCAGGTCAGCCATCATACAAAATAACACTGACCAGGGTAAATCTAATTACTTAATGACAGGTAATTCTACTTAATAAATAGACCAAGGTAATTCTAATTAATTAATTAATTAACTAACTGGCTGTGAAGATTCACCAACTTTGATTTTCCATTTTTATTTTAAGGGACCCTTTTAAATTTTTACAATTTGTCCCCACTAGGAGATTCTAATATTTATGATTATCTAAATATCCCTGGACAAGACCCCAATATTTGTAGTGGATTTTGATGGTATTGTATGGTTGAAATGTTACCTAGTGTAATGAATGAGGTCAGCTGTGAAGCCTCCTGAGATAAATGTTGATGCGAATTACAGAAGTCCCTTCTTACTACCACTTACGACCTCAAACATATCTTTTTTCTCTACTAATATGAATGTAGCTACGTTAAAAAAAAGTCTAGGGTACTGAAATGTAATGTGTTGTAGTAGATTACACACACACACACACACAGAGAGATTTAATAAGTCTAATATTAATAATAATAAAATTTATAACACACTGAACTAACTCAGACTGTTTTAGTTTTAAATATTAAATCTTTTGTTAAATTTATTTGTTCTGAACTAAATGTTTGTTGGTCAGAACATATGAAATATTATGGAGTTATAAATGGAATGCATAATTATATGACATAATAAAATGGAATGTGATTACAAAGGTATGTTATAAGTCTGGTTAATATTAATTATATTAGATTGTCCCAGGAGAACTAATACTGACTGTACTGTTGGGGTGGTATCATCACGCCCAGTCCGTGTCTACCAAACATTGTCCATTGACTTATGGGATGAATACATGGTTTATTTTCCAACAATGGTATGTCTTTATTAGATGGTGAATTAGTTGGTGGATTAGTTGATAAATTAGTTGGCAATTCGTTGGTAAATTAGTTGGTGAATTTCCAGAAGGCCAGATCTCACTTATCTCGACTGCGTCGATCTTGTACAGGAGTCTGGTGACCCCTCCTCTCCGTGCTGGGGTACATTATTCGGCTGCTCTGACACAATGTTAGACTGCACTGGTCCACGCTTGTGTATATCACAACAGCATTTGGCACCTCTTCGGTGCCAAACAGAAACTCACAATTCTGAAATAAAAGTTTTGTGGCATGTGTCAGAACTCTACCTACTGAGCCACTTCTGCACACAACACTACACAACAACACAACATAGACTGGGTCAGATTTATCTGACCACACAGCACATCTTACCCAGTTGTTTTCACATAGTACTAGTTCCCCAAGACTACATTGCATCTGAGATATGTTCAATAGTTTCCTTCTATTCAATAAGATAGGTGATATGTTCCACTGATCTCAACAATAGATCCGCCTTCCATAGTTTTAGTAGGCGTCCATATATTTTGTTTGTCTCTAGACCCTGAACTTGGGCTGGGGATCTAGAGCGAGCACTTACTTGTCGTAATCATTTTATATGATATGGCAGTATCAATCACTCGAAATATTAAAATGTACAAAAGAATTGCTTTCATTCTTACCAGAATTCAGAATTGAGAACACAGTTAAATGCTAGCAAAACTCAGCTGAGCTGCTGGCTATATGATAGCGTTCCACTAAAATATGTATTATCTTCTGGAAACAACACCACAGGTACTAAACCACTGTGTCTCTGGACAGTCTTGTAACGAGTGGCAAAAATGCGCATCTCTGTCCTGCCAATATGATTTCATTCATCCAATCACCGACTTCCCCCCTAACTTTCAAATCTACAACCAAAAGTCAAATTTCAGTCAGCTCTCAGTCAAGTATGTATTGCTGTCTGTTGGTCCGTCTGTCTCTACTTGTTTTTTCATAAAAAACACGCTTGGTTCTTGGACCAACGCCATGCAATACCCTACACACTTCTGCCTCCGAAGTTATTTTTAGCCACAATTATCCCCCTTTCCCCTCTCTTTAATTACAGCTCGATTTTTGCAATTGCGTCTCAAGGACGAAAATTTTGAAACTTTAGTGACATTTTTTTTAACAGTGCAGTCGCTCGTCTGATATGAACAACACAGTCTTTTGTCAATATCTTCCTTATTATCTATCCGTCTGTATAATTTAAAGTATATTATTTTGCTGCTCAAGATGGGCTATCAAACTAGCTAGGTTTTATATTCATAACATTATTATTAAGAAAAAATTACTTTTTCAAGGTTAGTTTTTTTCTTTTGAAATCTGTTCGAGAACCTTCTCCACTGCGTTTGCCGCTGAATTCAAATAACAATCAAGTATAGTAAAAGTCCAAGAAATGACTGTTTCTGACAAGAGCTAAAGTCGTTTTTTGTCCACTTCCTTACCTCGTGTCAACTAGTGACGTGAATTTTTTTTCTTTTTTCTTTTACTACCAATTGCGTCTTTTAGCCTTGCTATCTTCAAACACGTGTTCAGTCATATTTTTCCTTTTGTGTTCTCTGTTATCCCTCCCGTCTACAAAGGGTAAACGTTTCGTCTGCACGTCTAACTCGTTAGTTTTAAATGGCGGTGGGAAAGGCTGGCATGGGCGAGCATGTCTCCTAGTATCTTACGCATTATTTTTAACCCTACATTTTATCGTTAAATTTGGAGATATTTTAACGTTGTATCATGGTAAATTCATCACAATAATAAAACCATACTGAACTATAACAACAAACGGAAAAAATAACTCCTAGAGATAATTTAATGCAAAGATAAAATAAATACAAACAAAAACATATTACAATAAATGAAACACGTCCTGATATAACCAGCAGCTCCATGTATATGGCAGATGGTGGAAAGGAGGTTGCTACAAAGAAAAGTAGCAAATACCTTAATTTCAACACACAAAAATGGTTCTATCTCATCCCGGCTGTTGATAATAAATGTGGCTTGTTCGCTGCCCATGTTAATATATTTGCATATATTTGATATATTTTACCAAACCGCAGTACTCTACGTTAATATGCGCTTCAAACCTTCTTAGTAAAACTGGGTTATGTATCTATCACAGTTCTTCTTATTATTTATAGCTCTGTTTAAGTGTATTTAAGAAATGGTCTAAGACATACGGACTTGGTACATTCAAAATGAGTAAATCAACTTTAAATTTGTATATTTACAAGTAACAATTTTAATAATCTTACTTACTTAGTCGTTCCCCTTCTACCATGAGGTGTAGAGGTTTGGAAGAGAGAGCGCCAGACTATCCTATCGGCTGTCTTCCTCCTGGCCTGGTTCCATTCTAGTCCTCGGTCCTTCAAAGATTATCTAATGTTGTCCTCCCAGCGGACTCTGGGTCGTCCTGCGGGTCTGGATCCCTGGCTCTTTGTTTCCCATGTTTGTCGTGGTAGCCGATCTTCTCCCATTCTGCAGACATGGCCAAATTATCTTATTTGGGACTGTTCTACTTGGGTCTTCAGGGGGTGGGATTTTAGGCCTTGACGTATCGTCTGGTTGCGGACCATGTCTCTTCTTGTTACTTCAACCACCTTCCTCAGATACCTCATTTCTGAGGTTTGGATCTTGCTTATATGGGTTGTAGTCATTGCCCATGACTCGCATCCATATGTCAAGACTCGGACATAGGTGGAGCGGTATACAGCCATCTTCGTTTTCTTACCAACCTCTGTCTTGCTGAGGAATCCTCGATTTATGGCCTGAAAAAGTCTCCCTACTGCAGCTTTTCGAGTGGCCAACTCTTCTTTGATGCATCCCTTTCGGTCTATAATAGCTCCGAGATATTTAAAGTGGTCGACCTGCTCCAGTACCTATTCTCCCAGCTTAATCTGATGTCTTCTTTTTTCTCGCGATATCATCATGGATTTTGTTTTAGAGCTACTTATGACCACAATTTTAATAATCAATTATAGTTAACAGTTTAAAAAAAAATGAATAATTCTTTAACAAACAATAATCATCATCGAGTGGCGTTATGGAGGATTGATTAAGAGAACTTGGCAGCTTGTATGTGTACTTAGCTGCCAGTGAGGTTCTGTTCCAGCTGATATTTGGTCCTGTGAAGAAAGATGACTGGATTGCACTCGTCACTGGTCATTTTTGAAAGGCGTAGCACGTTCCAAGAAGTGTCAGGGAGTAACTGTTACGGACTTTTATAAATATATCGTAATAATTTATGGATTTCTTCTGGCTTCGATTCTGTCTATTAAATGCTGCCGTAACATTAGGGTACGTTAATGTTTTCATTGATTTTAAATGTACAAATGTTTCTATGTCTCTTCTTTTGTGTTCAATTCGTTTGTGACGTTTTGTGTCATTCAATATTCGTATTGATGTAATGAAGATTAGTTCTTTCATATGTTACAGGATAACACTTGATTGTCGAACTGACAGAACTATGAAAACTTCTTGTAGTGAATCTCAACAAACTTGGCAATCAACATAAAGTCTTCTGAAGACGACATTCCCCATTTTAATTATCCGAACACAAATCACATGATAGAAAACATGAACGAAATACGGGGTTCCCATTTCTAAAAAAAGGAATGACGTCACAGTCTCCTGCATTCTCAACTATTTGACCCTGAGCGGTCATGTCAACCGTCGACCTTCGTCTTATTTTCTGTGTTCATATATTTCAGATGAATACTATTCTATTCAAACTGTCTTGACATTATCACGTCACATATTATGCCTAATCGTTGGCTTTATATTTCTATTAAGACATTTTGTCTATTTCATAAAATCACAGGCTAAATCTTCTTCTTCTTCCTCGTTCGTCCTGAAAAGGACGCTGGTTGCGTTGTGTCTGTTTACGCCGGAGCTGTGATATCTGCACCTTTCGGTCGACACATCCGACTTCAGCACGGCAGATTTTGGGACCGGGTTTGCCTTCCCTCTGCGATCCCTACTCGCTCAGCCAGACTGCAGTGATGCAGACTGTTTCCAGGACCACCACGTGGAGGTGGAGTAGGGTCTTAGCCAGCTCTGGTTCGCTGACTCTGATGCAAGCAGTCAAGCTATGGGTCGCTGACTGCATTCTCTATTGCTGCATCTTTGGGTCCCACAGGCTAAATCAATTATTCTCAGTTTGGCTGTCCACGCCACAGTTTAACATTATCGTTTTCAATAACGCGTTTTATAATACACCGCGTTCCATCTAGAATATCGCGTGTAGATCTGCGTTTTAATATCAACGCCTTCACATATTCTCGGGACTCAAAAGTCCGTATTTATTTCTTATTCCATTAACTAGGAAGCCTGCACGCAGACGGTTGAATATATGAGTTATGACTCATCATATATTAGTGGACTCTGCCACACATTATCTAAACACTGCTATTAGCCCAAAGCCTACATCAATACTCTCTCGTTACTAGGCTTAACGCGTCATCCAACGTTTTACATACTGCCTTCCCCCTGCAACTGTGTCGACCATGGCCAAACTTCATGCAGTTGGAGCACTGCAAAACTGGGGGAATGAAGGCGTCTGTGTTTTTTTGTGCTTTCTCAAATAGTACTGTCTTGGGGGGTTCGCTCCCTTCTGTGTTTATTACCTGGTTACTTGGTATGATTGTTGAAGGTCGGAACCCGAAATATAACAACCGTGACTGAGTCCGTATCAGGGCTAGCACAGTCCTTTTCAGGACTAATAACAATTCTTTTCAGGACTACCAACAGTCATTATCAGGGCTTATTCAATCTGTCTTCAAGTTACGGTACTTTACGGAGCTGCCTTGTCAAGCAGGGGGATACTATAACCTCCTACCATATATGTGTGTACATATTATTTTGTATTATTTGATTTTATAAAATGTTCCACAGTAGACACCTGTCTTGTCACTGATCCATAATCATACATTTCCACGCATACATCTGAAAACAAATTCATCTCACCTACAATAGGAATGTGGTAATTGTTATCCAAAATATCCATATATCCTATAATTATCTGCAGGTTCATACTTGTCAACCCAACGTAAGAGGTTCATGATCAAGAATTACTCGATGATCAATGCTAATGGCCCCAGCAGTGTCTGGATTGGTAGAAGCACGACCTACTGAAGCTGTACATCTCATTGTCGTAGATTTTTTGATAGGGGAATTAAGACTTGGGTTGGTCCCTTCTGAATAGATTAGAATGAGTGATAGCCAAAGTGAGAGATGATAGTAGAAATAGATTTCCACGAGTGAGATGGTAGAAATCAATAGAGGCTGTCTCTGAAATCGAGAATCTTTTCTCTTTTTTAGCCTATCTTCTACAACAGATCTAGAGGAGTCAGACAGTCTATTGACTACATATATTAATATATTTATATTACCACTCACGTGCACATGCACACAATTGACGACATGTAGACGCACACACGTGGGAAAACTATAACAAAGATTGTATAGATATTTTGGAACGAGCTGACCCGACACACTGATTAAGTTCAAGGGAATTTTTAATTATCAGAAAATTCCATCACAACACATAAAATTACATCAAAACATATACAAATAGTCATAAAGTCAAGGAATTTCTATAGGAATGATAGACCAACAGTTATGATCTTTTCCCTCGATGTATAGCCCGTAGTCCCGTTAGACGAGAAGGGATAGCCCAAAGAGTCACGGATACATATGATTTAGTCTAAGTCTTCCCTTTAAAGGTATGAACAGACTTGGATTCTCTGCTCTATCCTAAGGAAAAATATTTGTTAGCAACAAAACTTGCATAAAGAAATTTAAGACAGCAAGAAAAACTGGGTTCAAAAATACCATAATAAAGGAATCGCTCAGTCCTGCATTCACTCGGTTCAGTCATCGGGGATCCCTTTCATACATTCTTACTTACAATCGTGCTGTTGTTCGCCGTCTGGCGCAAACTTTAGGACACTTCTCTACAGTGAATCTTTATTCTTTGGATAAAGAGAATCCCAGCTCCGCAGATACAGGTTTCTTCCACTGATCCGGGGAGCATTCACTTCACCAGTTTAGTTTAAGATTACAGTTAAGGTCACTTGAATCAGTTTGGGTAAGAAAGTTTAAACGGGCTCACAGTGTCAGAATCACGAGGTTTAAACTACTTAGGAAAAATGGCAGGTTTGTAACTTTGATCAAAGGTAAAATTCTGGGTCACACCACAAGGTTTCAAAATCGTCGGAATGTTAATTTCTTGTAATATGTTACTCGCCCAAGGGCTGACATGTACTTGATGTTTTTTATCAGGAAGAATTTAATCTGGCTCGGTAGGCGCAGTTATTTCATTAGAATCTTAAAGTTCTTGTAAAGGTTAACACCAAGTCTTTAAGGAAAATGTTTTAGTTCTTCACAGATATTACTCGTGTACTCAACGCTGGCAAAATTGGGTCACCCACAGTTGTCACTGTATAAAGAAAAACAACATATTAAATACTGTACAAACTAGGTACTCCTGTTATAACTTACATTATAAACTGCAAGCGGAGAGCTTGACTTATCGTTTAAAACTTCCCGTGAAATAAGTTATATTCATAAAATCAACCATCATGAATTAGAAATACATACTGTATTTCGTCAATACTCAGTGATGAATCTATGCAGTTATAAGTTAGTTTAAATATTCTCGACTAATCAATTAAATTGAATTATTTTATAGCTGCATGAGTTTTAAGCTAGAAGTTATAATTTATTCTGCTTTCCACTGAAACACGTCAGCTAGAGAATATAACAGACTTGTAAATCAATCCTACTGCACAAAAGGAACTAATGAAATAAATCGGCGATTAACCCTTAATCACTCACAAATAATACTAGATATCTAATATTTACCTACACACAGAACTACAGATTAAATACCACGAAACTAGAATCCTTCAATATAATGGTAGTCTAGAACTCGGCAAAATGTTGCCATGAAACTCAGAACTTTTTAAATATACAAGATATTTCTTAGCCCGAGTGATCTGTCTACTGCGAATCTTGAGTATGAATGACCATTCTAAAACTCTCTCGGGTAGATATATCTTAAACAGACAAAGGATGCACGCTATTTTGCAAACCCGAAATAGCACCGGAATCTCCCCCTCTCCTAACACTTCACATTAGCTTAGACCCTGCCATAACCTGCCAAAACGCGTCTTAACGCCTCACACGACATGTAGCCGTTCTGAGCGATGCATGAGTGTCATATCACACTTCAAGAACTCAGCCCAAGAAACGCTGTGTCAGGTGAAAAACGTAGACGGTATGTCTCATGAGAGGGCAGTTTCCACACCTCACCGACAACTTTATCCGAGGAAACTCGCGTGACAGATGACAATGTAGACAGTTGTCTGCATCTATGTCTAACCAGAGCGTCTATTCACAGTTATTCGTCTAGTGCAGTGTCTGACACATTATGTCGTAAAATGCGTTCTCAGTATGAGAAAAGAAACAGTTAAACGTTAGAATGGGAAAATATATTTAGTCGCAAACGAACGAATGCGAAAAACAAAACCCCAGGAAAAGGATAAGAGAGCGATAATAAGGTAGAGGATACGGGTAGAAAAAGAAAGAATATAATAAAACTCTATGCGACACTCATGAACACTGATTACCATAAAAGATGAGTGATATTTGTGACAATCGTGCACCCAAGAAGTGATAACTGTCAAGCAGAGTTTTGTGATGACAATTTGAGTGATAAACTAGTGAAAGCTATAAAGTGAATAAGACAGCGAAGAAGTCTATTACCCAACAAATTGGAAGAGTCTAAAGAAAGGACATTTTAGTTTAACTTGTAAAAACTGTAATTGATTTCACCAAATTGGTTTTCATGTAAATATAAATTTTTTTATCAACAGTCACACACAATCACCACAATTAGATAGATGTAAATAAAGAGGATTTATAAATTGTATTCACCCGCTTTATTCATTCAAAATAGTTGATATTGAGTTTGGTTGAATTGTTATTAATATCACAGGTGGTCACATAGCGGAGGTGGCACAGTAAGGTCTGACTGTTCTCTGAATATTTTCAGTCCAGATACTTTCACAGCTGTGACTATCGAGTTATACCAGAGTACTTCTTTGTCACTGGGACCTCACATACTGGAGAGAATACTATTTCTACTTTAGCACTATCATCTCACACATATAAAACCTTCCGCTACAGTGGAGAAGACATAGGATATAGAGACTTAACTGAGTATCTAGAGTAAATGTGCAAGTATGGTAACATATCAATAAATTCTTGAAACTAATAATAGCAAGAATAATAACAAATGTCACTGCTATGAAATGTTCATCTGTCATGCACAGTTTCGTGCCGACCCATTGACAGCCAGTAAACCCGGAGTAGCGTGGAGTATCTTACAAGTATCTTCGCTGTGGATAATAATCATCTGCCAGAAGCTTGGGTCATCGTTAGCCACCAGATAGAGGCGCATCTATCGGGGACCTTCAGATTTATTCGTTGTAATCTTTGCCAGCAGTGGTCTCTAGCGTCATGCTAATCGGATTTATTACTAGTTCTAGGATATTCACACTAGTGTTGTCTCCTTCACTCGTGCCTTGGAAAGTGGGTGCGCGCTTGTATTATTTTAATTACTGGTTCCACGGGGAGCTTATCTCCACATCATTTGGATATCAAGATTCAGAGGAGCTGTGTTAGGTTTTTCTGGTTGCGGATTACTCACATACCAGCATTATCCTGGGGGGCCCTCTGTTTGCTAGATAACCTGATTTGTGAGAAAATCACTGGGTGTTGTGTTATTGTGAGACAGAGGCAGTGACTAGTTTGATTGCCAGAGGAGGTGTGTTAGTTTGTTGTTCTGTGAATGGTGATTTCTAGCTTTTAGAGTTAATGAAGGCCTTGTTTTTTTTTCTCTTTGATGTTTTTTTTAAAACTTCAATAAACATATACATATTACTTGTCGTCAGAATCTCCTCTATTCTAACTGTCACTTGATGTTGTGCCGTATGTCGTTATTGTAGTAGATTAGTCTATTTCCACATTGGAGGACGGGTGAGAGATTGACATCATTAAAGTCAGTCGGAGTATGGTGGAGAAGTAGCCTCACTACTCTCTGGAAGTCATATCTCTCCCCATAATTTAATTAGCGACTCTATTCTCTCTATATCTCATTACATCATTCATAGTCTGTTTACACTCAGACATTTTCTGTTTATCCATAACTCACGATACCCACGATACTACGAGGGACGTGTTGCGGCCACCAGACTTGACCAGTGACGAGAGTGAACCAGTCCATAACCTGCAAAGAACAAGCATCGGCTGGAGCAGAAACCAACCAACATATTACTGGCAGCTAAGTACCCATTCAAAGATGCCAAGTGAACTATTTCATAAAGAACTGTTCAAATCAGACCATCACCTGTGAGGAAATTTTAAAGACTCTATCTAAATTCACACCACCTCTTATTTATTTTATACATGTTAACGATAATTGATTATTAAATTTGTTATCTGTAAAAATACAAATGTATAGTTGATTTAGTCATTTTAAGTGAACTGCACCCATATGACTCAGTCATTTCAAATATTTATAACAGAGCTATTTAAGTAATATTTTGCTGAGTTAAATCAGTTGGGGGCTCATCAGAACGAACTTAAATCCTAACTCATAGAAGGTCAGGAAAGATAAAAGTTGACATGACCTTGACCCTATCAGCCGTTAGTACTTGATTTCTTTAAATTCCTATGAGGCTCTCTAGAATTGAAGAACTATTTGTCAATTGACATCTGTGCCTAGAGTAATCTTGAACGAAAGGTGGACACATGTGAAGACCCTCAGTAGAAACTCTGAATTGTTGCCACTGTTGGACCATCAATGCAGAGCAAGGGGAGTAAATCACGTGACACACAGCTGTGGATATTATGATAAATAACGAAATACTCGCGTTGAGGGAAGCGAGATATGGTTTCTTAGAAGAGCAATAACAATTCATTGACAGCCTAGATAACAAACGAAGGAAGTTTGAGCGGTGTGCATGAATGTTGTTACTTTATGGTGACATTTGGAATAATTGAAGGATGCAGCGTGCGTGATGGAAACAGAAGAAAGCAAGTACGGGATTCGTAGAAACGCTTTAAAATAAGAAAAACAATCAGTAAATAGATCAGAATATACACTAAGACACCCTAATATAACCAACAGATTCAAGCACATGGTTAATGGTTGAAAGTAGCGCGTTGCGTGCATGCGTACCAAAAACTTAATTGAAATAAAAATTAATACAACTCACTTCAAAATATTCACAATCTATCTTGGACACCACAACGTGCAGCTATCACTAAAAATCGGTTATCACCAATCTGTAAAGCGCGTTGTGTTACAAAACATTCCATATTGATTCACAAAATCCCGTGATGACTACCACTATTTTAATTGGCGGGTCGGGAGAAGGAATGAAACAGTGTAAATGTCTTCGGATAATACTTGATATTGATCCTTGTGGAGAAAGAATAATTAAAAGTCAACAAACGTTTGTCAAAATTATGTTTTCTGGAAAATATGCTCTCCTATAAGAGATAAGTGTAAGATATTTTGTAGGATGATACAGTAGCTTAAATGACGTCACTGTATCACCTCAGGTCAATGTTTGCCAAAAATGTAGATGGACTAAAAAAGTACTAAGGTGACCAACAGGAACATACAATATACTGTAAATATACACACATTTCTTTACGTGTCACCATTTAAATGTTAGGGGAGGTAACGTATTCGTCTATTTCTATAATTTTTATTTCAAGGGAAAGAATTTATTCATTACACAAATGCTAAAGAATAAAAGATTTTCGTTCAGTTTTAATTGCATCTGGTTAAAATCAAAAACATATAAAACAAAGAATTTTGCGTTATGCCCACTTTAAGAAAAAACTGTTACGTTCTATTTGTGAATGTTGTTATTTGCTGTTATTAATAACTATTAAAACAATGTTTTACTTGATGCACATGATGATGAAGTTAAAACTTATGTGCTCTGCTACCTTCAATTGTGTTACATAAAACCCGCTTTAGTTGGTGTAAATTTATCGCTCAGCGCTGAAACGCGTTTTTCATCATTCCCTTGAGCATACTGTATTACAAAACATCCCAGAATAACGTGTCTACGGAAAGCGCTGTTGTTTATACGCACGGGCAATAATTATACCCAGGAAGAGAAACAGCTGTTAAAGATAAACACAACTTCAAAGAAGTTTCTGTTTGGATGTATAGCGACTTTTTACGCGATGTTCATAATTTAATGGTATGTCTTCCAAATACAAAGAGATGTTTAAGCCGCTAACTACTAACTTCGTTGCTTCCAAGATGTTGTGCTATTCAAACATGGATAAGTTGAATCTCGACTTTCGTGATCTAGAATGTGGGCTACATTGTAAAACCCGGACACCCTTAGATTAGTTATTGTTTTCTACTTATATCTTAGTAAGATCCGTTGGAACTGGTGTGAATAGTCTACCTCGCTGTACAAACTCCATGCTTGAATGTGATCGTTAGTTTAATAAACCGACTGGACCTTTAATGGCATAGACACACGTAGTAAGAGTGAGGTTATATAAGACAGTACTTACATATACGAACATGCTTACCTGTATGATTTGAACCTGAGACTTTGATAACAGATTTAGAGAGAATAAAACAACTTTTACAAATATAATGTAACAGAAAGATCATCGGAGTAACGAACCTGAATAGTTATAACAAGTCAACAGGTTAAAGACACATGGATAGACGTGCAATTCTCATAATAACAAAATGACTGAGGCAGACGTGGTATAGCCGCATACGGATATCACAATAGTTACCAAAGATTGTCCTACAATGCCCAGTACCAGACAAAATAAGACCTGATAGACAGGTCAACGCCCAAGTGTCGTATCATGTATGTCAGTACTCACAATTTCATGTTCACATACGTAAATACTGTCTGGTCAGGTTGAAACAATGTGACATAATTTTGGTCGATCTCTTGTACGCTCCGGCAGTATTTTGCTATCTTTATGGGGCCTGCGAATTGTGTGTACTGTTCAATAGTCGGCACTTTTTTCCCCTACCTACAACAACACGTGACTACAGGCGACAGTTTAATTTATTTAATATATACAACAACACGTGACTACAGGCGATAGTTTGATTTGTTCTTCTTCTTGTCTTTGTTTGTTCTATATGGAACTTGGGGCCACCATTACAGCTTGTCCCCTAGCAACGAGTCTGTGTCCTGGCATTCGTGGTTTCCTGCGTCGATAACCTCTGTAGCTGTTTGTTTTATATGATAATATTGTCAGCACCAGACACAACCTCATGTTAGTAGCTTCTATCGATATTCCTGAGATTGTGTTATATGATAATAATGTCAGCACCAGACACAACCTCATGTTAGTAGCTTCTATCGATATTACTGAGATTGTGTTATATGATAATGGTGTCAGCCATACACAACCTCATGTTAGTAGCTTATAACGATGTTCCTGAGATTGTGTTATATGATAATGTTGTCTGCCATACACAACCTCATGTTAGTAGCTTCTAACGATATTCTTGAGATTGTTTTATATGATAATGTTGTCTGCCATACACATATTCCTGAGATTGGAGTTCTCCTATTCTTTCTTTGTCTCCGCAGACACCACCCCCACCCCCGGAAAACAACACGTGACCCATGTTTAATTCAGATTTTTTTTTAAACATCAAGAAACGAATCAAATATTTCTGATTACATTGTTCAAGAAGTGCCAAGTGCTTCACAAATGATATTTCACTTTTTCACTACCGAGACATTTCAAAATTATGTAACAGACATTTGTGTAACAGCTATACGTGTAACAAACATACGTGTTACCGAAATACATTTAACAGACATACATGTACCACACATACGTCTAACAGACATTCATATGACATACATACATGTAACAGACATACGTGTAAATACATACATGTAACAAACATACATATAAATGTCACACATGTAACAAACATACATGTAAATACGTGTGCATTCCTAGTACCACTCTGTTTAAGTGTAATGTTCTCCTTACCGACAAGCGCACACATTTTCTCTTTCTAGAACATCCTACATAACACCATGAGATATTGTTGTCAAACTCGATCACCTTGTAAGGTCTTGCTATTTCCGTGGGTATTTATCATGTTTACAACTCACTACCTTATAGACCTATTACTGATAAAATTTTTCAAGATGTTACTTTCTTGCAATTATTTATCACAACAGGGTCAGGGCGGAAAAGATTACGTAGCTTTTCGTGCTTCAAAATCACATATGTTGTCTTACTGTCAGTGTCTTAATTTTTAACCAGATTGACATGTTCCGTAACACGGAACATGTGCGATCTAAAAATGTATCTCCCCGTATCGTATGTCCATTCATATTAGAACCTGTGAACAACATAACTTGTGAACAAAAAGTCTGGGTGGACAATAGGAATGTCACTCAGTGCAATCTCTCACTCCGTCTGGAGCTGACAATCAGTGAAATGTCAATGTGGCAAAATCACACTGCACAAACAGAAGTCAATGTTGTTTCAAAACAGGTCACGCGATCAAGGTAAATTTAGCAGAGTGACAAATAGAACAAAATATGATAAGAAAATCATTGAACGCTTCAAGTGTAAACAATGAATAAAGGGAGAATTTAGCACGTAAAAGGAATGGTAGATTAATGCTGCCGGAGTGGAGAGAAGATCAAAAAAAAAAAGAAAAAGAAGGATCGTATTCCGTGACAAGTAGTATGTGGCATTAGTGTGGTTCCTTATTTGTGTTTTTGCGTGTCTTCCTTAGTTTTCTTTTGTGTTTATGTGTTATTTCCATCTGATCTGAAGTCTGTAGAATGACTGCTTCTACTTGCGATGTTCGTAAACTAAAATGTGCTTGTCTTAAACCTAGGTGTGTTGTCATGTGGTTACCTGGCATTTCATCATTAATAAAAGCTGTCTTTAGAAATAGCATCCTTTTGCAAAGTTTTTATGGCGCTGGTTTCTCGCGGCAAAGGTGCTGTTTTAGAAACACGTTGGTTCATTATCCAGTCATCTCTTTCATAAATGGGTGTGTGCTACTGCTCATGAGTCAAGGTAGGAAAAGGCAGTTAAAAAGGGACTGGTCACCTTGCCTCTCAATGCTGGATCGTTAACCAGATTGGCATGTTCCGTAATACGTAAAATGTGCGAACTGAAAACGTATCTCCAAGTATCGTGTGCCTTTTCATAATGCAACCTGTGAACAACATGGTTTGTTAACAAAAAGCCTGGGTAGACAACAGGACTGTCACTCAGTGCAAACTCTTACTCCGTCTGGAGCTGGAAATCAGCGAAAAGTCAATGTGGCAAATTCGCACTGTACAAACTGAAGTCAATGTTGTTCAAGCGATCATGGTAAACTTAGGGGAATGACAAATAGACAAAATATAACAAGAAAAAAACATTGAAAGCTGCAAGTGTAAACAATGAATAAGGGGATAATTTAGCGCGTAAAAGGAATGGTAGATTAATAGTGGAGAGAAGACCACACAAAGAAATAGAACAAACGTATTCCGTGACAAAGAGTATGGGTGTGTCTGGCATTATTTTGGTTCCTTATATGTACTATTGCGCATCTTCTTTCGCTGTCTTTGTGTTTATGTATTATATGTCCATCTGATCTGAAATCTGTAGAATGACTACTCCTGTTTGATATGTTCACAAACTAAAATGTCCTTTTTATCCATAACGACTGTTCCTCCCCCTATTTAATATTTATGTCCATGCGTATAAATAAGAGCGTTTGTCGTAAACATATTTGCCTGGCATAGCTTCTTTTTTGTTATATGTTATGTTCATGATTTGATGTAGAGCGCTTGTCAGCGCTGACGACATATTCTGGTGCGCAATCTACGGAACCAAGTAAATGTTTAACAGGAGATTAGCATTGAGAGTGATAGACCATGTACGTATTCATTTCTTTACAACTTGCATTGAACCGAAATGATTTAAATTATAAATTGATAAAATAAAAAAGTCATATCGGTGAATTTAACCGCTATATAATTTCAAAATGCACAAGATTTGCCTTATTTTACCTAGCATGCTAATTGGTAATAAAGAATGTGCACAAGTATAAATTTTATTTAATTTATCATTGCTTTTC